>CM021101.1:584813651-584825423 GCA_007115665.2 Sequoiadendron giganteum
GAGAGGGGAAGAGTGGAAGAAGGGGATAGAGATGAAGAGAGGGAGAGATAGAGAGATGGAAAGATAGAGGGAAAGGGAGAGATATAGAGAGATAATTAGGAGGGGAAAGGTAGAGGGAGAGAGAGAGGGGGGGAAGATGGGAAGAAGGGGAGATATAGGAAGAGAGGGAGAGATAAAGAGTGGGAAAGAGAGGGAAAGGGGTAGAGAGAGAGAATTAGGAGAGAGATCGAGAGAATTTGGAGAGAGATATAATTTGGAGGTAGAAGGGAGAGGGGAAGGAGGGGGGAGGGAGAGGGAAGAAGGAGAGAGAGAAATTTGGAGGTAGAAGGGAGAGGGGAAGGAGGGAGAGGTGGAGGAGGAAGGAGAGGGGAGGAGGGGAAGGAGAGAGAGAGAGAGAGAGAGAGAGGGGGGGAGGGAGAGGGGAAGAGGGGAAGAAGGGTCTGAGAGAGGGAGAGAGAATTAGGGGGGAAGGGAGAGGGGAGGAGGAGAGAGAGAGAGGGAGAGAGGGAGAAGGAGAGAGGGAGGGAGAGTGAGAGAGAGGGGGGGAAAGAGAATAAATATTTAATATATTAGTAATATTAATTAGTTATATAATATTTTATATATTACCTTAATATATATATATAAATATTTATACATTAACTAGAATATATAAATAATATTTAAATATTATACAATATTATATAATATTATATATTATACATAATTCCATAAGAGATTATCATAAATTATAAATTATATTGAATTATAAACTATATTGTATATTCTCAACTAGATATATTAAAATAAACTATAAATTATTTATTGCAATTTTTTAAATCATATATTAAAAACTATATTAGATTTTTGTAATTATATATAAAATAAATCGAATATCTGATTTGAAAATTGCAATTATTTAAATAATATATTAAAAACTATATTAGATTTTTGTAATTACATATAAAATAAATCAGATATCTGATTTGAAAATTGCAATTATTTAAATAATATATTAAAAACTATATTAGATTTTTTAAAATTTTATATAAAAAAAATCGGATATCCGATATAGCTGACACAAAACCTACTACCTAGGGATTAGCCTCGGGTTTGCTTTGGAATTTGGCTAGGACATGCCAATCCTAATAAGTCAACACAAAAAATGTGTTTAACAGCTTACCTTGCTTTTCTAGACTTCGCCCATGTGGCTGACTACTTTTTTTTTACCCTAAATTGATGAAATGAAAAGGGTTTTTAAAGGAGATTCTCAGCTTTCTACCAATATAAATTATTCTTTACTTTGAATTTAATAAATAATTATTATTCATTTTCTATTTGAATTATGACTAAAGTCCTGATTGATAGGTTGATTGAAAAACGTCTATATCTTTCAAACCGTATCACATTTTTTGAATCCAAAACATGCGTCACATTCTATGATTTGCATACTATAGAATTAAAAAAAAAAATGAATTTCATGAATTTTTGACCAAGTTAAGGTGGTCAGACATACGAGTTTTTATATTTTTTAAAAGCTGTAATAAAAAATTCATAATTAATTATTTGTTTGGAAAAAAAATACAAAAAAATATGCATCACGTCGGGACATGAGTCCTCTACTTATATCTAAAATATTATTAAAAAATATTATCATTTTATTGTGGTTAGGGTGGTCAGACAGACACCTACTTCTTATTTTTTCCCTGAAATTTAAGTACTACTGCATGGAAATTTCAAATTTTCAACAAATAAATTTTTATTTATTTTTAATATATCTAGTATTTTAGAAACTACATTCAATTTTCTACATATTCCATTCTTGCATATTTTTGAAATAATATAGATAACTTATTCAAATTTTTACGTCAAGTTGCCTAACGCTGATTTTTCTGAATTTTCATTGTCACTTAAGTGCCTATTTTTTCCATGATGATCCTGCACATACCCTGGCCTTTCCCCTAAAATTAGAGGATTTTCCCTCATTTGTAATTTTCAACACTATGCAACTTTGAACTCTCAAGCCTTAAGCACTAGCACTCACCCACTATTGTTGCAACCTTCAAGCTCATTTTGCATCCATATCCAACACCTATTCAAATACCCACTTGCATCATTGCATTCCTCATGACATCCTCATCGTTTTGCATCTAGTTTTGTCACGTATGGATTTTTATAGACTTATTAAATGTAGACATTAATTGTTATGTCGAATTTAGATTAAAATTAATGATTATTTAAAGATGGTTAAATTGAAATTCGAAATGAAATGAAGTTGAAATTGAATTGAAATTGAGATGCAAATTATTGTATTTATGTTTATATCGAGGTTTGTCATTACTGATGATAAATCAAGTGCAAGTGAACACAGGAAAACAGGTGAACGAGGTTGAAGGTGAGAACAACGATTAGGTAGAGTTGTTTAGCCGTTTGACGTTTACGAATAGATGGGATCTCACACACTCACGTAGATTTATATTTTAATGTATTATGCGTATATCATTCTTGCGAATTGAAAAAAAATTAGTTTTAGTGTGATTTCTCTAAAATTGCAAAAATGCATGTGATTGAATGATGATTTTGTTAAATTGTTGAAACTTAACTTAAATTAATTGATGAACTGCTTGTTTGAATATTTTATTATGATTTGGAAATATTAAGTTTGAAATTTCAAAATTTAATTAAATACAGTGATTTAGAAATTTCAATGCTTTTTAAATTGAAATTGGGAAATTAATGGATTTTAATATCATAAAATTTATTTAATATCTAAACTTAGTTAAATGAGAAATTGAAAATGAAAACTCATGTGAACTTGATTTATGCTTTCTAAAATTTAAAGTTCAATTAAAATTGAGAAATAAAATATCTAAATTTATCCAAGGCATTCAAAAATTAAAAGACTGAGAGTTTTAATTGGTTAACTAAAGATCAATGAGGGAATGTGGATCTCAATTCTTTTTTTTGATCAATGCATGGAATCAAGAAAAGGAGATAAATATCTGTTTGAAAATCCGAAATTGGGGAGAGAGAATTGGAATACTTAGAAAATTCGAATTTGGGGAAAGCACAGAGGATTTTTCTTTATTCTAGAACAAAAACAAATTGAATAGAGAAATTTTATGTTTGTTGAGGGAAGAAATTCAAATTTGGAAGGCAAAGGAGAGTAGATTTCCATTTAATTTATGAGCAAACTGCTCACTAAGAACACACGCGACCAGGCAAGGGACTCCTTCCCACCCACGCAAGGCACAGGAATTGTAGTCTGAAAATAGTGCTAAGAGGTGAGGGAAAAACCCACGCCCACCTCACACTCCCCACGCGGCAAGGAGGTCTCCCACGCCTTCTATTTACTTAGCCAACTCCCCTCTTCACTCTACGCAGCCAAAGACATACGCAGCCAGCTTCACTCCACATGCAGCCAAAGGGAGAGTACCCTTCCCCATGCGCCAAGAAAGGAGGAGTGCGGCCTGGGAGAGGCACGCACAGTCCTCCCCACTCCCTTCAACACCTGCGCACAGAGAAAGGAGGAGACTTAGCAGTAAGATAACAAAAATAAATAAATTTACCATTGGTAAATAAAGGCAGAGAAAATTCACAAATTACCAGGTAGGAATTTGTATTCGAATTTTAAAATTAGATCTCTAAATTTCATCTCAAATAAATTTTGGAAGTGAATATCAGATAGTAAAGAAGATCTTGATGGATATAAATTAGAAAAAAATAAAAAATAGATTGTAATAATTTCCAGAATTTTAGGAAAATTTAGAGACAAGATTGAATGAAAAATCAATTAGATCAGAATCTTTGATTTAGTAAATCCATCTGTATTTTATTTCTGAAATTCGAGAGAAGATTGGAAACAGAAAGCTAGTTTTTGATTTAAAATCAGAAAATATAATTAACTGAAACTTATTTATTTTTGCCGAGAATTTCAAAAAATTTGATTTAAATCATGCTTAGAACAGTAAACTGAAAATGAAAATAAAGTATTAAATTTGGAAACGATCTTACAATTTTGAGAAAAATGAAATGTTCGAGAATAGAAAATAGTTAGATTATGCTGACAGAAAACAAAGATTGTTGATAGAAAAATATAAAACATAATTTTATTTTCGATTTTTAAACACAAATTGTGAATAGAGAATTACTTAAATTTGCAAATCATGTTTTTCTTGAAAACTGTCAAATATGAGACTTTTAAAATAGTTAGGTTTAACTTGATAAATGATTGTTATTTAAACGCCAAAAATAGGATAAATTGGAAATAAAACGTTTTAACTTGAGTTTTGATCTATTTTTGAAAACATTGAGAACGATTATTTAAACAACTTAAATTAAATTAGAGTAGGAAACAATTGAACGTGTACTCTTTTAATTTAACATTTTTATATGTATTATTCAACATACTGGAGTTACAACTTTATTTAAAAAACTTTATTGATTATTTAAAATGTTAATTTTATGTCTTTTATGAATTTGAACAATGGAAAGAAGCTCTATTTAAACTGTTTTCGTTTTAAACCATGTTTCCAGTTTGATGTTATGAAAGATTGCAAAAGACTGTATTTGACTGTTAGACCATGCATGAATGATAGATAATTCTACATGTTATGTTTTTGGGAAAGCTACCTTCTGGGACGAGTGCCAAATATGAGTAAATAGAGAGTGTAGTTTTGTTTTTCCAAAACTGCTTTTATTGTCGTGCATGACATTTTACTTGGCCAAGTAATTTAAAACAATTGAAACATATGGATTATTGAACTCTCTACCATATCCTAGTATTGAACTTGCTTATTTCTTAAATGAATTAGAAAAATGAAAATGCTTGTGGTTTACTAGTAGTACTAGGCATGCGCCAGATTCCATCTTGCTCGTAGATTGCTTTTTGCTAAGCAATTTGTGCAAGGTCGGGTATTTCTTGATTGACTAAGAAATTTTGAGGAAGCGTAAGCTTCGAGGTTGGGCGGAAAAAGCACCTAATCCTTGTTCTCATATTCTTGTTGAAGATTTGCTTTTGGATGGAAGATCGATGGACTGCATCTTCTTTTATGCTTTATTATTCATGATATATGTAATGATGAGCTTATGGCGACTGAATGCCTAAGTCTCGAATTGTAACTGATATATTATCATCTATTGTATTTATAACTGAAATTGTGTAATTCGACACTTGTATGTTCTTAGACTGAATTGTTATGAATTTATCTTATCGACTTTTATGTCGTTGTTTTGTAATCAACTAGTTCTTGATGTCAAATGAATGGAATGACGACTTCATTTTGAATATAATGGATCTTATTTAAAGTAATTGTCGATGTTGTTTTAAAGATTTTTCCACTCTTTACATTTGGTATCAGATCCCTAGGTTTGAACACTAGGGTCCTTTGTCTATTACGCTAAATGAACATTCCTTGATGCAAGAATTGTGATACATAATGGGTACAAGAGGTAAAAGAGCTGCTGCAAGCAATGAGACTGATAGGTTGGACCAAATTCTCGATCTCTTAAATCAACAAGGTTCTAGAATGGACAATCTGGAACAGGAAGTTTGAGGTATCAGAGAAGGGCAAAACCCTCGAGTTGAAATTCCCCAAAATCAGGAACAACCTAACGATGATGATGCAAGGGTTGAAGTACCAAATCCTCAAGAAAGGAGTGAAGGGGAGTTAGTGAAATATCTGAAAAGGGTAGCACCGCCCAAGTTCAATGGTAAGACAATAGGTGATGGAGCAGAAGCTTGGATTATTGAGATGGAAAAATGCTTCGAGCTCAGGAACATGTCCAATGAGACCAAGGCAGTTTGGGCTGCATACCAGCTTACTGGAGAAGCTGCTACTTGGTGGGATAATGAAAATTTGGTCTTTCGTTTTAAGTGTCATACCAGTTTTGGTTTTGCATACTGACCAGCTAACTTGTCTGTTTGTGATTATCCTGAGTTTTCTAACATTTTGTGCATTTGTTCCTTGCTCGTCCAAGACGTTGATTCGAAACTACTAATGTGTTTTCTATAGAACGATCAGTCTCAGACCTTCTAGTTAGTTTGTTTTTCATTTTTCTCATACTAGTTAGGAACACGTAGCTTTAATTAAAGGGTCAATTTACACTTGTTTGCCATGTTTGAGAGTAGGTTGTTAACGTATCCACTCCCCTTGCACCTTTAGGTGATCTTGGGTGACAAGAAGTCGCAGCTTGCTCTAGTCTAGTTGAGTCTTCCTTGGAGGTGCTAGTGCATCTGAGCTCTCCCCTTGCGCTATGTGCGAGCCTAGGGACCAGCCAAAACATCTAGTGTCTTCTTCCTTTAGTGGGACCTACTTGAGATTTCATCACTCGGGGGATGATTCCAACCACCTATTTCTGGTGAGGTATATAAAGGGGGAGAATGAAATTTGCACCCCAATCCAATCACGTCATGTTTGGCAAAGCATCAAAGCTAGGGTGATACCTAGATAATACGTGAAGAGTTGGTCTGAGTTTCCAGTACCTCGCTGGGGCTCCTGAATCACGCTTGTGATGAGCTGGTGTTGACGGTTGTGCCTCACATACCGTGTGTTTATCGAGGACCCCTTAAATAGCCTTGTTCAACCTAGATAGAGACTCGTGTTTCAACCACGGCTTGGTGTAGTGCAAGGGATGCAGATCGTACCCCAAAGTTACTCACCACGTACTCCCTTAGGTTAAGATATAAATCCTCATGGTGGACTACGATAGTCCTCAAGTGAGAGCGTGAAGGTGAGCCTGTGGCATTTATTGATGACCTTATGCCATCGGAACAATAGCTATCCACCTTAGCGAGAAAGGGTGCTCCAGAGAACCACCCCAGTATCACAAAGTATTAATCTTGGATTGACTGTCCAAGGTGGTCGGCCTACATTAAGTTTGCAAACACGTTTTACTAGTTTTAGGATCGTGTTGCTTGGAGTGTCTTCTTTGTGCGATACCAATGATTTTACTTTTAGTTAAGTCAGTCTAACATGTTGTTTGTTGTTTGTTGTTCCTGTTTTCCTTCGCCACAGATGACCCTTGCCTTTAGAGGTGAATTTACCCCTTATAGAGGTGAGTTTGCACTATCGATAGGCGATATTGCCCTTCAAACGGTGATTTTGCATTTCAATCCAGTCTAGGTCATCCGATTAGGTGAACATGCCTTTGTTAGAGACAAATTTTCCTATGGGTTACCTTCTTAGGCAACCCCATTTTTGCTTGTTCTCTCGAACAGGTGAGATTGTCCATCCCATAGGCGAGTTTGTGAGCCATCAAATTCACTCGTTTCCTTAGAACAGGTGACCTTGCACCCCTTACGACTGATTTTGCACCCTGATAGGCAAACTTGCTTATCAAGTTGGCCTGTTCTCGATCTCACATAAGTCTTGGGCGAGCTTGCAAGCTGATAGGTGAACCTGCTTATCAAGTTGGCCTGTTCCCGATCTCAGACAAGTTTTGGGCGAGCTTGCACCCTGATAGGCGAACCTGAACTTCCAGATAGGTGATTCTTCTTAGTAGATTCGCTTGTTTCTTCTATCACTCGGGTCTTGGGAAAAGTTTCCATCCTAAACAGGCGATCTTGCAACCTTCAGGGGCGATCTTGCAAGCTACAAAGGTGAGGTTGTTTAGTCTAAATGGGAAAACTTACTTCCTTCAGAGGTGAAGTTGTGACTTATAGAGGCAACCTTGCTTCCCATACAAATTCCAAAACGTGAATCCTTTTGGGCACTAAAAGCATGTCGTTTGTTGTGATCAATTTTTTTTATCATCATCCGTCTTCCCGTAATCATCATTTTCGTTTGTTTACATTTTCCAAAGATTATCATTTCATCGATCAAATCATCTAGGACCATCTTAGAGCATCCTTAGATTTCATTTCCATCATCGGTTTGTCAATCTGAATCCCCTAAACTTTGTTTTGGAAGTTTTTATCCAAGTTGGCTTAAGTGTTTGATCCCGATCATTATCATCTATACTTGCTTAGGATTGCATTCATCCTAAGTTAGTAAATCATCCTCGACCCAATCAATCTACTTCTATCTTGAGGTAGATTCAGTGTCGTAATCATCTATCTTGCGCTTCTATCTGATTAGTCAACACCTTACATCATCTAATCAAAACTTTTGAACCAGAGTCTAGACTAAATTTTATGAAATCCAATTCAATCAATCATCTAGTCCAATCAATCACAACATCTTATCAATCAATCTTATCTAATCCAATCAATCACATCATCTTATAGATCAATCTTATCTAATCCAATCCCATTGCATCCTTACCCATCATTCAACTTAATCAATCAATCCTTCATCCAATCTAATCGACCAATCCTTTGTTCATCATTTAGGTTTGTTTTGCACTTTCATGCCCATTACCACTTGGTCGCAAGCAAAGAAAATCATGGCAGACCAATAACCCCAAGGTGCTCAACCCAACGTTCCTCAAGCTCCCAACAACGGAGGCTCATCGCAATCCAACAATGAGGTCCAAAGCACGTCACCTCCTGCCGATGAAAGCATGGTCAATCAACCCGAAGTCACGGTTGATGAATATATCAATAATCTCGTCAATCTTTATATGACTGGTCGTCTCCTTAATGAGCGTGGGGACAAGATCCTCGCTACCTTTCTCATGAAGGGAATTAAACCGCCATCAAGATTTGAACTATCAAAGTTTTTCAACCTATCACCTCCTTGCCTTCGACATCTCAGGATCCCTAGAACTCACATAATAGTCTAGGGAATACTTATGTTCCTGAGGGTCCTCCCATCAATAATTGGTACTAGCCTGGGTTTGATAATGTCATACTCTATTAGGACCCACAACCCTAGGTTCTGATCATGGTTGTAGGAGCATCACATGATTTAAACGACCCCCTTACTTTTGGTATGTTGTAAAACCTTCCCCTACCATCATCTCAGAATGCCCCTCAAGGTCAAACCCCATTACCTATTTAATCTGGTAAACCTCCCATCAATGTTGGAGGTAATCCTTTCACCATATTACCATCACTTCCAGGATGGAAGCCTCCTTTGAATCAACAACCACCTCCATTTACTCCTCAACAACCCCCTCAAAGTAGCATCCCATTTTCTCAACCACCATAGGGTGATCCTCAACAAATGCCACAACAAACACCCCAACATATATTCCAATCCAACAACAACCACCTCAAGAAAATATCCCCATTCCTGTGCAACAACAATAGCCACCCTCACATCCATCATAGGGTAATCCATTGCAACCCCCTCATCAGTCTCAAGGTCCTACCATTCAATAGATACCTCAGAAAAATCCACTTGTCAACCAGCCTCGAGTCCCTCACCAACCTCAAATCACTCAATAGCCTCAAATCCCCACTCGACCTCCTTATCATCAGCCTCTTCAGCAGCCACAATTCCAAGCACAACCTCAATAGTCTCATCATTCAATTCCTAGCAACATGGTGCAATACTTTTACCATCCACAAAGCAAATTCTATGCACAAGATCCTATGCCAAATCCTAATCTTGGATATGCCCATCATATTCCATAGCAAACCTTTTCCTATCAGTGGGCCAATACACAACAACCTCTGCACACATCCCAATAGTATACCGCTTATAATTATCAATCTAAACCATACTACACTTTGCAACAACAACCATCATACCAACATTTGTCATACCAACAAGGTGCTTCAACTTCATACTATCAAGCACCTCCATCATACCAGCAAGGGGGTCCTTCATCTTACCATCAAAATTTTCCACCTTATCATCAACTCTACACCAATCCACCATCACAACCTACATACACCAATCAATATCAACCGAATCCATCATAGACACCTCTACCACCTTACGATCAAATTGCATCCGCTCCATCCACATCCTACCAACAATATGATCCCTACAATCAATCCAATCCATCCAATCCATCTGCATCAATGCCTATTAATAAGGAGTTGGAGGAAGTAAAGACCAAATTGAGAGACTTACAAACAACCAATTCTAAAAAGTCTTTCAAATTTGAGGATATTTGTCCTTATCCATTTGATCCCTCAATTTCACTCATTCCTTTCCCCAAGCATTTCAAAATGCCCAAATTCGACAAATACAAGGAACAAAAGATCCTAAGGACCATCTCCAAGAGTTTTATTCACATTACCAAGAAGTCCTCCACAATGACAACTATCTCCAACGATTGTTCCCTAGGAGTTTAACAGGGGCAACTCTTGACTAGTTTATGGGCCTTCAAAAGGGTTCAATCTCTTCTTTCGCTGATCTTTCAAAAAAGTCCATCTCTCACTTCTCATTCAATTTGGAGAAGGATATTGATACATTAGATCTTCTGAAAGAAGCCCAACATGACGATGAAACCTTTGCTAGCTACCTACAAAGGTGGTGTCCCTTGGCTAGCCAAATGAAATCTTCACTCAATGAGAAGGACTGTAAGACCCCTCCATTTTGCTCTTTTGATTGAACAGTGTCTTTTTGGTTATGCTGTGTTTTCTGTTAGTGCTTGGACTGTGGTACTTGATTTCTAATTGATCTTTGTCTGCAAAATGATGTGCTTGTTATATTTTGACGTAATGGTGATTTATTCAGGTGTTATTATTATGACATGCTTTGAGATTACCATTGTGAATAATTAAATTAATGATGCTTTCTGCTGTTGATTAAACTATTGATGTTAAATTCGTCAGTTAGTAGTGTTGTATGGGTGAAGGGGACAGGATTGCATCACTCGCTTGTGAGCACCCTGCGATTCCGTTATTTCCTCTTCACGGTGTGCTTTCTATGATGCAGATATACATGTACGATATTCTATTGTTTGCAGGTTGACAGGCACAAGACATTGACTCCACCTGGTTTCACAGGTCTGAGCGTGTCCATTGCCAACGGCATTTGATTGGGAGATAGTAGCTAGGTTTCTCGTGTCAAGCCATCACCCTAGTCTTGTGTGTGCCGTCGGTTTTGTCTGGGTCTGTTGAATTAAATGTTATTGTTCTCTTGCTTTGATCTTATTATATTGCAAGTTAGAAAAGTTAAATAAATGACTATGTGGTTAAATTGTTGATTCAATTAATCCGATTATATTGTGAAAAATGTTATTTTATTTATGGATTAATTTAATGTAATTAATAAAATAATTAAATCTTGGATTTGATTTATTTTATTAATTTATTTAAATTAATTGTGTCGAAATGAAGTTATTTGTGCATTTTGGTAATTGTAGTTTTTCTTGAATTGAAATTAAATTGAAAATTTAAGAAAATGTTATTTTATTTATGGATTAATTTAATAAAATAATTAAATCTTGGATTTGATTTATTTTATTAATTTATTTAAATTAACTATGTTGAAATGAAGATATTTATGCATTTTGGTAATTATAGTTGTCTTGGATTGAAATTAAATTGAAAATTTAAGAAAAGGTTTAAATGTTATTTTTTTGGAAATTAGAAAAAGGCAAAATTGGAAATTAGGGTTATTTTCAAAAGTTTGACCTTTGTGGTTTGAGGGAGATATTTTCTATTTTGCTATTAATTGGTTTTGGGGAAAAAAGGGGGAGGGAAAGAATTTCTGGTTTTGGGGGTTTTGGATTTGGCTTTTGGAAAAGCTCAATTGGATTGTGGAGAAGAAGCTTGCATTGGAGGAGAGGGCTCTACACCAAGTTAACTACTTCTGAAGCTTTTGGAAAATCAGGTTTTCTTCCTATCGAATTAGTTTCATTCTGAAAGGTTTTCCAAATTTTGTTATTTTGATTGGAAATAATTAAACTCTATTTGATTTACAAGAAAAACCAGATTAGATCTTGCTGCAA
>CM021101.1:584825523-584955477 GCA_007115665.2 Sequoiadendron giganteum
AAAATTTAGAGACAAGATTGAATGAAAAATCAATTAGATCAGAATCTTTGATTTAGTAAATCCATCTGTATTTTATTTCTGAAATTCGAGAGAAGATTGGAAACAGAAAGCTAGTTTTTGATTTAAAATCAGAAAATATAATTAACTGAAACTTATTTATTTTTGCCGAGAATTTCAAAAAATTTGATTTAAATCATGCTTAGAACAGTAAACTGAAAATGAAAATAAAGTATTAAATTTGGAAACGATCTTACAATTTTGAGAAAAATGAAATGTTCGAGAATAGAAAATAGTTAGATTATGCTGACAGAAAACAAAGATTGTTGATAGAAAAATATAAAACATAATTTTATTTTCGATTTTTAAACACAAATTGTGAATAGAGAATTACTTAAATTTGCAAATCATGTTTTTCTTGAAAACTGTCAAATATGAGACTTTTAAAATAGTTAGGTTTAACTTGATAAATGATTGTTATTTAAACGCCAAAAATAGGATAAATTGGAAATAAAACGTTTTAACTTGAGTTTTGATCTATTTTTGAAAACATTGAGAACGATTATTTAAACAACTTAAATTAAATTAGAGTAGGAAACAATTGAACGTGTACTCTTTTAATTTAACATTTTTATATGTATTATTCAACATACTGGAGTTACAACTTTATTTAAAAAACTTTATTGATTATTTAAAATGTTAATTTTATGTCTTTTATGAATTTGAACAATGGAAAGAAGCTCTATTTAAACTGTTTTCGTTTTAAACCATGTTTCCAGTTTGATGTTATGAAAGATTGCAAAAGACTGTATTTGACTGTTAGACCATGCATGAATGATAGATAATTCTACATGTTATGTTTTTGGGAAAGCTACCTTCTGGGACGAGTGCCAAATATGAGTAAATAGAGAGTGTAGTTTTGTTTTTCCAAAACTGCTTTTATTGTCGTGCATGACATTTTACTTGGCCAAGTAATTTAAAACAATTGAAACATATGGATTATTGAACTCTCTACCATATCCTAGTATTGAACTTGCTTATTTCTTAAATGAATTAGAAAAATGAAAATGCTTGTGGTTTACTAGTAGTACTAGGCATGCGCCAGATTCCATCTTGCTCGTAGATTGCTTTTTGCTAAGCAATTTGTGCAAGGTCGGGTATTTCTTGATTGACTAAGAAATTTTGAGGAAGCGTAAGCTTCGAGGTTGGGCGGAAAAAGCACCTAATCCTTGTTCTCATATTCTTGTTGAAGATTTGCTTTTGGATGGAAGATCGATGGACTGCATCTTCTTTTATGCTTTATTATTCATGATATATGTAATGATGAGCTTATGGCGACTGAATGCCTAAGTCTCGAATTGTAACTGATATATTATCATCTATTGTATTTATAACTGAAATTGTGTAATTCGACACTTGTATGTTCTTAGACTGAATTGTTATGAATTTATCTTATCGACTTTTATGTCGTTGTTTTGTAATCAACTAGTTCTTGATGTCAAATGAATGGAATGACGACTTCATTTTGAATATAATGGATCTTATTTAAAGTAATTGTCGATGTTGTTTTAAAGATTTTTCCACTCTTTACATTTGGTATCAGATCCCTAGGTTTGAACACTAGGGTCCTTTGTCTATTACGCTAAATGAACATTCCTTGATGCAAGAATTGTGATACATAATGGGTACAAGAGGTAAAAGAGCTGCTGCAAGCAATGAGACTGATAGGTTGGACCAAATTCTCGATCTCTTAAATCAACAAGGTTCTAGAATGGACAATCTGGAACAGGAAGTTTGAGGTATCAGAGAAGGGCAAAACCCTCGAGTTGAAATTCCCCAAAATCAGGAACAACCTAACGATGATGATGCAAGGGTTGAAGTACCAAATCCTCAAGAAAGGAGTGAAGGGGAGTTAGTGAAATATCTGAAAAGGGTAGCACCGCCCAAGTTCAATGGTAAGACAATAGGTGATGGAGCAGAAGCTTGGATTATTGAGATGGAAAAATGCTTCGAGCTCAGGAACATGTCCAATGAGACCAAGGCAGTTTGGGCTGCATACCAGCTTACTGGAGAAGCTGCTACTTGGTGGGATAATGAAAATTTGGTCTTTCGTTTTAAGTGTCATACCAGTTTTGGTTTTGCATACTGACCAGCTAACTTGTCTGTTTGTGATTATCCTGAGTTTTCTAACATTTTGTGCATTTGTTCCTTGCTCGTCCAAGACGTTGATTCGAAACTACTAATGTGTTTTCTATAGAACGATCAGTCTCAGACCTTCTAGTTAGTTTGTTTTTCATTTTTCTCATACTAGTTAGGAACACGTAGCTTTAATTAAAGGGTCAATTTACACTTGTTTGCCATGTTTGAGAGTAGGTTGTTAACGTATCCACTCCCCTTGCACCTTTAGGTGATCTTGGGTGACAAGAAGTCGCAGCTTGCTCTAGTCTAGTTGAGTCTTCCTTGGAGGTGCTAGTGCATCTGAGCTCTCCCCTTGCGCTATGTGCGAGCCTAGGGACCAGCCAAAACATCTAGTGTCTTCTTCCTTTAGTGGGACCTACTTGAGATTTCATCACTCGGGGGATGATTCCAACCACCTATTTCTGGTGAGGTATATAAAGGGGGAGAATGAAATTTGCACCCCAATCCAATCACGTCATGTTTGGCAAAGCATCAAAGCTAGGGTGATACCTAGATAATACGTGAAGAGTTGGTCTGAGTTTCCAGTACCTCGCTGGGGCTCCTGAATCACGCTTGTGATGAGCTGGTGTTGACGGTTGTGCCTCACATACCGTGTGTTTATCGAGGACCCCTTAAATAGCCTTGTTCAACCTAGATAGAGACTCGTGTTTCAACCACGGCTTGGTGTAGTGCAAGGGATGCAGATCGTACCCCAAAGTTACTCACCACGTACTCCCTTAGGTTAAGATATAAATCCTCATGGTGGACTACGATAGTCCTCAAGTGAGAGCGTGAAGGTGAGCCTGTGGCATTTATTGATGACCTTATGCCATCGGAACAATAGCTATCCACCTTAGCGAGAAAGGGTGCTCCAGAGAACCACCCCAGTATCACAAAGTATTAATCTTGGATTGACTGTCCAAGGTGGTCGGCCTACATTAAGTTTGCAAACACGTTTTACTAGTTTTAGGATCGTGTTGCTTGGAGTGTCTTCTTTGTGCGATACCAATGATTTTACTTTTAGTTAAGTCAGTCTAACATGTTGTTTGTTGTTTGTTGTTCCTGTTTTCCTTCGCCACAGATGACCCTTGCCTTTAGAGGTGAATTTACCCCTTATAGAGGTGAGTTTGCACTATCGATAGGCGATATTGCCCTTCAAACGGTGATTTTGCATTTCAATCCAGTCTAGGTCATCCGATTAGGTGAACATGCCTTTGTTAGAGACAAATTTTCCTATGGGTTACCTTCTTAGGCAACCCCATTTTTGCTTGTTCTCTCGAACAGGTGAGATTGTCCATCCCATAGGCGAGTTTGTGAGCCATCAAATTCACTCGTTTCCTTAGAACAGGTGACCTTGCACCCCTTACGACTGATTTTGCACCCTGATAGGCAAACTTGCTTATCAAGTTGGCCTGTTCTCGATCTCACATAAGTCTTGGGCGAGCTTGCAAGCTGATAGGTGAACCTGCTTATCAAGTTGGCCTGTTCCCGATCTCAGACAAGTTTTGGGCGAGCTTGCACCCTGATAGGCGAACCTGAACTTCCAGATAGGTGATTCTTCTTAGTAGATTCGCTTGTTTCTTCTATCACTCGGGTCTTGGGAAAAGTTTCCATCCTAAACAGGCGATCTTGCAACCTTCAGGGGCGATCTTGCAAGCTACAAAGGTGAGGTTGTTTAGTCTAAATGGGAAAACTTACTTCCTTCAGAGGTGAAGTTGTGACTTATAGAGGCAACCTTGCTTCCCATACAAATTCCAAAACGTGAATCCTTTTGGGCACTAAAAGCATGTCGTTTGTTGTGATCAATTTTTTTTATCATCATCCGTCTTCCCGTAATCATCATTTTCGTTTGTTTACATTTTCCAAAGATTATCATTTCATCGATCAAATCATCTAGGACCATCTTAGAGCATCCTTAGATTTCATTTCCATCATCGGTTTGTCAATCTGAATCCCCTAAACTTTGTTTTGGAAGTTTTTATCCAAGTTGGCTTAAGTGTTTGATCCCGATCATTATCATCTATACTTGCTTAGGATTGCATTCATCCTAAGTTAGTAAATCATCCTCGACCCAATCAATCTACTTCTATCTTGAGGTAGATTCAGTGTCGTAATCATCTATCTTGCGCTTCTATCTGATTAGTCAACACCTTACATCATCTAATCAAAACTTTTGAACCAGAGTCTAGACTAAATTTTATGAAATCCAATTCAATCAATCATCTAGTCCAATCAATCACAACATCTTATCAATCAATCTTATCTAATCCAATCAATCACATCATCTTATAGATCAATCTTATCTAATCCAATCCCATTGCATCCTTACCCATCATTCAACTTAATCAATCAATCCTTCATCCAATCTAATCGACCAATCCTTTGTTCATCATTTAGGTTTGTTTTGCACTTTCATGCCCATTACCACTTGGTCGCAAGCAAAGAAAATCATGGCAGACCAATAACCCCAAGGTGCTCAACCCAACGTTCCTCAAGCTCCCAACAACGGAGGCTCATCGCAATCCAACAATGAGGTCCAAAGCACGTCACCTCCTGCCGATGAAAGCATGGTCAATCAACCCGAAGTCACGGTTGATGAATATATCAATAATCTCGTCAATCTTTATATGACTGGTCGTCTCCTTAATGAGCGTGGGGACAAGATCCTCGCTACCTTTCTCATGAAGGGAATTAAACCGCCATCAAGATTTGAACTATCAAAGTTTTTCAACCTATCACCTCCTTGCCTTCGACATCTCAGGATCCCTAGAACTCACATAATAGTCTAGGGAATACTTATGTTCCTGAGGGTCCTCCCATCAATAATTGGTACTAGCCTGGGTTTGATAATGTCATACTCTATTAGGACCCACAACCCTAGGTTCTGATCATGGTTGTAGGAGCATCACATGATTTAAACGACCCCCTTACTTTTGGTATGTTGTAAAACCTTCCCCTACCATCATCTCAGAATGCCCCTCAAGGTCAAACCCCATTACCTATTTAATCTGGTAAACCTCCCATCAATGTTGGAGGTAATCCTTTCACCATATTACCATCACTTCCAGGATGGAAGCCTCCTTTGAATCAACAACCACCTCCATTTACTCCTCAACAACCCCCTCAAAGTAGCATCCCATTTTCTCAACCACCATAGGGTGATCCTCAACAAATGCCACAACAAACACCCCAACATATATTCCAATCCAACAACAACCACCTCAAGAAAATATCCCCATTCCTGTGCAACAACAATAGCCACCCTCACATCCATCATAGGGTAATCCATTGCAACCCCCTCATCAGTCTCAAGGTCCTACCATTCAATAGATACCTCAGAAAAATCCACTTGTCAACCAGCCTCGAGTCCCTCACCAACCTCAAATCACTCAATAGCCTCAAATCCCCACTCGACCTCCTTATCATCAGCCTCTTCAGCAGCCACAATTCCAAGCACAACCTCAATAGTCTCATCATTCAATTCCTAGCAACATGGTGCAATACTTTTACCATCCACAAAGCAAATTCTATGCACAAGATCCTATGCCAAATCCTAATCTTGGATATGCCCATCATATTCCATAGCAAACCTTTTCCTATCAGTGGGCCAATACACAACAACCTCTGCACACATCCCAATAGTATACCGCTTATAATTATCAATCTAAACCATACTACACTTTGCAACAACAACCATCATACCAACATTTGTCATACCAACAAGGTGCTTCAACTTCATACTATCAAGCACCTCCATCATACCAGCAAGGGGGTCCTTCATCTTACCATCAAAATTTTCCACCTTATCATCAACTCTACACCAATCCACCATCACAACCTACATACACCAATCAATATCAACCGAATCCATCATAGACACCTCTACCACCTTACGATCAAATTGCATCCGCTCCATCCACATCCTACCAACAATATGATCCCTACAATCAATCCAATCCATCCAATCCATCTGCATCAATGCCTATTAATAAGGAGTTGGAGGAAGTAAAGACCAAATTGAGAGACTTACAAACAACCAATTCTAAAAAGTCTTTCAAATTTGAGGATATTTGTCCTTATCCATTTGATCCCTCAATTTCACTCATTCCTTTCCCCAAGCATTTCAAAATGCCCAAATTCGACAAATACAAGGAACAAAAGATCCTAAGGACCATCTCCAAGAGTTTTATTCACATTACCAAGAAGTCCTCCACAATGACAACTATCTCCAACGATTGTTCCCTAGGAGTTTAACAGGGGCAACTCTTGACTAGTTTATGGGCCTTCAAAAGGGTTCAATCTCTTCTTTCGCTGATCTTTCAAAAAAGTCCATCTCTCACTTCTCATTCAATTTGGAGAAGGATATTGATACATTAGATCTTCTGAAAGAAGCCCAACATGACGATGAAACCTTTGCTAGCTACCTACAAAGGTGGTGTCCCTTGGCTAGCCAAATGAAATCTTCACTCAATGAGAAGGACTGTAAGACCCCTCCATTTTGCTCTTTTGATTGAACAGTGTCTTTTTGGTTATGCTGTGTTTTCTGTTAGTGCTTGGACTGTGGTACTTGATTTCTAATTGATCTTTGTCTGCAAAATGATGTGCTTGTTATATTTTGACGTAATGGTGATTTATTCAGGTGTTATTATTATGACATGCTTTGAGATTACCATTGTGAATAATTAAATTAATGATGCTTTCTGCTGTTGATTAAACTATTGATGTTAAATTCGTCAGTTAGTAGTGTTGTATGGGTGAAGGGGACAGGATTGCATCACTCGCTTGTGAGCACCCTGCGATTCCGTTATTTCCTCTTCACGGTGTGCTTTCTATGATGCAGATATACATGTACGATATTCTATTGTTTGCAGGTTGACAGGCACAAGACATTGACTCCACCTGGTTTCACAGGTCTGAGCGTGTCCATTGCCAACGGCATTTGATTGGGAGATAGTAGCTAGGTTTCTCGTGTCAAGCCATCACCCTAGTCTTGTGTGTGCCGTCGGTTTTGTCTGGGTCTGTTGAATTAAATGTTATTGTTCTCTTGCTTTGATCTTATTATATTGCAAGTTAGAAAAGTTAAATAAATGACTATGTGGTTAAATTGTTGATTCAATTAATCCGATTATATTGTGAAAAATGTTATTTTATTTATGGATTAATTTAATGTAATTAATAAAATAATTAAATCTTGGATTTGATTTATTTTATTAATTTATTTAAATTAATTGTGTCGAAATGAAGTTATTTGTGCATTTTGGTAATTGTAGTTTTTCTTGAATTGAAATTAAATTGAAAATTTAAGAAAATGTTATTTTATTTATGGATTAATTTAATAAAATAATTAAATCTTGGATTTGATTTATTTTATTAATTTATTTAAATTAACTATGTTGAAATGAAGATATTTATGCATTTTGGTAATTATAGTTGTCTTGGATTGAAATTAAATTGAAAATTTAAGAAAAGGTTTAAATGTTATTTTTTTGGAAATTAGAAAAAGGCAAAATTGGAAATTAGGGTTATTTTCAAAAGTTTGACCTTAGGGTTTGAGGAGAGATATTTTCTATTTTGCTATTAATTGGTTTTGGGGAAAAAAGGGGGAGGGAAAGAATTTCTGGTTTTGGGGGTTTTGGATTTGGCTTTTGGAAAAGCTCAATTGGATTGTGGAGAAGAAGCTTGCATTGGAGGAGAGGGCTCTACACCAAGTTAACTACTTCTGAAGCTTTTGGAAAATCAGGTTTTCTTCCTATCGAATTAGTTTCATTCTGAAAGGTTTTCCAAATTTTGTTATTTTGATTGGAAATAATTAAACTCTATTTGATTTACAAGAAAAACCAGATTAGATCTTGCTGCAAAACTTGAAACCTCAGTTTTTAAATGATCTTCTTCAAAAGAATTGTGTAATTTTAATATATTTGTTTCATTTCTAGATTTATTTGTTCAATTAATTGTGAGACTATAAATCTGAGATTTATATAAATTTATATACTGAAATCTTCATATAGATTTACCCTGTTTATTTTGGGTGCATAGGTTATGCTGGGGAAAATATTTCTTTAAAGAAAATATAAAAAATAAATAAATAAATCAAAGAAAAAGGAACCCAAATTTTTTCTTGGTTTTGGCATACAAAATCCGCAGAGGGTTTCAAGTTTGTTTTGTTTTAAAAAAGAAAAAATAAAAAAAAAATGAAACAAAAAAAATAAAATGGAATTTTCCTTGTGGGGGGCTCGACCCACAGCCGCCCCATGGGAGGTGCTGTGGGGAGCCACGCCCCACACGGCCGCCCTAGGCTGCTACCGCCGCCTTGAAGGGATGGCTGTGTTTAAACACAGTCGCGCCCCTTAAAAGGGTGCGACTGTGTTTAAACATAGTCGGCCCCTTATGGGGGTTCGGCTGTGCAAACCATGGCCGCCGCCTGCAACAAAAATCTGGCTGCCGCCTGCAACAAAATCATGGCCGTCTCTTGGTAACGCTTGCCCTAAAATGTGGCACACAATCCAAGAACACAGCGCGTGGCCTGAGGCAGGGGTTTGTTGTTTAAAAGAAAATTTGTTGAGTTTACATTTTGTAAAATAAAATATATCAAATATTATACTTTTATAATATTAAATATTAATATGTATATAAATAATAAAATATATATATTATATTTAATATTTTATTAGATAATATTTGGTATGAATATATATCAAAATTAAATGATGAGAAGGGTATATTTATATTCATATTGTATAGTTATGAAAATATAGATTAAATGATGGCATAATTTTAACGCAGTTGGGAAAAATTAAATTAATGTATTATAGTCAAAACGAGAGTGTTATTTTAAAATGATATTCATATTCTAAATCGAAGGAATAAGGTTTATTTTAATATCATTATTTGCAAACATTTGAGGATTAAATACTTGATCCTAGGTTATAACAGAAATAACAGAATTAAGATGATATAGTTTGGAAAAGAATAAATTGGGTTAACATAATTTGTTAATAGACGAATTATTAGATTTTTAAACATTTAGTTGTGTCATTTATTTTAATATATGTGTATAGATTTTTAAATACATATATATAAAAATATAGCTTTAAATGATGTTGAAGTTAAATGTATTTGAGAAACTTAAATTTAAGTTCAATAGTTCAACAGTTCAAATTACTGATTTGATTTAGATTTAAATGAGAAAATTATAAATCAGGTGTAATAGTCGTATTAGTGGATTGAGTTAAAACATTATATTTGGGAAAGGACAATTATTTGATTTACATATAATATATTTAATAGAGAAATTAATTATTGTTTAGATGAATTATTTCAGAAAGAAGAAATAGATGATGTAAAGTAGTATGTCTGAAATGACCAAGTAAATAATTATTTTAATAATTACCAGTGATTGAGAAATTAAATATTAGTTTAAAGTTCTCCTTATGTCAAAAAGAGACATTAGTAAATCTATTTTATTATGGCAACAATCTATGAAATTTTATTGAATGAAGTAGATTTAGGAAATCCGAAGAAGATGTAGTTATGATTAAATTGCTTGTTTAAAATGTGGATTTTCTTATTATTGAAAAGAGCAATTATAGGATTAAATATTGGGTTTAAATTTTGGCATGTATATGAAGGAGATAATATTAAATTAGCTTTGCTAAGACTATAAGCTATTGAATTTTATAAAAGGCAAAGGATTATGTTGGTTTTTAAAGTAGTCGAGGGAATTGAGTTAGTTATTAAGTTAGTATTTTCCTTCGCTACAACTGTTGAACCAATTGATTGTATTAGTCAATTAATCTATTAAGACAATTATTATCTTGGTTGTGAGTTCTTTTTTTGAAAAGAAAATGGATTTAGAATATCCAAAGGTAGATATTTCACTTGCGTCAATGATTACTCCCTTCGTGTACTTGTATTGGCATTTGGGTTAAATATGTCTTGGCTTGTTAAATCTTTCGGAAGGGGTTTAAATTAGATGGGTTGTCATATCATGTATCAACCTATTTGGAATGATGAAGTAAATGTCGTATTTCAGTATTATTTATAATTAGGGAATTAAATGCCTTGATTAAATTGTTTTCCCTTGCCTGAAAGAGGCGTTGTTTAATTAGTTTCTTTGCGTCATTAACTATTGATTTATATTAAGGAAGTGGATTTAAGGTATCCAAAGTTAGTTTATTCCATGCAAATGCTCGTGTGATTGATTCCTTTGTGTTCATGTTTGAGGTAATGGGTTAAGTGTCATTGTTTGTAAGTCTTCCAGCGGACCCTAGAGTTTGGGAGTTGTTGTTTGTGAGGTCAACCTTTTGTTAGTTGCTTGGTTAGTATTTGAGGTTGTGTCAATGTTCTAATTGGTTTCCATGAACGGGGATGCATTGTGCCTCATGTAAAAGGAGTGTTTTATAGGAATAGTGGCTCCTTGTATGGAGTGGTTTTGTTATGCTTATTTCCTCCAGTGTTTGGAGAGGGCTTGACTTATGTTTCCTCCTAGTGTTGGAGTGATCGTCTTATCTGTTTGTTTGTTCTTGGGCTTTCCGTGGTATTGGTTTGAATGTGTGATGTAAAGTGAGAGTGACTTCTGTTAGGGGCCAGAGCCGTGAGAGGTACGCTGGGTAACCTTTGGAAGGAGTTTATTCGAGTGTCATCTAAAGCAATGTGATCCATGTCAGTGATGTTATAGTATCCCTGTAGTTGGTACTTGATTATTTGTGTACAGTTTTCCTAACATACCTGATCTGTTATACTTGGAAGCAATGTAACCCTGTTAGAGTTGTACTTGATGTACTTTTGATGTAATTGAGTTGTACGTGCATTGAGCTTGAGTTGTACTTGTGTGATTCGTGTGTAAGTTTGAATCAGTTTGGTTTCTACCTGTGTCTCGAGGTAGTTGGTCTTGTCATGGTACCTTGTTACTATCTCCTAGCATGGGGGGTGGGCCTTTGGGTTCCACTTGGTTGGGTGGTGTGCACCTTACTCCGTTGGGCTCCCTTCTTGTTCGTGTTGACGAGGTTTCCAGTTGGAGAGCTCGTGGGATCTAGTCATCTTTATGCCTTATTCTTTCAGTTATTCTTGTAATTTGTTACCCCTCTTTGTAACTGAGGTGGAAATTGTAATATTTATTCATGCTTTCGGATTTACCTCATTCGGGGAATGAGAGTTCTAATCTTATTGTAAAAGAGATCTCATGACATCTTTAATTTTCTTTGATGAATTTATCTTATATGGAATGCATGTGCTATTCATTTCATAAGTAATTAAATGTTGTGGTTTCATTTCCTTAGTGTTGTTCGTGGGTAATTAAGTAATCTCAGTCTAGTAAACTTAGAGGTTGTTGAAATTTGTAGCGAACTTGCATATTAATTATACTTTAAAAAAAAAAAAAATTAGTTTGTTTCTTTAGTAAATTGCAACTTCCTCTAGGGTTACGTGACGGGGCGTTACAAGGACCTTGTGACTCTGTTTGTGGCCAACACTCATCCATAAATGAGAAATAATCTTAATCTTCATTATGTCTCGACCTTTGTGGAGGTTATTGAAAAGGGTCCCATCATTGAGAGAGCTCTCATTGCTAAGGGGCAAGTTCAAATCTATAATCTAGATAAAGAATCCATCTAGAGATAAATCAAGCTACTGGAACAAAATAAAAAACATAGTCAATGATAGTGTCACAAATACCAAGCATGTTCAGGTAGAAAACACCTCACAATGGCCTCAATACACTCCTCCACAACAACCAATACCAAATCCCATATTTGTGCCACAAGCAGCACCTCGTCCTCCCCAACAATCCAATCAAAAAAATCAAGGGAACAATAAGCACTCTTTCACTACTTTGGGAGAGCCCCTAAGTGTAGTGTTCAATATGCTTTTACAAGCAAATTTTCCAATTATGTATCTAGTGACAAAGCCTTTTGATAATACTAAACCAAAACCCGCCTAGTACAAGGAGAATGAATATTGTGAGTTTCATAAGATCAATGGCCATTCCCTCAACAAGTGTCAATGGCTCAAGAAATATGTCCAAGATCTTATAGATCGTGGGGATATACAGGTAGATACAAACAATACATCTTCTTCCAATGCTCAATTACAGATATATCAAAATGCTTTTCCTATCCATAACCAAGGAGCGAGTACGCCTAATGCCAATCCTAGGACAAGCAATAATAATGGTCAAAATAACAACACCAACAACAACAGCTACAAAAATGTACCTTATAACTATGATAGATTAGTTATGTGCATTAATCAAGTAGAGCATAGCGTATCCATGATTCGTGTCAAAGGAAAAGATCCTCAGTGCGATGTCACAACCAATCGAACCCACATTACAGTCCTTGGTCCTTCCACGTCAACCCAATAGGCTCCCATAAGCTCGCATTACAATATTCTTGACCACCTAGGAAAGACACCAGCCCAAATATCCATTTTGGATTTGCTTAAATCTTCTCCTGTACACCAAGAAATCCTCACCAAGGCCTTACAGGATACCCAAGTACCAAACGACATAGATCCCACTTAGTTTCAGGCTTTAGTGGGACGCCTGTCTTCATCTTATTAGTTGGGTTGTAGCCAAAATGGCACATCTGCTATCAACCCCAATCATAATCGCCCTCTCCATATAGAAGTCCTCGTAGCCCGACATAAGGTAAAAAGGGTCTTGATAGATAATGGATCGACCCTCAATATTTGTACACTAAGGTTCATAAAATAGGTTGGATACACCTCAACCAACTTAAACAATCAGGTCATTACTATAAAGGCATATGATAATGCTGAGAGAGATTTTGGAGGCACCATTTGCCTTCCCATTCAAGTGGGCCCTATTGTCCAGTACACCATGTGCCCTGTTCTTGATCTTGATCTTCCATATAATCTCCTTCTCGGTTGCCCATCGATCCATTCTATGCAAGTCGTTCCCTCCACCTATCACCAATGTCTAAAATTTCCTTTCCAAGGAATGGACTTAGTGACCATACAAGTTGATCCTCAACCATTTGAGTATTTTTGCGCCTTGGAATCTTCCTTCCCCCATTCTCACTATTATCCTGGAGTTAAAATGGGGGCACCTTAGACGTCATCATCCAATCCATCTCGAAACCCATCAACCAATGCCACATCCACCACATCCACCACTTATGATTCCACCATCACTAAGGTCAAGATCATTGGCAAGGGTTATGGAGAATACGAAATGAAAAATATATTTAATGTGGCCATAATGCCACCCTCTCCTCACTCATTTGGCCAACCTTCTCAACCATCATCGAATGCAGAAGAAAATACATTCACACTCACTTCCAAGAACATGGGCTCAACAATATTCAGAGATTTGGGTACTTTTGAAGATCAGATGGAAGATGATAGCAGCCAATGGGTTTATTGAGAAGAACCTAAGCCATCACCCCCTCTTGTGGAATATTTCCAAGAAACTAACCCTCATGCATCAAATTTGGCTGAAAAATGTAATTATCAAGGGGGTGGTCTTGGTATTGAGGAACAAGGACGATGCCAACCTATAGAACCATCTATGCGACCCAAAATAATAGGCCTAGGCCATGACACAAAGCAAAAGGGTCATGCGGTATCAACTAGTCCTTCCAACAATGTTAGTGTGGATAACAGTCTCCTTGAAGACATACCTGAAGAATAATCCATCATACTTGCATACGATGATGTGGATCTCTCTTCCATGTTCAATTGCCTATCCATATGCACTATCGACCTTCCCTCCATCACCTTGACCTTATTGACTAGGACCTATGTAGTAGCACACTCATTGACACATTTCCCTTAGTGGATGCTTATGTAGATCTTATGGGACTGGGGGATGATGAACGCCCTAACTGCAAAAGTAAAAAGAAACAAAATCAAAACGGTTCATTTAGTGAAAACCTCTCCGAGGCACTTTTTGACTCAAAAAAAGTAAAAACAAAGGGTGTATCTGACAGTGAAAACCTCAATGAGGCACTAGAAGATGGGGACATTCATTTCCCCTTGTGGGAACTAAATTGTCTAAAAGATCTTCTATTCTTATTGAAGAAACACAAGAAGTCAATTTGGGGACAGAAGAAGATCCTAAAACTACTTATGTGGCAAAATCCTTATCTGAAGAAGAACACTCCACCATTGTCTAGCTTCTTAAAGATGACATCATTAATTTTGCATGGGCCTATTCAAATATGCCAGGCCTAGATCTTGCTCTAGTTGTACATCATTTAGATGTCCACGCGGATGCTAAACCCATCAAGAAAAAATTAAGAAAAATGCATCCTCAAGTAGCCTTGTTAGTCAAGAAAGAGTTGGAGAAACTACTCAAAGTTGGATTCATCAGACCCATTGACTACTCAGATTGGATATCCAACATAGTGCATGTTGCCAGGTGGAATGGAAATATTAGGACTTGCACAGATTTATGGGATCTCAATAAGGCCTGTCCTAAGGATGACTTTCCCTTGCCAAACATTGATATGTTGGTTGTTCTCAATGTTGGACATGAGATGCTATGCCTCATGGATGGTTTCTTTGGTTATAATCAGATTAAAATTTCCCCCAAGGATCAACACAAGACCACCTTCACTACTCCATGGGGCACGTTTTGATACAATGCCATGCCTTTTGGCCTCAAGAATGCGGGGGAAACATACCAACGTGCTATGACAGTTATCTTCCATGACCTCATTCACATCATAATGAAAGATTATGTTGATGATCTGTTGGGGAAGTCAAAAACAAGAAAAACAACATCCTGCAGTCCTAAAAAAGATCTTTGAATGATTGGAGCATTATAAACTGTGACTAAATCCTAAGAAATGTGTGTTTGGGGTCACATCAGGGAAACTGTTGGGTTTCGTTATCTCTAGAAGGGGCATAGAGGTCGATCCATCCAAAGTTAAAGCAGGAATGGAAATACCCCAACCACACAATCTTAAACAGCTGAGAAGTATTTAGGGAAAGTTGCAGTCCATCAGGCGATTTATAGCCCAGTTAGTTGATAAGTGTCAGTCATTCTCCCACCTATTACAAAAATATACCACCTTCAAGTGGGATTACAAGTATCAACTTGGTTTCAACAAAATCAAAGAATATTTGGCTTATCCACCTATCCTCATGCCTCCAATTCTAGGCAAACCTCTCCTATTGCACATTTCAATTACTTTAGTTGCACTGGGGGCATTATTGGCCCAACATGATGAGACTTCAAAGGAATGTTCTATTTATTATATTAGTCAAACATTAGTGGGCTGCAAGATTAATTATTCTCCGATGGAAAAAGCATGCTTAGCTGTTGTCTTATGTTCACAAAAGCTATGCCATTATATGCTCAGTCATCCAGTAAAGTTGATATCAAAAGTAGATCCACTCAAGTATTTGTTATCTAAAACAACTTTAACTAGCCACATGGCTAAGTGGATCATGCTTCTGAGTGAATTCGATATAGAATATATGGACAAAAAGGCCATCAAAGGGCAAGTAATAACATACCAATTGGCAGATGCTCCTTTGGCGGATTCTTATCCTTTGGTTACAAATTTTCCTGATGAAGGGGTTCTTACAGTCATAGAAACTTCTACCTGGACACTCTACTTCAATGGTTCATACTCACACAATGGTTTTGGGGTAGGCATCTTGTTTGTCACACCACAAGATGATTACATCCCAAAATCATTCAGGTTAGCCTTTCCATGCACAAACAACATAGCAGAATATGAAGCTCTCATTACAAGTCTTAGGATCACCACCCAATGGAATATCACTCACTTACGAGTCTTTGGCGATTCTCAATTGGTCATTAAACAGGTAAATTATGAGTTTCAAACTAAGGATGAAAAGTTGTTACCTTATAAGCGCATGGTGGATGATTTCAAGAAGTATTTCACCTTTATCCAATTTGAGAAAATCCTAAGAATCTAGAATAAGGCAGGAAACACAATGGCTACAATTGGTTCCCTAATTGACATGCCCAAAGATTACACAACCTGTCAGTTCCTAGTTGAACAACTCTTAATCCTAGCATATGATATCCCTCAAAGTGATATGGTGTGAGACATTGTAGGTCCCGAGTCACCTTGGTATCATGACATCTACACCTACCTCCATGACAACATCCTACCCCCTAATCTCACACGTAATCAACACAAATCCTTTATCCAACATGCCTCCCGTTATACCATAGTGGGAGATACTCTTTATCATCGTGGATATGATGGAACCCTTCTAAGGTGTCTGAACGAGACCAAAGCCCACACTGTGTTAGTAGAAGTGTACAGTATTATTTTTGGGGCCCATTCTAATGGCATGGCCTTGGCCAAAATAATTCTTAGAGAAGGGTATTATTGGCCTACTATGGAACACAATTCTTGTGAGTTTGTAAAGAGGTGCTTTCCTTGTCAGCAACACACAGATCTAATTCATGCTCTTGCACAAGATCTACAACCCATCATAGCACCATGACCATTTTTCACAATGCAGGGGTTTCGATTTGATTGGCAAGATTTATCCTCCATCCTCCGACAACCACATCTTCATCATCACCGCTACCAAATACTTTACTAAGTGGGTGGAAGTAATGCCACTCACTCAAATCACTAGTATTGGGTAAAAGTACAAAGCTGTGTTACACTTTTATAAAGGAAATGGCCAACACTGATCCAACTTTTAAACTTGAATCACTACAAAATGATATATATGTTTTGAATTTTGAAAAGATGTAAACTAATAAAATATTTAATTTAAAGTATATTTTATGTTTGTATTTTTTTGAAAAAATATAAAATTATTTGAATATAGTTTTTATAAATTAACACTACAATTTAATTGTTGATAAAATGCTGAAAAAATGAAGTTACATGAGATGTCAATCTTTACATAGTAATTTTTTTTTTCCTTGAATTTTTTTGTATGTATTTATAACTTAAAACTTTAGGGCATAAATATATTTTTTTCCAATTTTGATTAATATATTTTTTAAAATAAATATTAAAATGTGAGTATATTAAAACTTAGTTGTTTTGAGTCGACATCAACTTTCATCTTGATTATTTATCTAATATAGAAAAAAATTTATACCATCTTGATATATAGATTGTTATATCTAGGGCATCATATTTCTTTCAATAAGTTTAACTATTTTTTGCTTGACATGGTAATCGACCTAATGTGTTGTGATGATAACCTACATTTAGTAAAAATAAAAAGGAAAATATAAATAATAATTAAACTATTAATATATATACATTTTTGAAAACTAAACTTATGGATCTACAAAAGTTTATTTTTATATTTTTTAAAACATGGTTTTTACAGATGTAGAAGTTGTTGAAACATCAAATTTTTCAAATAATTTTTTTTTTTGTAAATTGGATTCAAAGTGGTGCTAAATATGCATTTGGAAAAAGAAAATAGTTGGAAAACTTGTGGACATATATAACTTAGCTAGAATGAATCTTACAAGATCATATGTTTGACCAAAATTAATATTTAGTTAAAGTTACTTAAATTCAATTATGTTGATAAGTTGGCTGAAAGTGTGACACAACTTTGTGCTGATACCCTATTTAGATTTCCAAATTCATCCTCTTCCATATCCTCTATAGATATGAAATTCCCTCTACCATCCTCATCGATAATGGAAAACCATTTAAGAATAAGGCCATGAAAATCCTTTATGAGACCTATCACATTCAACACCATTGGTCCACTCCATATTACCCCCAGGGTAACGGTCAAGCAGAGGTAACCAATAAGACCCTAATCAAAATATTGAAAAAGGTTGTTAACAACAAAGGCCGAGATTGGCATCTCCATATCCATCCTGCCCTTTGGGATTACCACACTTCCATTTACACCCCCACTAGCACCATGCCATATTCCCTTGTTTATGGCATCGAAGCCATCTTGTCAATTGAAGTCGAAATCCCATCACTTTGCATATCTCTGAAGAATCTAATAAGTGATGAAGACACTCGGGTTTGACGCCTTGCTTAGTTGGAACTCTTGGATGAAAAATGGATAAAACCATACAATCATTTGCGAGCATACCAACATCTTCTTAGGAGAAGCTACAATAAAAAGGTTTGACCCTGTCAATTTAATGTCAGTGACCTAGTTCTTAAAGAAAATCAACGAAATCTACAAGAGTGAGACAAAAAAGGAAAATTTGAAGCAAATTGGCTAGGTTTGTATGTCATCACAGCTAAGTATGGTTTCGACGCATATAGGCTTGCTACTCCTGAAGGAGAACCCTTGGAAGAGCCCATCAACATTATGCATCTGAAAAAATTTATGCCTAAGTCAGCTGGGTTATCCTATCTTGCAAAAATACAAAAAATAAAAAAAAATAGTAAAGAGAAATAATTCATCCTATGGTGAAAACCTAGCAATAAACACCATTTGTAGAGGGCTTAATCATTATCTACCTCACGTCCTAGTTACTTTATCCCTCCATCCATCTTATCCTGGGATCCTATCCCATCATCCAATCGATCCTATCATCCCATCAGCATCTCGTCATCTGTCGCATGGTATTTTTATGATTGAGAATTGAACGATCCATATCAGTTATCCAAAATCTTGAGCTTTTTATCCTTAATCTGAGTTTGTCATCACCTGTTCATCGTGTCCCATAGTCGGTCTTTTGTCATTGAATCTAGGCTCATCCATCGTGTCGGTCATCATCAGGTCCCATCTTGTCTTTGGTATTTTTTGAACTATGTTTCCCTTATGCTTTCACGTAGGCAAGGTCGATCATTTGATCCACCCTCAGTGCATTTTTCGTCTATCTTTGTTCTCCATTGCGGTCTCCATCATCCTCTTTCCGCTTTTATCCATGGTCTTTTGTTGAACTAGGAGGGCTCTGTGCTTCTATGTAGGCAAGGATGATCTTTGATTAACCCCCAAGCCCTTAGGTATTTAGGGTCTTGTTGTCTTGTGTCTTGTCATTTTGTTGTGTCGTCAAGTACGTCCCTATCCTAGCTAGTAATTACAAGAAAATGGCGTTAGTATCATGAGGTCCAATCGGTTTCAGGTATCCCGCGTCATGTTGATCTTTTAGTTTAGTCTCCATCTTTGGTCTCAACAAGATACATCCTTCCTAACAGACCGCATCAATCCCATCCATCCTTTTGATCTTGTGGAAAAGGACATTTGAAGTTTGATTGTGATCTTTTGATGCTTTTGATATTTTGTTTATCATTTGAGCTTCCTATCATACCTCGTCGGGGTCGCCATGATCCATCATATCATAGTGTGCTTTGACTAGTAAATATAGGGGCATATCTTGATCTCTTGTTTGTTTGTTGTCTTCTTGGTTGTCTCACATAGTACCCACCAAGATCCTTGTGGTTTTGTGTTACACTGGGGCATCCTTTGTGTTTGTGGTTATCCACATGTGTGGCCTGACCAAAGTCCCTACGACTTTGGGGTATTGGGATAGCCTTCTTGTTTGTTGTGCTTGTTTTATGCATTCAAAATCTATCTACCTTAGTTCCTCATACTCTGACACCTTGTGTCTTGTGCTATAGAAAAAATCAGTGCTCTTAAAATTGGCAAATAACATTAGGGGGTGAAGCCACAATAGTGGTTTACAATTTGATGGAGGAAGGAAAACAAGAAAAAAATGACCCCATGCAAAAAAAAATAGTTTGAGGGGTTCGAATGAATTTGTAGGTTCGAGCGAACCCATTAAATATCAAGGGCCCACTTTTCTCGCCCCCCAAAAAAAAAAAATGTGAAAGGAAACGGGGTTCGAGTGAACCCCCCTTTGCCCTCATTCTCCCCCACAAGCACTTTGAAAGTCCATATTTTTACGTTTCGAAGCTTGGGTTGAGGATGAAAATGGAGGATAATTCACAAACCCAACTGGAATCAAGTATTCCTTAGAACAAGCTATCCAATGACTATAATTTTAATATGTTTTAGTTTTATTATGTATTTTGTTTTTAGTTTTATTAAACATAAGTTTTTCACCGAAAATCAAGCTCTTTGTTCTACACATGTGGAAAAATAGCAATTTTCAAAACAAAATTTTGAAAAATATGAGTGCACCAAATATTGAAGTCCTTGATCCAACCAAAAAATAAAATTGAATTTCGATATATAAAAAAAATGTTGCATGTTATACGATCGCGCTATGTCTAAATTGTAATTGTTTGAATTCAAAACTTGATTAAAGAAAAAATATTTAATAAAAAACTATCTAACCAAGTGGAGCAATAGATATCGTAGTTACAAATCTAAGTTCGAAAGAATTAGAATTTTATCCTTCATGGAAAAAAGTTGTGCGTTATACGGTGTGCGTCACTTTTTAAAAATGTTGTTTTTTGAAAAAACCCAGTTTTTGTGGGAGATGGAAAAAGAAGAGCAATATGATTCCAAAAATTTTGAAAAAAATATTTTTAGAATCTACAGACAAAATTTGACAAGACTCTAGTTTGCATCATCTTCAAATTCCTCACGGTTTAGCCACTACAGGTGCCCGAATATGAATATTTAGTTAAAAATAATAATTTCAGTGTCTAGTTTGGCCAAATATTGTAAACCACTATTGTGGGATCACCCTAGGACTACATTTCATACTTCATCCCATCGCATTGCATTTAGCCCTCCCTCACTTTCTCTTGCCTATGACTAGTGATCTTGGTTGTACGAACATTCCCTTTCCATCCCCTTTTCTTCTCAGGATTCGTATGGTCTTGACAGGTGCAGTTCCATGTCCACCCTCATTCATGCCTTCCATCCTTATGCATGCCCTTATTTACAATCACAATTCATCTAGTTAAATTTGCATTACCATCTCATTGCATTATCATTTCATTGCATCCAAGGTCACTCTCATCTCCCTAGTCGGGAGATGAAACGTGGATGTCTCAGAACTCCACCTATCAATCAGTGCGGTCAATAATGGTCGGTGTGCTCTAATGTTGGGATACCCCAACATGTGCAGTAGGCCCACCTGATCTAGGGCCGCATGGTCCTCCTCGCTCATCGTTGTGATAATCTCCTGCAACACTGCCGAGTGTTTCTCCTGCATGTGCAGTGTCTCAAAGCTCTGCATCCAAACCACATACCTCATTAGTCATTCCTTTTTTCCTCTTTTCCTCTCATTCTTTCATTCCTCTTCTATTTTAATTTTCTTTTTCTCTCTCTTTTCCCTTTCTTTCCTTGAGTCACAACCTTGACAACTTCGTCCCTTTTTCACATTCACCCATCATTGGGAAAATCTGGCCTCCCCCCCTTTTTTTTCCTATTTTTTTCTTCTCGGTGTCACTCCGCCTGTCTATCTGACGAGCCTACTCATTGGGGTCAGCTCACCCGTCAACGGGGCAATCCCGTCCTTCAGGGCAAGCTCACCCGTCGGTGGGGCAAACCTGCCTTGTGAGGTGAGCTCACCCGGTGGGGCCGTCGGGCGGGCGACCTCGTCGTTCCTCGGGTAGGATCGCCAGTTTGGGGCGCGACTTCATCTGTCCTAGGAGGACTCGCCCCAAGTGGATGACGAAGTTGCTTCCTAGGCAGACTCACCCTCAAGGGGTGCGGGTTTGCAAGTTTCTTGTGTCTTTCCCTCCCCTTGGGCGAATTTGTCTCCTCCACAAGCGAATTCGCCTCTAGTTTCCCACACCCTAAGGGGCAATTTTGGCTTTCTAGATGGGTGATTTTTCCCATCTGTCAGCAACCCATTTCCTGTGTACCCACATTCTCCTAACCCATAGCCCCAAATATGCAAGAATTTACAAAATTTAGCTAAAAATCATAAAGAGGGGTTTTGGCTCTAACCTGGCAGGGTACCGCACACTTGTGGTAGAAATTCTTTTTAAGTGGAGGGTATTTTTACCCTTCATTTAACTTTTTTTCCCTCTAATTAATCTTCCTTCTTCCGCGGGCTGCCATTTGCACCCCGTTCGTCCAATTGCCTCTGTTCAAAAGCCATTTTTCTGGGTTTTTTGCACTCTATTGCGTGGTATCTTCCATTTATTCATATTGAGAAGTCATTTAGGGCCCCTTTTTCTTCCCCATCTGCCCTCTCGAGGGGGCATACCCTGTCATTTTCCTTCGTTCCTCCATCCTATCCATTAACCTATGACACCGGGGCATGTTCTTTCATTTTCTGTGATTGGTCATCTCACATCATCTCTCCCATGCTAGGGCATCACTTTCTAGTCCATTCTACTATCGAGTTGTCTAGATCTTATTTTTCTTCGAAACACTGTTATCCTAACAATATTTCGAAGAGGCGAAAAATGTAGACATCCAAATTTGACCTCCCCCATAAGGTCAAAATTTTCCCCTTTATTCATCTATCTCGCCTTTCACATCAATATTAATTAAATGATTTACTTAATTGATATTTCCCCCCTTCTCTAATGATTACTAAGGTATTTACTTTAATTAATTAAATACTTTATCTTTGCCCCCTTTCCTCTCTAAATTAAATAAATACCCCTATTTATTTAATTTAGTCATTTACCTTTTTGAATTTAAATATTTTAAATTCATAATTTTCTCTCTCCTTGTCCCATCCTCCATAACCCTTCTTCAATTCGAATTAGACTAATTAATCCCTGATTAGGATGTGCACACCCTTAATCAAGATTAATGTCCCATCCTCCATCATAGCCCAATTGTCTTAACCCCCCATCAATTACCCTAATCACCTGTTTGCACAACCTAATTGCTTGAATAGGCCATCTTAATCCTCCATGCCATTTATGGCATACCTTTAAGTCAACTCTTCATTGAATGCTTTCTCCTTTTGGAGAAGGCAACTCATCCCAAGGTGAATTTTTAATTCACATTTTATTCCTCAAAAGGCTTGGACAAGGTAACATCAAGCTTTTTCTTTCATTTTGTTCAAGTTCAACTAAGGCCTAATCTTGAGGTGTTGTTGTGTTTCCTTTTGTCTTGCATTTCGTTTTCATTTTGTACTTTAGGCTAGGGGATTTTCACTGCACACAACTATCATATCACCCATTTCTTTAAGAGAACCGCTAATTAAATCTCACATGCAAGCCTATTTGAAATGATTTAGAGTGTTTTCTTAAAGACCCTTTTTCTACTTTTTTAAAATCTATAAATTATTCATCTTGTTCATTTCTTCAGATTTTTTAAAGGAGTCATCAGATTAAAATCCAACCCACGATACTGCCCACTGCATTGTTATGCTCAACCTCACCGGTTAAATAGGGAGTTCCACCCTTTTTTCTTTATTGTTGGGCTACTGAAAGATCAGTCCTTGCCCCAGAGCGAGGAAACAACCGACCACCCCATATATAGTATCGGTTGTGCCGAGGAAATAAGGCCTCTTTAGTACTTTAGTTTCACATTGATGGCTAATTTTAAGGATACCAAAATTTTCCATTTAAGGAAATTTAATTTGGTTGTTGGGCATGTTTGAAGTCAACAGTTACGTTTAAAGAGTACATTATACGTTTTGACTTGTTTAGGTGGCTCATCTAAAATTGTACTAGTAGGTGGGTCTTATTGGATACACTGATGCAATTTCAGACAAACTACCTAAGTAAGTCAAAGTCTACAGTGTTTTGTTTAAACCATATTGAAATCAGCCACCTTTAAAATGATGTAATGTCTATCCAACACTCTCAATGTAAATTTGAACATATTGATTAATTAATACATATTGAAAATAGATTTTTGATTTCTTTGATTGAGAATGAAAGATTGGAAGCCATGTATTTTGCTAAAACTATCTGATGCACGATCCCCACTTTATTTCTTATGACATTAAGACCTTACACTTCATGAAACTTAATCTCTAATCAATTTATTCTAAAACATTTAGCTTTACCGATAAAACCAAAAAAACCATTATGGTTAGAAATGAATTTTAATTTCAAATTAATTTGAAAGCTTTATAGGGACTAATTCGCATATACAAAGTTGCACATTTAAGAAATATTAATCAACTTGTGTTTGGTATGTTTGAAAGTTCAACAGCCCAGAAGACGAGAAATGAGAAATATATGGAATCTTGAGAGTTCAGACAAATTTGAATACACTGTACGAAGGCGACACAATAAAGACAAGTTTGAATACACTGTACAAAGGCGAGACAATAAAGACAAATTTCGGCATCTCGTAAAAACTAGTTAATAAACCTTTTCAACGCGGGCCTTCTTCCCAGCGTGGATTCACCCATGCAAGTACCTGCGACTGGGCCCTTCTATATAAACACTCTCTTTGCTCTGAGGCCTATTCATTACGGTCGCCAAACCTTGAGGTAGCTGCGACTGGGAATATCTAATCAGTTCAATAGTGCAAAAGATATTTTTTTGCAATTTATCTACAATTTAGGAAATGGCTCAGTCCTTGATTTCTTCCGCTACTCCTTGTATTGTAAGGTCTCGAGTTTCCGAGGTCAATGGCAGAACACAGGTCAACAGCTTTCAACCATCTTCTTTGTCCTCCTAAAGGCTGGGGAAGAGCCAAGGGAATAAGCAGTCAGCTGGTTTGGTTGTGGCTTGTGTTGGAGATTCCAGGCGTTCTTCTCCACCTGCTGCTACAGGGGCTGCCACTGGTATGCTTATTAATTTACAGTTAATTTCATGGATAAAGCCCAATGAAAGTTATGTGATGAGTGTATATTGATTGTTTGGAGTCTGTTTCAGCTTCTACATCGGCGAAACGAGAGTACCCTCCAACAGTTTGGCAGGATGACGTGATTAGTTCTCTCATATCATCTCATAAGGTATGGAGCTATGAATTTGTTGTTATTGTTGTGGGTGGTAGCTGATGTATGACTTCAATATTCAAGGAATAAAACAATAATCAAATTAAATCATAGGTAAATGATCACAACAATAGAGTAAATAAAGCAAATTGAATTAATCATCATGTAAACTTTGCAAGCATACACATTATTCATTTTAGTACAATTTCATTGGTTTTTTTTATTTTACTTTGAAAAAAATGGTACCAATAATCTTTGTTATCAAATTTATATTAAACACAATAATATCAAAGTACAATTAGTCATTTGAAATGAAAAATAAAGAAGATGATGGTTGTATTTATAGATATTTGATGACACCAATCAATGGTCAATATTAGAGGAAAGGTTGAGAAGATGGGTAGTTGAGAATTGATGAGAGGAATTGAGTGTCATTAAATGGTTGTCTGATTTTAGATAATTGATTGCATGATTCGGTTAAAAGGATTGATTGGAGTGATAACTCATATTGACAGTTAGTGAATTGAATTGTTTGCTTGGAGAATTCCAAGTGAGTGGGAGTGAAGTGGATTTGCTCAATTAATGGACTAAGTCAGTAGGTGAGGTGCAATTTGCATAAGTATTTAATAATTAAATAAATTAAATTATTATTTACATAAGCAAGATTGAATTTAATATATAATTTTATTTATTTTGGAAGAAGATAATGTTGTGAAATAAATGAATTAGTTAAATAATTAAAACAATTATTTAATTGAGAAAGTGGAAAATGAATAATTAATTAATTAAATTATTTAATCTTGGAAATGGGAATTTGATAATTAATTTAATTTTAGAATAGAAGAATAATTAGTATTTTTTTAACAACAGAAAAAGTTTAGCCAACCGAATTAGGTCTCCGCCCCCAATAATTAATAATTTAATTAAATATAGAGGAATGGATAATATGAATTTAAATGAGTATTTAATAATTAAATAAATTTAATTATTATTTACATTTGCAACAAAATTGAATTTAATAAAAAAATTATTTATTTGAAAAAAAGATAATGTTAAGAAATAAATGAATTAATTAAATAATTAAAATAATTATTTAATTTAAAAAATAAATAAAAAATAATTATTTAATTTGAAAATGGAAAATAAATAATTAATTAAATTTTAGAATAGAAATATTATTAATAATTTAATTAAATATAGAATAATTATAATTAGGTAACTACAATTGGATTTTGAGGCTAATTGCATTAAAGTTGGTCTCTTTTGGTTTACTGCAGTCTGCAGATGTAGCAGAGCAGGAGAAAAGGGCAGAGACATTGATATCTTAGATAAAAGCCATGTTTAAATCAATGGGGGATGGTGAAACGAATCCTTCTGCCTATGATACTGCCTGGGTCGCCAGGGTGCCTGCTGTGGATGGCTCTAACCGCCCTCAGTTCCCTCAGACGCTTCAATGGATTTTGCAAAACCAGTTGAGCGATGGTTCTTGGGGCGAAGAATTGTGCTTCTTGACATATGACCGCGTTCTGGCTACTCTAGCCTGTGTTACCACGCTCACTCTGTGGAATACAGGGGACGCGCAAGTGAAGAAAGGTTTGGCACTTTCTTGAAGAATAACAATTGTTTCTTTGGATTTTGCAGATTGATTCATATCTGGAAGAAACAAATGCAGGTGTTGAATTTATAAAGAAACATGCTGAGCGAATGGAGGGAGAAGCGGACAATCACCGGCCAAGTGGATTTGAGATCGTTTTCATTTCAATGCTCAACGAAGCTAAGACTTTAGGATTGGATCTCCCTTATGAACTGCCTTTCTTTAAGCAGATTACTGAGATACGTGAGATTAAACTTAAAAAGTGAGTGAGTCCATCCCTGTTGCCCATCAATTATCTTTCCTATATTAGATCCCCGTTTGTGAGTGGTCTCTAATGTTGTATATATTGGTGGGTGTTTATCAGGATTCCCCTGAATGTTATCCACGCCATTCCAACAACAATTCTGTACTCATTGGAGGGGTTGCAGGAAATAGTAGACTGGGACAGAATAATGAAGCTTCAGTCCAAGGATGGATCTTTCCTAAGCTCCCCTGCCTCTACAGCTGCCGTGTTCATGCGCACAGGAGACAAAAAGTGCTTAGAATTTTTGAGCTTCGTTCTCAGCAAATTTGAAGATCATGGTACCAATTAGCGGTCTTGATTTGCTTTGATTAGTATAAGTAACACTTAAATTGAGCTGGGATTGACATAATGGGCATGAACTGCAGTTCCTTGTCACTATCCTCTTGATCTTTTGGAGCGTCTATGGGCGGTTGACACTGTTCAACGCCTGGGAATCGACCACCATTTCAAGGATGAGATCAAAGAGACTCTGGATTACGTTTACAGGTATTTTGGCTTTGGAAATTGTATTGCACCATCGTTTTCTCTGATACATATATGTTCTAATATTTTTTCGCAATATTGACTGTGTTTATTAATTAGTTGAATTTCAGAATATAAAATGATTCTGCATTTTAGTTAATTAGTAAATCTTATTGTTTACATGCTAAATACGTTTACATACTAAAAACATTCCCTTATCTTTCATGAATATGAATATTTATAAACCTTAATGATTCTGATTCATGTGAACTATTTTTCTTTACTGATGTTTCAGATCATATTACATTATCTATCATTGAAACAATAAACCGAAAAAAGAGAATAACGGATTGTGTAGTGTGATCCATGTATCATGTAGTTATACTTTGAAACTTCAGTGAAGAAAAAACATTGACACATTCGAACCTGAAATCTACGAGTTATCATTAATAATCATTTCAACTTTTTAAAATTTTGTGCCTGCTTTATAGTTTATACGTACTCATTGTTGACTCTGAAAACGATAAACAGCTATTGGAACGATAGAGGCATTGGTTGGGCGAGAGAAAATGTGGTTGGTGATATTGATGATACCGTCATGGGCCTCCGCCTCCTCAGACTAAGCGGATACAACGTGTCTTCAGGTAAGAAAAAACATTATTACAGACACAGGTCTCTTCTTGATTTTTAATTTATCCCTCGAGATGCTGAATTCTCTCTCTGTTTATTTGTTGGCAGATGCACTGAAAACTTTCAGAGACGAGAATGGAGAGTTCTTCTGCTTCATGGGTCAAATACAGAGAGGAGTTACAGACATGTTAAACGTTCATCGCTGCTCCCAAGTTGCATATCCAGGGGAAACGATAATGGAAGAAGCAAAACTCTGTACACTTCGATACTTGACCAACGCTCTTGAAAATGTCGGCGCTTTCGACAAGTGGGCTCTTAAAAAAGATCTTCAAGGAGAGGTAACTACCCACTTTCGGTCTGATCAAAGAAATTTATATCCTTATGATATTGCTACCAGGGGTCAATCGTGCAGTTTTTAAGTCAAATTTATTGATCTATGTTTTATGATTAGTGGTTTATTAGAATCAATGAATGGTTCATTTAGCATTCATTTTATGTAGGTGATTGTCACAAGGTGAAGTATTGGGTCTTTCTGAGAGGTCACCCATCCTGGTACTACAATTCAAACGTGATTAACTATGGAGCTTTAATCCCCAAGGTTAAACCCAGTTAGCTTGCAATCTCATTTGCAAGATCTTCATCAAGTGTGTGTCTTATGAACCATTCATTATAGAGCCCCTTTGGCTCATCAATTGACAAGTATGAGGTATTTTTCCACAGCGTGTCAAATTATGATATTGCTATCCAAATTCAACCGTGTAGTTTTCTGAATCGAACTCATTGATCCATATTTCATGAGTAATAGTTCACAGGAACCCATCTCTCATGATAATGAATGGTCCACTTAGCATTCATTGCATCTAGTTGATGCTTACATAGATGAAACATTGGACCTTCCGGAAAGATCACTCATCTCAATACTACAATTCATTATTTTATTCAAAAATACATTTGAATAAAATAATATTTTATTCTTGAACGCACTTGAGTAAAATAATATTTTATTCAACTTTTAGGTGTCTAGAATATAACAACATTATTTGACTTGCAGGTAGAATACGTGCTCAGATATCCATGGCATAGAAGCTTGCCAAGACTGGAGGCACGCAGCTACGTAGAACAATACGGCGCAAATGATGTGTGGCTTGGAATGTCTATGTACTTGTAAGAATCATTCTTCACCAACTCCATGAATCTTCTATTTTTTTGGTGACTACCTAGCCTAGTTTTGTCTTATGCTAGATATACTCTTTGTTTGTCAGGATGTATAACGTGAGCAATCCAAAATATTTAGAACTAGCGAAAATAGACTTCAACCGCGTTCAATCCGTACACCAAAAGGAAATCCAGGAGCTTCACAGGTATGTTCCCGCCATTAGAGCTTCAACAGTAGCCTTGTTTGCTATCCAATGTTTTAATCAACAAACAAAAACGTTGATTTATGGATTTTAAAAAATAAATAAATAAATAAATTGTGGGTCATTCTGCTTCACATTTTGTGATCTAGTGAAGATAATTTAAAAGAATAAAAATAGGCAGATGATGAACAATTATCATCTCATTGCTGTGTGTAAAGGTGGTGGAAATCTTCTGGTTTTGCAAAGCTCAATTTCACACCCGAGCGCGTGGTTGAAGTATATTTTGGAGTGGCAGCGACCATGTTTGAGCCAGAGCTTGCTACCCTAAGAGCTGTTTCCACAAAAACTTCAATCTTTACTGTCATTCTCAGCGATCTTTATGAAGCGCAGGGATCAATCGACGACATTATGCTATTCTCTGAAGCAGTCAAAAGGTTTGAACTGATTCTCTTTTCCATTTCTTTCTGCTAATGGAAAGCTTCAATGCAATCATCTAAGCCAAGCCTAGGTATTTTATCAGTTGGGATCTGTCACTGGTGGACCGCATGCCAGAGGAAATGAAAATCTGCTTCATGGGCTTGTATGAAACAGTCAATGAAATTGCAGAGGAAGGAAGGAGGACACAAGGGCGTGATGTATTATCCTACCTCCGAAACCTGGTGTGTATTCAACAGACCAAATTCAGCATGCTTCTTCAGTTTGAGTGTTTTTCTTAGGGCTTTTTCTGAGCTTTCTGTCATGTAATTTTCCAGTGGGAGATTCAGCTGGCATCCTACACCAAGGAAGCAAAATGGGTTCAGGACAAATATTTGCCTTCCTTCGGAGAGTACATGGAGAATGCCAAAGTGTCAATGGGACTAGCCACCATAGTTTTGACCTCGGCGCTTTTTACAGGAGATCTTCTATCTGATGAGATGCTTTCAAAAATGGGCTATGATTCCAAATTTGTACAGCTAATGGTTTCAACAGGGCGTTTGGTTTGCGATACAAAAACTTACCAGGTATTCTTTGTCCCTCTCCCCTTCTCCCTTTCATTTACAAGTAGATTTCAAGACTGTTTAACTTTTATCACTTGTAAAAGTATGTTAATGTTTGAATGGTTGTTGATAATTCAGGAGAAACAAGAGAGAGGTCTGCCTTCAGCTATACAGTGTTACATGAAAGACCATCCTGAGATCTCAGAGCAACAAGCTTTAGATCATATCTACTCCGTACTGCAGAATTCCCTCCTGGAAATGAATTGGGAACTTGTCAACAACCGAGAAATGCCAGAGACTTGCAGAAGGCTGGTTTTTAACACAGCAAGAACAATGCAGCTGTTCTACATGGAGAGAGACGGTTTTATTCTGTCCCATCTAGAAATGCAAGAGCTTGTGAGGAAGTGTCTTTTCGAGCCAGTGGTAGTATAGAAATTACAGTGGACAAAGGGCAGCATTTTTTTCATAAGACACTTTTTTTCTCTCTTTCTTATGCATACAAATCAATGTTGGGTTCCTCAGTAACAGTTTTTCTTCGCCAAAATTATTTCTTTTATCTTGGATAGACTTCAGACTTCCATTAATTCGCTACCAAGTAGTATAGATAAAGTGAATTACTCATGCTTGATATGACCCTCACTACGAAAGGGATGTGGGAAGACTTTACACTTAGAAACATGGGCAATGGATCATTCCCATGGTTTTATCTACGTAAGCTATGTAAATTTCCATCACCAAGCTAGTATAGTTTGAGTAATTGTTATACAGTTTTCACAACAATACCCTTTTTTTATACATGAAAGCTGTTTATCATCTTTATTGCTCTGTCGAGTGTCTCCAATTTGTAGGTCTATTGTACAACAAAGCATCTAATAGAGCACCCCCAAACAGTGTTAAGCACTTCAGAATAGACTTGACAATATAATCATTGAAAACGATCCAAACAGTTAGTGTAATCAACTTAATATCTCTATTCCTTTAAATAATGGATGGACCACTTTAGGATAATGTTCTCCTCAGTGTTAGAGAGAACAAATGCCAAAGCTTGTCCTTTAAGAGGATATGATGGTTAGCATCATTAATAGGTTGGTTGAGGAGAATCTAATTGTTAGTGAATATGGATTTGTTACATAAAAATAACAATTATAATTGGAATAAAGAAAGATATGTGTATGAAAATTCAAAGGATACAAAGAAGAGGTTTAGATAAATCTATTATATTATTTAATAGTTCTAGTATTTAAATAATTTTTTCATTTATTTTTTTAATTTTTTATGATATAATCATGAATTAGATTTATTTAGATAAATATAGTACAAAAAGTCAACTATGACATACATATCAAATCAAATGATTCCATCCATAAAGCATAAAAAATTAAAGAACTTTCTAATATCATTTCAATAAAATAACATTTCAATTGCTACATAAATAAATATCAATGTGGATGATAGTTTACAAATAGAGTGAAAAAATGAAAAATGAAAAATGAAATTAAAATCTAATTTGTATTTCTAAAACTAAAACATTGTCAAAATTTTGATTTTTATCTTCAATTTTTTTTTATTAGCATACAAAGTGTAAAATGCATTAATGTGAAACATCATGAACTCAATCTAAGTTAATATAAATTTTAAATTCAAACAATCCCTAGAATAAAATAATAGATATATAAGTAAACATTATATAAGTCATTTGAATCAATCAAAATTGATTAGTTATCTTACTCAAATAAGATCCCTAAGAATAGAATAATAAAGTATACATACCTACATACACTTAGAGTTAGTCAAAATTAGCTAATTTAGGACACAAGTATATAATTTCTAAAAGCATAAAAAGGTATCAAATAATTTGAACAAGTATACCTTGTAGAATAAAGGCCAAAGTATGATAGCTATGGGAGATAGACCATAATATGAGCACTTTTCCACCAAACATAAAGTTGAACATACTTTCTCATACTCCACCTTGATTAGGTGGGACCACTCTCTTCATGTGTGTGGTTATGTAAGAGTATCACATAGAAAAAAAATTATTGGAGTCTAGTATTAAGGAATTTAGGTCAATCTAAAACTCTATGTAATTGAACAAACATACATTATTTAACTTTGTCCAAGGTTTTGGGATTTAAGATGCATTATATCTACATCTATAGTCTCTATAATTAGGGTGACACAATAAAACTTTCATAATCCCACCCACTATGTGAGAATAACCCATTAAAATACAAAAGTAAAATAATACTGTATAATTAAGGATAGAGGCACTAACTCGTAACATACCCTTAGTTCCTTGGGAAGACACCTCTAAAAATGATCCACAAACTCTCCACATGTACTTAACCCATAATAGGTTATGGAAATAAAGTACATATAGGGTGATTGAGAATACATGGAAATAGGTGGTGTCCATAAGCCTCACATATTACCAATTTTTATAACCAACATACAAGTAGATAGTTCTACAACTACCTATCTCAATAAAATTATAAATAACAAAGCTTCACCCTTAGAAACATCACCTAGATGCAATGAGTGTTGAATAGGCCATTAATTCTCATGAGAGATGATTTTGTTTGAATCATTGATAATGAGAATTGATCAATTATTGATTCAAAACTATATAATTGAATCTTAATAAAATATTATATAATATAACTCAAGTTTTAAATGATTTTAATCTATTTTGGGTAGAGAGTCTAACTCATGGATTATTATTTAGATTTATGGAATTAATATTGTTTAATCTTCACATAAAATATAATTTATAAATATTAGTGATGTAAGTTTATGCACTTATTGAGGATTCTATTATTTTAGCATATTATAATCAAAATTGAATAGTATAATATAGCATAACTCATATTAGACTTCTAATTCAATCTTCCTGATAAATATCAATAAAACTGTGTTACAAAAAATAGTTTTTATCCATGTCCATTTGGTCAAAAACTTAAACATTGTGATAACCATGTATGATTCATTATAGATAGCTTGTTCATTCTTTTCTTACGCCTACATTACATGACGTGAGATGATCTAATTCAAGTATAATAACATGTACTTTTTCTAGTTTATTAAACACAAACCCTCATGATTCTAATCCAACATAACCCAATCCAAGATAAATTTAATTACGAATCCATATTTGATTTTAGTTAAGCTAAAGAAGTGATAAATTTGGTTTAGACATAGTTATTAGGTTTGTATAGGGAAATTAGGAGAAGTAGTGATAAATAAATAGGGTACAATATAATAAGACTATTTGATGTTAGCATCTAAAAATGAAATAAAAAATGTTGTTTAATTGTCAAAACTACCTAACATTATTTTACATTACCATTAAAAGGAATAAAGGTTACTTGATTAAAATTTCATTGATGATGAAAAGTGTGAGGTGTCGATGTTGAAGGTCCACCAGGAAATTGTTTGAGATTCAAAGTGAGTTATGAGATAATCATTTAGATAAGGTTGAACTATTCACATGTAATAATTATTTTTTAATATTGGTTACATACTAGTGGACTTAATGATGTAAAAAAATAAGGGTTTGGGGGAATGGTTCAAGCATCATCAACATTTTGACCCTAAATTATCATCATATTCATTCTACTAATTTAGTTATTCTTACATTTTAGAATAAAATTTAATAAATAAAATTAAATGAACTTGCTAAAATTTACTTGAGTATTAATGTTAAATGTTTCATTCAACAAGGTAACTATCATATACATTTGTTGTGCAGCTGATGTATCCTATGTAGATACATCTTGAGTACTCTCATGATCATATGTGTAAGAAACACTGCAAAAGTCACAAAAGTGGATTGGAACTCTAAGCATGGAAGACTCGTTCACATCAAGCTCTACTAGAGGCCTGACATACTATACAAGTCTCCAAGTAAGTGAGATAATCAAGTCCAAGGTGTCCAACTCAACACTATCCTTCACAACAAAAGGAAGAGTCACATGATCTAGCACAAATCTAGCCAAGGGTTTCGATGCTAGCTACAAATTACATTGTGCCCCCATCTCTACCCTAAAAATCTATATAGTCAAAATAATTTAGAATCTTATTGAAGACAAACTAACAATAGAGTTTCCTCAAAAATTATTGTGGGACCTCGTAGTTATTGCATGAAGGCTAGTCAAAAACCATCCACCACCTATCCCAAAATTCCCTTCATGGTGGCACTAATGGATGGGAAACCTAATACATGCAACTAATAAAACTTGATTGGTTCTTGGATCTGTGAAAAGGGCACACAAGTTAGATTTAGTAATTTTCTCTTTCTTCACTTTCACATACAAAATTTTATTTGTATAAAATTGTTTTTGTTCCTCCCTTTTATTGGACGAAAAATTAATAATTATGCACTCATTGACCCTACATGAGATACAATAGACTGTTGGGATTTGACAAGGCCTCTCCTATGAGGGTTTGTTGTGGCGATATCATTTGACCTTGTAATCAATTCTTCAAGTTCTTTTTTATTGTTTTTAATTTTCCCTAAAATATTTTATTGTGTTCCTACGGGATTTCTATGAATTGAGGGAGGATTTTGATGTTGTTCTTGTTCATAAGGGTCTTCATGAGGAGGCAATTGAGGATTTTGAATATTTGGAGGTGGAGACTCATTTCCTGGAAATTAAAATACAAAATTTAAAACCAAAAATGCATAACTCATTCTATAATTTAATTAAAATTTGAAACTTAAAAACTAGAAATACTTAACTCTTTCACCTTCATGATATCTTGCTGGTATCCTCATGAAGATTCAAAAGCTCCAAGTGAAAACATTATAGTCTATTTGGTGAGAGTGGGTTGGGAAAGGGAAAAAATGTAGCACTTGGGATGATGAACAATAGAATGAGGATAAAGAGCTTGGGTTTTCTTTATGTTAGCTTTTTTCATTTGGTGAGCGCTAAAATTGGCACTCACCACATGGGCTTGGTATTACCAAGCCTTTAGCTCGACAATCTAGGCCATTTGGTGCTCACCTTACACGTAATTTCAAAAAATATTAATGTGGCATATTTTTTGTGACACACCTTTTTGCACTTACCCAAATACATCCTTTGAAGTATCCTCTCAGTAAAGCATTGGTCACTGGTAGATTAACAAAATAGGTGATGATTTTAAGTGAATTTGACATCTAATATGCTGATCAGAAAGCAATAAAAGTATAAGTGATTATCTATCAATTAGCTAATGCACCCATCACAACTAACCACCCCCTGGAGTCTAATTTTTCAAACAAAGTAGTGTTTATGGAAGCAACATGTACCACATGGAAAATATATTTTGATGGTTCATATACTAGAAATGGATCCAGAGCAAGAATTATTTTCCTCACTACACAAGGAGATGCCTTTCCTAAGTCATATAGAATGTATTTCTCTTGTACTAATAAAATTTCAAAATATGAGGCACTCATTACAAGACTTAGGACAACCATCAAATGGAATATTAGATACCTTCATTTCTATGGTGATTCTCAATTGGTTATCAAACAAATAAATGATGACTATGAAATAAACGATGAAAATCTTATATCTTATAAGAGGATGGTTGAAATTTTCAAGCAATATTTTAATGTCATCAAATTTGAGAAAATTCCTAAAATAAAAAATAGACCAGCTGACACAATGGCCACTATTGGATCTCTACTTGACATGCCTCACAACATTCATCAGTGTGAGTTCTATGTGGAACAATTATTGATCCCACTTTCAATGTTCCTGATTTTGAACTTCTATATGAAATAGTTGGTCTTGATTCCCATTGGTATAATTATATTTAGCATTAACTTTAAGACCAAACCCTTCTCCTTGAATTATCCAGTAACCAATGTAAAACCTTCACATGTCAAGCCTCCTAATGCATTATCATTGATGACACCCTATACCTTCGTGGTCTAGATAGCACCCTTCTTAGGTGTCTCGACTCAAAAGAAGCACATACAAATTTACATGAAGCACATGATGGTATATGTGGAGCTCATTCCAACGGTCCTACCTTAGCTAAGAATTTCATCAAAACTGGATATTACTAGTCCACTGTGGAGAGGGATGCATATTGATTTGTCAAAAAGTATCCTCAATGTCAAATTCATAGAGATCACATTCACGTGCCATTACAAGATCTTCATCCTCTCACATATTTGTGGCCTTTTTGTCAATGGGGACTCGATCTCATGGGAAAGATCCATCCCACTTTCACAAATGGCCATAAATTCATCCTTATTATAACTGGATATTTCACAAAATGGATCGAATTTATCCTTATGACCTATAACACCAATAAGGAAATATCAAATTTCATCCTTAACTTCATCGTCTTTCAGTATGGTGTTTCACTTACCATCATTACTAATAATGGCCACCCTTTTAATAATAGGATGTTCATGAGCTATGTGACAAATTCCATATCCAACATCACTTTTCTTCCCCATACCACCCACAAGGTAACAATCAAGTTGAGGCATCAAATAAAACTATACTCAAAACCCTCAAAAATACTATCAATGATGTTGGCCATGATTGGAATCTTTAGTTAAACCCAACCCTCTGGGCCTACCACACATTCATTTATACTCCCATCGATGCCGACCATTCTCCTTGGTTTATTGATTTGAAGCTATTATCCCCATTGAGGTCGAGTTTCCATCATTGAGGGTATCCATGTAGTGATTCATTGATAACGAAGAGTATAAAATGTATCCAAGTTACCTGAACTAGATAGAGCTACTAGATGAGAGACAGTAGATAGTGTTGGTTGATCTGCAAGCTTATCAAAATTGTCTTCATTGTAGTTACAATAAGAGATTTCGGGCTAGGCATTTTGACATTGGAGATTTGGTCTTGAAGGAAAATAAGAGGAACCATTTTGATAGAGAAAATCTTGGAAATTTTGAGCCTAACTAGTTGGGTCCATATATCATCACTATTGCATATGGATCCAACATGTAAAAAATTTCCACTCTTGAATTTGAACTACTTTTAGAGCCTATCAATGTTAAAATTATGGAGTCACAATATCCCTAATGAAGTTGCAATCTTCAATGGAGGACCTTTTCCAAGAAAATATTCACCCACACAGAAAGTGTTGCAACAATGGTATTCAAATAGAGATTATTTGATCGATCTATAATATGTTACAAGTATACATGTGCCTTGATTAAATAGGAAAGAGAGAAATCTAGAATGCAATATAATGTTGCCAAGTGTCTTGATCATACATGTGACAACATGTAAACCCTAACAACCTACCTAGGGAACGATGAAGTGATAGAGATAAGTTCTAGATGATATTCTAAAAGGAATCTTATCTCCTACAAACATGGAAAGGGTAATTACCCCATATTAATGATTTATATTGGTGCAACCTAGGACTTACTTAATTAAAGACCTAAGTAAACTTATGCTAGTGTAATTAAATAATTAATTACACCAACACCCCCCATAAGTGCAACTTAGGGAGGAAAAGAAAAATGAAATGATTATGCAATGAATGATGGGTCCTGGCAACATAATGGTCATTTTAGGTACCCATTTACATGATATGAAAATGCAACTAATCTCCCACAAATAGAGAAAAGGGGAAAACCCTGTGGGAAGAAAACCCCTCTCCAAAAGGAGATGAAATGAAAAAAAGTGAGAAAGGATGGTAAGGATGGAGGATCCATAATACCCCTAAGTACGCCATCTATCACATGGATACAATACAATCAACAATCCCTCCATAGGAGGGAAATATAGAGACTATATATCCCCCCTGGAGAATGTGCGATCACCTGCAAAAATGGTGTGTGTAGAAAAACTATGATCCAATGTTGACAAACAACTTGTCTTTAGAAGAAAAAAAACCAAGTGCAAGTGTAGGGATGCTTCCCATTCCATAAAGGAATTGAAGGAAGGTAGGATGAATATGGATGATGATGTATCTAAAAACTGCTTATTTGTCACCATGCCCAAGGAAGATGAAGATGTCACAATCAACTCAGGTGCATGCTCAATCAATGAAGAAGGTGACAGACTAGGACAATGTGAAAACTAATATTAACAAGATCCAGAGATTTCAATACAATAGTCTTTCCATTAAAGGAATAGATGGAGATTGGATTGCCCCCCAAAATGAAGTGTCCTCAAAACCATTGAAAGAAGTCTGAAGCAAAAAAGGTGTATAAACCACATATCTCCCTCTAGGAAGAAGAAAATCCAATGGTAGATGCTAAAGAAACTCCAAATCCATAATGAAATGGGAGGGAAGAAGTCTGATATAGGAAATATCTAAAGAGAAAATAAGTGCCTCCAAGGTAGTCTCTGGATCCCCAATCAAGGTCGAGACAAAATAATGAGGAGACTCAAGAAAAATCTCCAAAGTAGAATATACATAAAGGAGAGATATCCCCTCAAGAATTTCCTCCATACTTGTAGAAATAGCCAAGTTTGCAATCCCTGAAAAAAAGCCATCCTATGATGTCAAGTCTGAAAAAATTAATGTGTCCTAATGAATAATGGAAGCCTCAATCAATGAATGTAGACAAGGAATCACTAAATGTAAATGGATACCAATAGTCTCTGATGGATAAGAAGGAATGTCTGTAGAAACCTTTTCAACCTCTTTGAAAGACTCGAGGCAATCCAAACAAACAACCTCCTGCACAACAAGATCATCATGGGGTACTGGATTTGAAGAAAGAAGAGGCAAATGACATTTTGAAATAGGATCATTGAGGAATGGTGGAGTATGAGGATCTCCATATAGCTCCTAAATATTCATCCAAAGAATGTGAGGATGGTTACGATGATCAATAGCTTTCAAAACATCATCAACAACATGCATTGCAATAACCCTTAGAACATCATACCTTCAAAAATTCCAATCAAATTTTTGGATACAATCATCAGGAGGGGGAACCCAACCATACATGTGGCAACAAATGAAGGGATTGAAGATGATTGATGATACAATCTCTCCATTGCAGATAGTTTCCATTTCCCAACATTATTAGTGAATGATGACTTGAAAACCCCATAACAAGTTATGAAAAATATCCAATAATACAAAGATATTGACCTTCAATAGTTAATAGAAACTTCCAAAGATGATATGCAACTGAAATGAAGCCCCTTGATGCAAAACAAGTTCCTTTAAAAAGTAGGATATCCAAGTGATGATAAAATATGCTCAAAGTGACAAACTACCAAAGAAAATCACCTAGTGTTGATTCTGAAATAAATGAAAGGACTAATGAAAAATATACTGAAATACCTCCCTGATGTTGTTGGAATGACAATTTCTTGACAAACTGATGAGGAGATATCACCTTCCAAGTCTAGAATAGGGTTTTCACTTCAACTGACTAGAACTTTTGATAGCAGTAGAATCTTGAAAAACAAAGAGTACCACTAGAAAGTAGAATTCAACACCTTTCCAATGGTATCTCATTTTCTAGATTTCAAGATCCTATGCAGAAGTTATGATCCTTGGAATATTACTATTTTTATGAGACTACATAGGCTAATTGAGGCGAAAATTGAGCTCTAGGGGCTAAAAAATTCCAACCCTTGGTCTCTGATGTGATCACAGGTGCTCAGAGCAGAAAAAAAGCTCGCTCCCACCTAGAGTGGCATTAGAGTGATGGAATGATAGAGTTGTTGGTGGCATGGTCAGGATGAATGAGCGATGCTGCTTGATCTTAGTGGGGGGACCGATTCTCCAAACAACCGACAACGAGGCTTAGTGGGGTCTCTGATGGGAAGAGCGTTTGGTGGTTTTGAACAAACACTGGCAATAGAGGACTGTGGCAAGGCTGGATGTGACAGAAGTGGATGACGAAAGCTGACCAACCTTGTCAATTTTTGTAGATTGGTGAACGAACGAATGTCGACAATGTTTTTTGAATATTTGTAATGCCTCGCCTCATAACCCTAGAGGAATTTGCAACAACTACGAAAGCGTATAATTTTTTTAAAGTGCAATTACAACATGAAAGGTGCACTACACTATCACTGACATCCTCTAAGGCACACAACTAAGGTTACATTTGAATCCCATAACATAAACACCAACTCATTCATAGCATACAATTAATTACTCAAGAATATAAAGAACATACACTCAAAGCATTAAACATCACATAAGATAGAAGTACATAAAGATCCAAAGATTACATTTACTTACAATTAGTGCTTACAATACTCATTCCCATAATGAGGAAGAATGCACAATCATAATTACAATTTACAAGAAACCTTCTCGAATACAATTGAGGATTAATATAAATACAAAGTGTCAAACTGATACATTAATTAAATGAAAGGAACATATCAACTAGTATCCACGAGCTCTCCAATTGGAAGATCTCATGATCACAAACATACAAAGGGAACCCAATAGAGTAAGGTGCACGTTCCACCCAAAAAAGTGGTACCCAAAGGCCCACCTCCCATGCTAGGAGATAGTAACAAAGCTTCCTAGACAAATCCAACTACCTCTAGACACATGCTAACACAAAATTGAATTAACCAAACACAAGTACAATACTAATACATTGGTTACATTGCTTCTAGAGTTACAATAATTAAGTATGTCAACTAAACCATGTACACACAAACCGTTGTCATAGGAGAAGCATCATCTCAAGCCACATGGGTTACCCTGACACACCTTCCTAGGCCCTAAACCCCATCATGAGTCACTTCCCTATGATAAAATGTGGAACAAAATCCACTATCCAAGGGTAACTAATGCACACATACGGATATTCAATCCCCATCCAAAACATAAAGACATCACATTCCCGTTCGTAGTAACCAGGTGATTTACTTAAAACAACAATACACTCTACCCAAGGGAAATAAAAAGGGCTGGCAAATAAATACAACAACCTCCAACTAAAATACCACAACTAGAATTCTTACTAACGCTTCTAAACAAATTTCCCCAAAATAAGAATAAAAGAAATTTCATACAAGGGGCAATAAAACATAAAATAAAACTACTTGTCGGATATCCTAAATCCAATTTCCCCTTCAATGATCTATAGTAAAATTATTGCCCAAATAAATTAAATAAATTAAATCCCTGTACAAACAGAGAAGGAAAATATAACTTATCCGTAACTTCAATTCCTCGATTACTTTTAATAAAAAAAATATTTGTTTCTTCTGTTTCCAAAAAGAAACATATCATATTAAAAATAAATCTCTTAACTGTACATTTGTTGCATGCACCTATTATAAAGATATATTTAAATATTAAAATTTATATATATTTGTATATCTAAAATACATATTCAAAATATAGATTTTAAATATATGTATATACATTGATTTAGTCTTTATAACTAATTATAAAATATATATAAATATAATTATATATATTCATAATTATACATATATATACAAATAAATATATATATATATATATATATATACAAATAAATAAATATATATAAACATATAAATATATATACAAATAAATAAATAAATATATATATATAAATATATAAATATATATATATATACATACTTATTTATATATATATATATATATATATATATATATATATATATATATATATATATATATATATATATATGAAACTATATATAAATTATATTTTAACAACCATTAAATATTATTTAAAATACAATAGAATCAAATAATCTTACCATGGCAAGCGAAAATGGACAAGGCATCGGATTGTATATACATACAACCGATAACCTTGTATGGGGGGGTTGTGCTACTTGTGGGAAACACTCCCTCCCATAGTGGGTGGTGGGTGTGGGTAATACCCGCAGCCCCAAACAGATAACCAAAAAAAAGACATAACTTTGTTAAAATAATACCTCCTGCAATAAGACTCTATTGTACAAACGACATTAAAAAATAATAGCAATTCTTTACAAATTATTTTCACAAATAGCTTGCTGCAGGAAGTTTACATGCATTCTCCAAAAAAAACCAAAATTATAGAGATATTCTATAGAAGAGTTTCACAATTTCAACTCATGGGTTTTCTAAATTTTCTTTAGACAAACAAATTTAATAGGAAGCAATTCATTTTCTACAGAAAACCAATCCAAAAGTAAATTGGGGCAATATTTCTCTATAGAAAACTTATACCCAAATTTCCTGAGAAGATTTCTACCAAGAATATCTATAGAGAATGTTAATTTCTTCCCAACAGAGATTTTTCCAAATCCCTAATACTTTCTTCTGGGTTCTTCATTGTTTACAACAATCTCAATCAAAACTTGCAAAATTTTCTATAGAGGATTTCATTTCAACAGAAAATTTCATGGAAAGTTTCAAACACAACATTTTCAATTTTAACAAAACTCAAAAGCTTTATAATTTGCACAAACAATCTTATCCCAGTCAATAGTTTAATCTAAGAAACTTTTCCAAAATGAAATTAACTAGAATATTAGAGGAACCTGAATTCCAATGCTTGAGAGGAGTGGATTGGTGTAGAACCTCTTCCTTAGAACCAAGATTCTTCTAGATCAACCAGAGCTTCCTCCAGAAACACACAAAATTCCAAAACACCAAGAACTTTCTCGAGACTATATTTTTCCCCTAAATTTTCAATAACCACATGCAATCACAAAACTTCATTTTTTAAACAACCTTTCCCCACAAAATATCCTCTCTTTTTTTCCATGAAGAAGCTCCTCACCTCTTATGGTTACAACCATTAATTTCTCCATGAAAATATTTTTCCCAACAACCATCATTAATATTTTCAAACACATGTTGAAAACAAAATATCTTTCAAAATCAATTTGCACCAAATCCTCAAGATATTTCTAAAAATTAAAACATTTTAATAATTTCCAAAATACTTAGCATTTCTAATTTAAACTTATTCAACTAATTTGATTAATTAATAAAATAAATTTAATCCTAAGATTAAATTAATTAATTAATTAAATTACAATCTTCTAACACAATAAACCAGATTAATTAAATAATCAACTAAAATATTCAAATCATTTATTTTCCTTAAACACACTTTGCAACATAAATAATATCAAGGCAAAATTGAACAACATTTAACAAACAAATCCAACAAAAACTGACAACACGCTATGACGAGGGTGATGGCTTGACATGAGAAACCTAGCTACTATCTCCCAATCAACTTTACCATTGGGAAATGGACATGCTCAAACCTATGAAGCTAGGTGGAGTCGATGTTTTGTACCTACAAACCTGCAACCAAGCATATATTGAACATGCATATATATCTTAATAAAATACACCGTGAAGAGAGAATCGCGGAATCGTAGGGCTCTCGCAAGCGAGTGGTACAATTCCGTCCTCTTCACCAATACAATGTCACAAAACTGACTAATCTAACATCAATAATCTACTCATGAGCATATAACAATATGAATTCAAATAACCATTACGCTAATTTCCAAATCATGTCATATTGATAACATCAAAATAGGGTACCATCATATCAAAATATAAAAACCACCTCGTTCTAAAGTAGCGATCAAATAATAACAAAGAATCATAGTCTATCCAAGTCATGGTATAGTCAAAAAGCATAAGCATAACAAAGTAAAACACTATCAAAACATAAAAGCAAAATGGAGGGGTGTTACAATATTGCAAAGATTGCAATTCAAAATTTAAATAGAAATGCCATTATTAAAATATATAATTTTCAAAATATTTATCAATGCTGATGTCGATAGACTATAGTCGGTAAAAAAAATATTATGAACCCTATATTTCGGCAGGAAATTTAATTGTAGCTCATCTTGAATAATTTTAATTTTTTTTCCAACTATAGAAAAAATACCCTAAATGATGAAATAAAAAAAGCTTGTTGATCTAAAGAAATTTTTCCATGGAGGATGACTGAAAGGGGGGATTTTTTACTATAGATTTGTATGGATAGTACAAAAAAATTGCAAACCCTAGATAATATCTCTAATGGTGCCTGATGATATATCTCCAATTTTGATGAATAGGTAGGATATTTATAGGTTTTGAGGCCTTTTGAGCACAATGGAGAGGTCAGAGAGAGCCTGATATACACTAGAAAATAGCTCGGTCCATGGGTAGAACCAACTAGCCTGTAAAGTAAAACCCTCAAGCCTACAAAGAATCTCACAATCCAACTTCCTTGATCCTGAGATGAACTTTCACTGGAAAAGCTCTAATACTATGTTGAAATGATGGAATCACAATGTCCCTAATGAAGCTACAGTCTTCAATGGAGGGCCTTTTCTAAAAAAATATTCACCCACATATAAAATGTTGCAACAATGAAATTCAAATAGAGATTATCTGATTGATCTACAATATGTTACAAGTGTACATATGCCTTGATTAAATAGGTAAGAGAGAAATCTAGAATGCAATATGATGCTGTGAAGTGTCTTGATCACACAACATGTGACAACATGTAAACCCTGACAACCTACCTAGGAAATCATGAAGTGATAGAGATAAGTTCTAGATGATATTCTAGAAGGAATCTTATCTCCTACAAACATGGAAAGGGTAATAACCCCATTATTAATGATTGTCTAATGATGTAACCTAGAACTTAATTAATTAAAGACCTACGTAAACTTATACTACTGTAATTAAATAATTAATTACACCAACATCAACAACATGCACCTTCAAAAATTCTATACTTGATTCTCAGAGAATCCCATAAAAAAAATGAAATTTTTGAAAAACTACAAAAATACAAAATACAAAAAAATAGTCTCCTTGATGAAAACCTAGTAAATAGGTGTCTTGTGTGACATTGAAAAAATAAATAAATTAATTAAAAAATAGTAAAGAGAAATAATTCACCCTTTAATGAAAATCACTTTGGTGGCACTTTGGTAAGTACCATGGCGAAAACCTGGAAGATATGCATCATTTGTAGTAGGCTATTGCCCTTCCATCTACCCATTATTCTATCTAGTTTTTTCACTCCATCCATAATAACTCAAGTATTTTCTCCTTCACCATAACCATCCCATGTCCTTACACATTTTTCCCAATAATAAATCTTGTTATCCCTCTTATGGACTAAGATTGGTTGGTATTAGTAGATCACTCTCTTTCCATTTCTCATTCATAATAAATTCATTCCACCCCATTCTTTTGAACTATAGTTGGTTTTCTACTTGACTAGGTCCAATCCTTGATCTAGGTTTTTCATATGGAACCCTTGAAAAAATGTTAAAGAATGCAATTGGATCATTCATCTCACTATTAGGATAATTGAACACTCCATTTTTTATAATAAATAATCCACCTTCCATAATAAATAATTCACAACCCATAATAAAATTTACACCCATCACTACTCACATTCCATAATAAATTATCCCTTGCTAAGACTGACACTTTGACTAGACACAAGTATAATATCTTACAAAAACTAAGCTTAACAAATCATGGAACATGCAAATTATCAAGCTAGCCTTCATGCCTAACCAATAAATTTCCTATCTTCATCATCCATCATTTGTCTTTTACAAGTTGTTGCATTCCTTGAAACTAGAATAGGCATCTTATATGAGGTGATTCAATCCTGAAACTAGATACTCTTTCAATTCTCCATCTTTGGAAAGAAGATCTAAATAGTTGTTGAATAGTTTGGTCTAGTGACTTAAATATTTTACTTTATTTATCTTTTTTCATATTCCTATGTTGCTCAAGGATATCCATAAGTAATTAGAAGAGCGAGGATGGATCATGAAACTTTATTTTTGATATTTTTTTGTATTTTTTCTTGAAAATATGGTTGGGGAAACCAAGTTCCTTGTGTTTGATTGGGGATTCTATTTGGCACAATAAAAACATCATATGCAATTGAAAGGTCATCTAACACTTTCTTGTATTGGGATCAACATGCTTTTTGGTCACTACCTCACATGTTCTGACAAGGTTCTATTGTCACTAGTATGATTCATGGTACTCATTATTTGCATTGTGTCTATTTATGTAAATGGATCAAAATTTTCACCTTGGTCTTTCCATACCTCAGTGTATGTCATCCATTTACAAAATAATAATGCTCTATGATGATATTTGTGCATTAATGAAAGCTCAAAATCTATCCTATCCATCCATCTATTTACCTCAATTGCATGCTATCTATTCCACCCTAATCAATATTATCCACATCTGATATCAATCAAACAAACCATTCTTCACTTCTTACTAACCATTTCTTCTAGCTAATATTTATTCCACCCAAGCACATTCAAATTGGCTAATAAAAAAAATGGTTCAATTTTTGAATTTTTCACCAAATTTCCCAAAGGGGCATCATAATCCTACTTCCATTGGTGCATGCTAGGGGAAGGCCTAGTTAGATTTTTTGTTGATTTTTATTTGAAACAATGTTACTTTGAACATTGTCTCAAATAGGGGTAAAATTTAGACACTAAATATTTTCATGAAGCTACAACATTTAATGACCAATTTTTTGTCTAACCCTAATTTCAACTAAACCTAATTCTCATCTAAGTCTAGCTCTATTCTTCTTCCCACATTTATAAATAAATAATTTTAATTATTTAATTATTCTAATTTTTCTATCTCACTATCTCTTTGATTAAATAATTATATTTAGTTATTTAGTCCCTAATCTAATCTCATCTTCAATTAAATAAATATTATTATTTATTTAATCATCCTAAACTAAGTTCCTCTACAATTGATTTAGTTAATTATTCACACGAGATGGAAAATAAATAAATTTTTGAAAACTTGCCACAATTTTCTCTTTACTTAACTCTTCCATTTTATATTTTCTTTTTCGATTAACTCTTCCATTTCTTTTTTTCCCTTTTCACTTGATTGACCCTTTCTTCCACTTTACTACCTCTTTCTTTTAGTTAACTCTTCCACTTTCCACTATTCTCTCCACTCATCTCTTACATTTTTTATTTCCTCATTCACTTTTCTCTTCCATATTTATTATATCTGTCATTTTTTGAATGGCCAACTCTTCCATTTTCCATTTAAAAAATGAGAAACTTCCCCTTGCACATTCTCCCATTTAATCTTGACCATTGATCTTCCATTCAATCTGGTTGGTCGATTTCCATGAATCCTCTATAAATTCGATCTTCATTTCTTCACATTTACAACCACAATCTTCTTTTCCAAAAATATTATCACAAGCTTACCAATTTGTGCACTTAGAAAACTGAGAGAAAAATTCCATAACTTTAAAAGGTGAAAATGATAAGGATAATGAATGTGATCCAATGAAGGTGTAAGAAGGTATACTTTTTGTTAATTTAATTTATTTTATTTCTTATGTCTTTTATTTTTCATTGTTTGGATTTGGATTATATGCTTAAGTCTAATAGTTTTGTAGTTTTTGTTTAGGATTTGAGCTCATAACACCATTTTCGATTCAACAATAACTATAGTCTCTTAAGTCACATACAAGGAAACCCAATTTTTTTTATCAAAATCCAACATAACCTTTTGGAGCTTAGGGCACACATAAAGTTAGCTATAATGACTATTGGTACCCTTCCCATAAATACTTAAGTAAGTTTTCATTAACCGAAATTTTATGGAAATACCTAGCCCTAAAAGACTACCCTAAAAGAAAACTCACTTTTCTCAAGGCTACATAAACATAGGAGATAGGTCATGATCGTAACCCTAAATAGGTCATGTGATAGGCATATTAGTAGACTTGGAGATGCCTAAAATCCAAGGGTAAAAAGAGAATAGTCAATGGCATTAGTTGCAAGCATAAGGGGATTAGAAATTGAGGTAATGGCTTGAATAAACAACTTAAACTGATTAGTGATATTTTGAAGAATTGCCTCCATTCTTGGTTAATGGTGAAATTATGAGCATTCATATATAAGGTTACAACTAGATTTATAATGGCTCCATTGGTTTTGATTTGTAGGTTTTAGTAGGTGGGTGACTTATACAAGTGTGAGTGACCCCCTATAGGAGGACATGCCCATTAGCAAGGGACATGCCTCCCCTCTAATAGGACCAATGATGGGGTAGCTAGGTTTCATGATCTATGGCCCCAATCCTTCTAACAATAAAATTATGCTTTACCTCTTTTTATATTTTTATTTGCATGATTTATAATTGAAATAGTTAAATTTTGATTAAATTTATATTATTTATCTTCCTTGGTTTTCTCTCTATCAAATCTTTATAGTTTGATTAGATTTTAAAGGAACTCCTAAAGCACCCAAGTTGTTTTCTCAGTTTTTTCTATAACGGTTCACATATGCAGGAGTGGGAAAGTGTGGCTTGATGTTACCCTCTTTTCTTACAAGGCAACTAAAAAAAATAGCACAAAGGAAAGAGTGGGTGCAAGTGCAATGGTTCAACCCTACCCAATCGACCCAACAATATATAAAATAATTTTATTTCCAGTTTTAATTATTTATTTCCTTTTTAATTATTATTAATTTTGTTTTCAACTTGAAAAAAACAAGATATGTTCAAGTTGATTCATTTTTCTTTTATTCTCAACTCTATAGAAAATGAATGCCTCAAAAACATGTTTATGGTTTAATTAAATTTAGATGATACATAAGGGTGGGCAATGTGAACACTTAAATAAATACATTATTATTAATATTTTTGAATAGAAAATATCCATTCTAAGGTAAAGGTAAGGGTTATGATATATTATCGATATGTATACATATTTACAGAATTTAAGACTAATACAATACTAGTAATTGTCCCAACTTATCATGTGTACAAAATAAAATAAAATATGCAAGCATTAACCTATTCATTTATGTATTGCATAAAAAATAAGTTCAATATGGACATGAACATGTTTTCTTGACAATCACTAAGTTATCTCAAAGTAATATATGACTATTAAAACTTTTACATGTATCAATTTGATAATATAATTATATGTGTAGTTAAACCATTTTATTTTGGTAATCATAAAATACAAGTTTCTATGATAAACAAAGTGATTCTTATATTTATTCTATTACACATGTTAATATTGAAATGAATATGACACCAATTATTATTTCAAATAGGAGAAAATAAATACTTTTTTTGTTCAACATTTCATTGCTAGGAAAACTAAGTCACGAAATGCTATTTTAAAACTGAGTAATTAACAAATTTCCTTTTTTAAACACTATACTACTAAGGTAAATATTTCATAATAAATTATTTTAAAACAAAAGTAACCATATCACCCCTTTCATAAATCATGGAATGTACGTAATAAGCATTAGAGTCATATTTTACTTCACTCATAGAATAAAGAGAGTGTGAAAATATATTTACATAAAATTATAACACTTATACACATATTTGTACAATTTTTTCTCACACACCCAACAAGGTATATATGTGTTTCATTAGCATTACCAACACATGTATACAAGGAAGAGAGTTGTTTTCTTCAAATTTTCAAGCCTCTTTTTTTTCATCCATTCTTGGCACACAAGAACAAAACCTTCTCGAATGGCCATAAGGAAGCTCAACTCCCAACTATTGGCTTGCTCACAAGCCACACTAAGTTAAGGTGCCCCCAAAGAAAACTAGATACACTCATGCATACTATAATAATCTTTAAAATAGGTCCAAAGGGCCTAGCTCGATTGGCTAAAGCATCTTGTTGTAGGAAAGAGGTAATGAGGTCTAGTCTGCCCTCCATCCCATGGTATTGGAGGGCATGTCAAGCCAATGTCATTGGTTATGTGAATTTTTTTTACTAGGTGCACTATACTTTATAGGGGGATGCCTGATTCATACATTTTAAAAATATATAATAATAATAACCTTGAAAAAATATTATAACACACACACACATACAACAAAAAACCCAAAACCAATTAATTAACTCACACATGAATATTCTTCAAGATTCACTCACACACTGAGGAGGATACAACTTCCCAAGCCAAAATTTAAATTACAACAAGAATAAAGTACCAAATAAAACACAAAGAATTCATCCATGTTTACATATCTACATGTACATAATAAAAGAAATAAAAATAATTCATGGATCCTACCTCTCCAAGCTAACCAAGGTTTTGATGAGATTTGATGATGAGATTTAAGTCTCCTTCTCAACTCCAAGTCTTCTCCCACTCCTTCTCTCAAGAAAATCAAGAAAAAATCAAAACTCCCAATCTTCAAAGGGATTTACGAGGAGTTGGTGGTCTTCATTCTTCAAGCCTCCAATCCAAGTCACTTCCCAAGTCCCCTTTGTCATGCCTCTCTCCTTAAAAATAAATAAAATGAACAAAATGAAAAGAAGAATTCTTTTCTCATCCTCAAAATTATTATTTATAAGAATTTAAGGATTGAATTCCTTGAATGGGGGAGTGGCACTTGTCACTCTCCTATTCATCCTTAATGCAAACCTCCTCAAGAGTGGTCTTACATGTGTGAGACCTTGGGGAGAGTGGAGTGTACTTTTACACTCATCCCACTAAAGCCTTACAAGGTGTCTCACACATGTGAGATACTTGTATCTTCTCCCAAGTTCATGAATGAACTTCAGAGAGTAGGGTTGTAAAGTGACAAGTCACTTTTTCAAGCCTCCACTCTTCAAACTCGTCATTCCTTAAAATGAGAATTTTAGAAGGGTTGCATCTTGACCAAAGTCTAAAATGAGAGCTCCTTAAAAGATACCTAACCCATAGATATTCTATTTATGGCCCCAAAAGCAATAAAAATACATTAAATTTTATTTTTTACAAACTTTTATAAAATTCCAAAAGACCTAATCCCAAATTTGACAAAAAAGATACCAAAATAGCCTCAAAATCTAACCTAGTGGCCTCATTGACTTTACAATATTTAAAAAATTATTCACATGAACACATTACAAAAGAAAATACATCACATTAAGATTATAGTCCCCCAAATGGACTATAATTGGCATCACTAGTATATTCACTTTTAGTGTTCCTCAAGAGACCTTGTAATGCCCCGCCATGCAACCCTGGAGGAAGTTTCAATTCACAATAAAAGCATACTAATTTTTATTTTTTATTTAAAGTGAATTAGACATACATGTTCATCTACAATTGACAACATCCCCTAAGGCTATGTAACCGATATTACTTAAATCCCCATTAACATACATCATTATATTTCATTGCATTAAACAACTCAAAAAATAAACATTCATTCTACATAAATAAATAACAAGATAAGAAGATAACATCCATAACATATATCCATTACATGAAAAATTGATTACAACACTCATTCCCAGAATGAGTCATAGATACATAAGTGTTACAATTACATAAATCCAACTCATAAATACAAGAGGGGTAAAACCAACTTAATACATTTTGAAATACAACAGTGCAAGAAATGAAAACAAGATCCGCGAGCTGTCCAACTGGATGTCTCGCCTCCATAAACTGAAGATCAAGGGGGACCCAATGGTTTTTGGTGCATGTTCCACCCAACCAAGTGGTACCCGAAGGCCCACCCCCCATGCTAGAAGATAGTAACAAAGTAACATAGACAAAGATCTACAACCACTATCCAAAGGCAGAATCATATTGACTCATACTGACATAACCAAATAAATGCTCAACACAAGTACAAATCTCACGTCACTGACATAGGTCACATTGCTTCCAGACATAAAATAGATCAAGTATGTTCAAAGAACCATACACATAAAATAATTAACAACAGTTGTCCTAGATAGAGTGTCATCACATAGTTAGTCATGAGATCTCCTCTGGGCATTCTTCATAGGCTTCGGAAATCCTGGTGACCTCAACCGAACCCCAGCCCTCATGCTCACTCATGCGGCATCAAATACCTCTCGTAAGGACAAGATAAATGACCATGCCATTTCAGGCCTTCTCACTCATCCCAAGTCTAAACGAGCCCTTGTGTCTATAAGTGAGGATAAATTATCTTGATTAGTGTGAAAGGCATCCTAATCATCTAAGTACATTAATTTAGTTATCACTTAATTAAACTACTTCTGAAGGTTACCTGGTTTACCTCTTTGGGCTTCAACGCCTAATAGAAGCCACTCTTCTAATGGAAAACACACCATACCAAACTAATCACCAAGGAAATCACAAGTGCATGCAACCTAGGCATCATAACCACTCCAACTCAAAGAGGAAACAAATAAAAGAACTTACTCCAAACATCTTGGAGGCAACAAACACATAGTCCACTCCTTTCACAGGAGACACAAACATCCCCGTTCGTGGAAACCGGGTAAAAACTGAAAAGACTCCATGCACTACCCAAGGGAAAAACAACTGGTTGACATAATAATTCGAAAACCCTCTTAGATCCTCTAAGTTCTTCTGGAAGACTTACAATTTTGGACTAACACTAAATCCCAAATCCCACAATGCAACTTGACGACATAGTTACAACAAGAATTCAAGTCATAATTCAAATATAATATTTGGATTTCTTAAACCCATACTCATTCAATAGGTAACATTGACAAAATCAAAGGCACGATAATAGGGTTAGCTCAAATACTCATAAAACCCCTTTTCCCCAATCACAAATATAAGGAAAAGATAACAACAATAGGCAAAGGCAAGGAAATACGCTAATTTTGGATATCTTAAATCTATTTCCCTATTTAATGCATCTCACATAAATTAAAATAATATCATTCTAAATTTTCATGTAAGAAAATAATAATCCCTTCCATTAAAATAAATATCTTCTCTCTAACTTACTAACCATGCAAACTATTTGTTTCGATTTAAATTGCTGTCTAAAACTTTGCATACATTAAATTGAAATAAAATACAATATTAAATTTACTCTTAAATATATATATAAATGCTCCATATTATATATATACACCAAATATATATATACTTTAAATATATCTACCACCACTTAACAAAATACCCAAATTGTAATTCTCAAAATACAATAAATCTATATTAATAACTCCATAATATATATACATATAATTTATTTGAATTTAAGTATATATATATATATATATATACCATAAATGTAAATATATATGCCATATATATCCTACCTATTTTATTCAAATTAAAGGCACTGTATATATATACCAAATATATTAAAAAGGATATATAAAAATGAATAAAATCTGAATACCCCAATTTGCAGGCGGGTTCATGCGCAGGTAGCGGACATGGTAATCTCCAATGCATTTGGGGAGGAGGGGCGGCAGAATAAACCCCGTCGACCCTCTTCCCAAATGCGAAGGGGCGACGAAATAAGAGAAGAGGGGGCTACGAAGGGGGGTCTCCCTCCACACAGCCGCTCCCATATGGGGGCGGCGGTGGGGAGGTAGCTCCTCCCCATCCCTCATTAACAATTACAAAAACCCTCGCCAGAAAAGAAAATAGCGGATGGGGTCGACAAAACGTGATTTCATTTCTAAAAGACTTTACACATCATTCTATAATTTCGTTCGTCGTACGGATGACGAAACCAGGAATGATAAAATCAGTTTCAACAGTAAATTTAAATATATATATATATATATCATATGTATATACATATGAATATATATATATATATATATATATATATATATATTTGACAAAATATAAAACATATAATATAAAAATATTTATATTTACACAAAATTTCCTACTGGTAAAATTGACAGAATAATTAAAAATAACCCGTCACAGGAAAATTAATAAAAAATTTCAGAACGATTTTCTAAATTTCACAAATGTTTAGAAAACTAATTTTTATTTAAATCATTCTTAAAATTAATTTCTTTTAAACCATTTCTTTAAATTTTCAAATAATAAAAAAAATAGGAAAATTAAAACGGATCTTAATTTTTTTATTGAAAATTTTCTATAGAGAGTTTGTTTTGAAAACCAAATCTGATTGTTTTCTAAAAGGGTAAAATCTCATACAACAATCAAAAAGTTTGATGCACAATCTAAGGTTTAAATTTAACATTGAATCTACAATTTCCTCAATTACTAAATTAAATCCTACAGTATATTTATACAATCTTCCCCAAATTTCAGATTAATTTAAATCTAATTTCCATTAACAAATCCAAATTCTCAATGAATTCAACAACAGATTCTTTAAACAATATAAATTTGTTTTAAACAAACAAGAACAAGAAAAACACAGAACAAAACCTGGATTTCGAAGCTACAGGAAAAGATGAATTTTTGATGCAAGCCTCCTCCAAAGATCTTATGAATTTTCTTCAATCATGCAATGAATTCAATCCAAAAACTCCAACAAATGCAAACAGACTTTCCTCAAATCAATTCTACAATCAAAACTTCTTCAAACCCTTCTCTGTGCAATTTTCCCAAAAATTCTTCACTGCCTTCAAGAAGTTTTTTTTCCCTTCCAAAATCTTCTCTCATAATCAATTTTCAACAAAAACTCCTCCTCTTAATTAAACATGCAATTCCCTTCAATCAAAATATCTTAGACAACCAAATCTAATTTTTTGCATGCAATATTGACAATTACAATATTAACCTAATTCCATTTTCGAAAACACACTTTGAATTTAAAATGCAATTTCAAATAGTTTTCAATTTTTTCTTTTATTTAATTTAATCCAAAATTGAACTTAATTATTTAATTTTAATTATTTAACAACTAAATTCAACCCTTTTGAGCTTAAATTTAATTAATTAAATAATTTAAATTAAATTAAATTAAATTCTACTAATAACTTTAAATATAACGTCTAAGCATAATTTTAATTTAATATAAAATAATCACCACTTTTAACCAATGCAATCATTTTAAAAATTGATTAAATAATCACACACTTTTTAGAATCAAATAACATTAAAATAAGGTAAACTATGACTCAACAAATGAAACTGATGACACACTAAGGCTAGGGCGTAGACTTGACACATGTTACCTAGCTACTATCTCTTGTTCAACTTAACTGTTGGATTGACATGCTCAAACCTGTGAAACCAAGTGGAGTCGATGCCATGTACTTGCAACCTGAAAACCAAGTAAACAACATCATACAATATATCCAACATATAATAAACATTGTGAAGAAAAAATCACGGATTCGCAGGGCATTTGCAAGTGAGTGATGTGAAACCGTCCTCTTCACCAATACACTCGTCAAAGATTGACATTAACATCATAATCAATAATCTCATAATAAAATCTCATGTTAACTCTACTAACATCATTAAACCATTAAAGCATATGAAAAAATAATCAGATAAACCACATCACATCACATAAAATAGTTCATCGCTCTATAAATAGCACGCAATAACACACACAAGATAAAGTATCAGAATATCCAAAAATATAAATCAAAGAAAAATAAGGACACATTGTCCAGTCCATAAAGCAAAATGGAGGGGTGTTACAGACCTCTAACTCCATTGGCCATGGAATTTTTAACCTAAACACTTTGTTTCACACATCAATGTATTCATAGAATTCCATAATCAAAGAAACCATTAAATTTTACATTTCACACATATTTTGGGTTGAAGAAGTTGGGTCCACAAAAAGCTCAAAAAGTGGAAGTGTTTTTTCTATTTTTCAAATTTTGTCACACTTGGACTGAAAATTTAAGGAACTTACACAATGAATCTTAAAAAATGTCAGCAATATGAAATTTTTAATTTTTAATCTAGTTTCAAAATATGTAATTTATTCAAATACATAGATGATAGAAATTGAATTTTGATAGGGATGTATAAAAACCACTTTTTAAAAGCCACTTTTTTGTACCACACCATGCATGTGTATGAACTCCGTTTTTTGACCCAAATAAAATTATTTTGCTAATTCCTTTTGGAGAAAGATAGCTAACAACATGAAGATTGATAAGGATATTTTTTGTAATTTTTTTTTTTTATTGAATTTTTATTGGCCTTAATTGTTGTTTTTAAAAATAAATGTGTACAGACAACATAATTGGACCTAAACTAAAAAAAAATTGAATCTTTTATTTTCATTAAGTAGATATTTTTTAAAGATTGATGCGTATAATATTTTTACAAGAAAATTAACCAAAAAAGTTATTAAAAACAAAAAAAGTTTGATATTTCAAGTTTATGGACTAGTTTTCTTAGAAATTAATTAAAAAATAACAAATATAATCCAATCTTAAAAAAATATATATATATTTAGCAACTAGACATTGTGTTCTCTATTGGGTTTTAATTTCATAGATTGATTCAAAAAAAAGTCCATCAACCATATTGCCAAAGTTGGACATTTCTCTTGAACCTGCTTTAGTTTTTTAGTTGCAGGTCAAAGGCTAAGGGTTAGGTTGCCAAGACTTTCCTGAGCTTAAAACCAAGGAAGCATGTGGGTTGGGGATTCAAAAATTTAAAAATGTGTATGTGTTATAAAAATGTGTGTGCGTTATAAAAATGTATACACGTTCTTTTTTTTCCTGATTATTTAAAAAATTAAATACTTTTTAGAAACACGTACGTGTTTTAAAATGTGTACACGTTTTGTAACGCAAAACACGTATGTGTTTCTAAAGGTATTTAATTTTTTAAATAAATGGCTCGTACGTGTTATAAAACACATATGCATTATAAAATGCGTGTGTTAGAACACGCATGTTTTTTTTAGTGCATACACATTTTTTAGGTTTGGGTACCCTAAGCATAACACGTACATATTTTTTAATAATATTACACATTTTTTGTGGGTTTTTTTGGCTGAAACTTCCCCTCTTCGTGGACCTAACTTCTTGATTTTACTGTTCTCAAGTAAATTACCATTATCAGTTTTACTAAGATATTTCAATAGAATGTAATTATTCTATTTCTAATTAACATGCTCATCTAGATTATAAATCATCAAAATCATACAACATTCCTTCAAATAACACAAGGTAGTGATAAAATTTACATTATAAATTTTTTATTTAGAATTCAAATCAATTAAATTTATCATTGCATAAAAATCCCCTAAGCACCATGACTCTTAATTTACCTTTAATTGTATAAGGAATAAAAATATAATTAAACCACTATATGCATGAAAATTTAATCAACGATCATAATATAATATTAAGTATCTCATCTTAATCATAAGGTGATTGACATCATGTAAGGTGTTAGCCAAAATATAGTCAAAACAATATCAAAGATAAGTCCATCTAGGAGTGAGCCACACAACTTGTGTATGGATCTAGCACAAGGCTTAACTAGGGTTTGACTACCTAAAATAATTCACGTCTAACAATTATAAGGCGTGTCTCTAAGTCCATACATAAGGTTGGGCCTAACATACTAGAAATATTTCTTGCATATACACCTGTGAATTTTTTCTACCAAAGTGTCTCATATATACATGGATCATATTGGCATTACATTGTGTATGCAAGAAAAGGTTTATATTGTTAGGATAGTGTGATAATTATAATCATAATATATGTTTTATGCTATGTCTCAAAATATCTTGGTTAGGGTACTTGGATGCCCCTTAGGTGGATAAGAGGTTATTTTATTATAGTAACAAAAAAAGTAAGCCTTTTTCCTTAGTTTGATAATTGACAATAAAATTGAACTAATGATGTCTTGAAGTGGTGTTTGAATGTGTTGTACACATTCACACTATTCTATTACCTTTATTTGACTAAAACATGTCTTAATTGATCCTTTGCAAAGGTGTTGTAAAGTGTTGTAACACACTTTCACACTTTTCTAGGATGTACTTGCTTAATTAAGCCTCATAGACCCCTTTCTAATAAAATGTACATAATGTGTACCTTATTTAAGTGTTGTAAAGTGTTATAAAATAATTTCACATTTATCTAAGTGGTCATTAATTAATTGAGGGTAATTGTAGTAATTAACCCCCATTTAATTCAAATTTAAGCCTTAACTTTGATACCTCCCAAATATTTATCCTGACACTTATAATCTAATTAACAAAATATTTCATTGGGAAAATTTTGGTCTTGGAAAATGGTGCCAAGACCCATTCACCCTAGGTGGCGAATCGTTCCTCCCTTAACAGAACCCCCCTTTTTCAGTTGATCTAGAATGGGTTCTTAGCCCTCTTTCAATCCCCAAAGGTTAGGTCTTGGTAAACTGAGCTAGGATCCATTTACCCTAGGTGGTGAATGGGTCCTCTCTTAATAGGACCCCCATTTTGAATTTAATTGTGGTGGGATCCTTATAATTTTAATACCCAGATCTGAGGTCAACTTGAATTCTTTGAATTTTGGGGTTAATATCTTAATTTAATATAAATAAGGGTTTCATTCACATAGTTTCATCCTAGACTTTTAAAAACTCATGCATTATATAAAACTGGAGTTCACAAGAGAATTTCAAATAAATTCAAGGGCAGATTTCAAGAGTTCATTGCAACAATTCAAGATCAATTAATCATGCCAAATGTTCAATGCATTCATGCATGTGGTTGAGCTAAGACAGTCAATGTTGCATTGAGGATCTATTTACAAGCATAATTTCACATCCAAGATCTACATTCTTCATGGCCACTACATGTTAGATTGTAGATTGGTTTTACAAGACATCATCCAAGGTGATATCATTTGTGTATTTCATATTTCATGCTTCATTTCATTTATTTCATCATTTGGTTTGATTACCTACAAGGGGTTTGACTTAAAGGAAAACCCCCATTCACTAAGAAACAAAAAAAAAAAATCTTCCCTTGAGTGTATGATTGCAAATTTATAGGTTGGAGATCAAGTGGAGCATATTTGGAGCAAAATTGTCAAAGTTGCAAAGTTGCAAAAGTTGTCATCTACCTTGCAAGATCACAAAAAGAGCTCTACAAAATTAATTTCTGACTTTTGAGAGATAGAAACTTGAGAATTGAGAGTGCAAAAATTAAAGTACAGGACCCAAAAATCAATTTTTCGAAACCCTAAAAGGACCCATTCGCTACTAAAGGTGAATGAGTCCTCTATAGCTCAAAAACAACTTTTTGACTAGGTACACAACTTTTTATGCTCTAAATACTTCCTCATAGTTGCTATAATAGTTCAGTAGCATTTTTTATTGTTATTTGCATCTTTTCGCTCTCATAATAGAGTGTTTTAATAAGGAATATATTTAGTGGTTTATCATCTTGTTCATTCATGATGGTAAACCCTACCTTTTCTATTAAACGTTTATTATTACTTTCTTGTTGACTTGGAATATTATTTGTAATGAAATTCATGAAAGAGGTGGAGTATGACATTGGTAATTACAAATCAACTAGATATTATTTATGGAATATTCCCAATCTTAGTTGGTAAAATGGAGTTATGGAGCATCTCTTCATTATTGGTGGGTCCCATGTAATTTTTTTGTTGGAGTTGGAATCCATTCTTGAGATATGTTTCATTGTGGGGAGTTACAAATCAAAGATGTTCATAATGATTCTTATTGTAGTGTGGGAGTTATTGTTTATATTTTTTGACTTCATGGGAGTTAAAAAAATATATTGGAAATTTGACCATATGAATGGGGTATGATATTTTTGCATGAGGGGTACCTATTTTGGGACCAAATTATTTTCCTTTTATTTCGTAAACCTCTTATGGCTTCTTATTTTTATATGATCTATAAATTTAATCCTTAGTATGGTGGCTTCACATGTTATTTCATAGGTAGACAAGTGCTATTATAAAGTGGTCATATTGAATGGATAAAATATATTCCATATGCACTCTTGTGTTCAAAATTAATAAATACTTGTGTATCTCTTTGATGGTTGATTTTTTATTGTAAGATTTTATCTACATACATTTGGTATCATGTTTTTATAATTTCTATTTGTTGATTTTAAGCTTTCATGGTATATCTTTATAGTTAATCCAAAGGTGCATTGATAAAATTCAATTGCGTACTCTTTGAAGTGTTAACATTTGTAGTAGTTCACTTGATAAAAAAAACAAATTGAGAAAAAATTATGTCTAACTAAACCATTAGAACACAATTTGAATGGAATCACATATGTATTAAAGAGGCATAAACTATAATGGCAACAAGAGATGTAATGTCATGAGTAGATAATTAAAAACTAAATATTTTAGGCTCTACAACTAAATATAAATATAAAAAAAATCTATAAAGAATAATATTGTTTAAATATTTATATAGAAGATTTATATATAATATATAAAATATTAATTATTCTATACAAAAATAATTAAAAAGACAACAAAGAACGAATAAAAGAAGAAAAATAATAGGTATTATTTTTTTAAACTATTATTTTTTGTATTGGTGACACAATATTTTTTAGCCTAGATCAAGCCAAGTGAGCCCAAAAATGGGAGACTTGATTCCCCCTATAAACACATTGTGTTAATATGAATAGTCCAAACTTGCAAGATCACTAGTCTAGTAGGGGACAAAGCCTATGAGCATGCTAGCATAGTAAGGGTATGGAGCATGAAGACAATAGCTTAAACACCATTAAATTCAACACAAATGTTCAAACATGTGAGCATAATGAATTGGTAAGGGCATAATGCCCATGGTCACAATGACCCATTGACAGTTTGAACCCTAGTAGCTACAACAACAATGCCATTTTTTCACCATTTAATTATAAATTTAAATTTTAAAAATTATTTCAATATTTTATTAAAAATAACATACAAAAACTAGGTACCCCCTGAGCCTGGTTGGCTAAAGCTCAATTTTGATGGCTTGGCCAAACCCAACCTAGGTCAGGCGAGTGGGGGTGGGGTCATCCGTGACCACAAGGGGAAGTTAATTTTGGCTTATGCAGTAAACTTGGGGGTTCAATCTTATAGTTTTTCCAGGGTGGCAGTGGCCTTCCATGGCATTAAAATTTCCATGCAAGTTGGGTTCTCTAACTTGGTTATCGAAGGGGACTCATGGAATATGATTCTTATGTTGACTGGACTAGCCTCTCCTCGTTGGACTCTCCAGGACCCCATGTCCTCATCTTGCAATATCATGATTTCCCTTGGGAATTACAGTGTGAATTACATGTATAGGAGTGGTAATAAAGTTGTTGATGCCTTAGAAAATCTTAGACATTTTACTCCAAATTTAGTAAAATGGGATAATATCCTCATTATCCTAGGTCAAGTGGTAGAATTAATTCAAAATAATGTCAAAGTACTGTCCAAATGAGATCGAATTGGATATATTATTAGCTCGTATTGATTGTTGCCACACTTTTCAATTATGACAACTTAAGCCTACTAATCTATCTATGCATATTTACTTTTTCTTGCATCTCTGGTTTTTGTATAGCCATTTCAACTTCTAGTGTTTCCTCACTTTGTGATGGGAGGGGATCTGGTTCAAGATGAACCTACTAACTGTGATGGATGGAAGAAATATAAGGAGGTTTGAGCCATTCTGGAATAGGGAAAGTTGGATTCGTATGTGGAGGGGATGTAGGGGAATAACCCCAAAATTTATAAGTTGGAGCTTGAAAATTCTTGGGTGGACGAGACTATTATTGTTGGAGGAGTCCCTTTTATAGTGACTCATGAGCTTATTTCAAAGGTTGTGGGGCTATCCGTGGAAGGGATTTACATTCCTCATAAATCAAAAATCCATTACCAGGAAGACATGAAATGGTTCCTAAAAGAGGGTGAGAGGGTGAATAGGTTGCAGAATGGCTTTAACTGTGTGATCCTTCTTGGTGTGTGGTGCACCATTGCTAAAATTATCATGATGTACATCACTCTTGAAGTGTGTTTCCACTGCTTCCATGCCTATCTTTTCCCTATGATCAATTATCTTAGGTATAATATCATAATGAATTTCCCCTTTTGGATCCTATCTTCATTGGAGAAATATATTAGAAATGTTCAGGCTAAATACAATAAATTACCAATTCACCAGGGCCTTATTTTTTCATTTATACAAGTTTCATTATGCATTGCTTCCCTTCCTTGCTACTATGTGCAAGAATACTTTGATTATCCTAGAGACCACTAATCCTTCTGGGGACCCTAGCCCCTCTGTTACTATAGATGAAACCCAGGCTCCTTCCATTCATCGTAGCACCTAGGCCTGGGGTAAATCCCCTTTGAATAAAAAACCCCATCCCTATCAAATGCAAACCCCTATCAAAACACATGCCCACACCCATTTCTACTTCCAGGTCAGGGGAGTGTGACAACTCTAATGACGATGATGAATCTTGGAATCTGACCTCAGGGTGCTGGCAAGAAGTTGAGTCCACTTTTTGGCCATTCAGTGGAAGTGTTTTCCCTGATTTTCAGAATTCGACACATTTGACCTTAAAAATTGAAGCACTTAGAGATGAAATCTTGAAAAAATTAAATAATCATAAAATGTAGCACTTCGATTCTAGTTTCCAAATATGTAATTTATTTCAATACCTAGATGATGCAAATTGATTTTCAATAGTTGTTTCTAAAAACCACTGTTTAAAAGTCATTTTTTTTACCATACCATGCACATGTACATTATCCAGATTTTGACCTAAATAATCATATTTTTCTAAATCCTTTTGTGAAAAATATTTGTAACTCACTGAAGCACGCTTTCCATATTTTTTTGTAATTTTTTAAATTGAATATTTTTTTGTTAATTTTTCATTGGCCATATTTGGTGTTTTAAAAAATCACCATGTACGTCATGCATAAGATGACCTAAACTTATGATTTTTTGAATTTTTTTGAATTGAAAAGAATTGTTTGAAGTACGCTTTTGTGCAATCCGTTCGTGAAAATGTTATGTTGACAAAAAATTATTAAAATACTAAAAAACCCTGTTAATTCAAGTTTATGGACCTATTTAATAAAAAATTAAATGAAAAATAAAAAAATAATCCAATTGTAAAATAATTACATATTTGGAATCTACACTGTCTAATCTATAATGAGTTTTAATTTTGTCGAAAAACTCTACAAAAAAGCCTTCAGACGTATGCCCAAAGTCAGTATTTTTTTGTGACATTGCTATGACCTTCAACTTGTAGGTCAAACCAAGTCCAAGGCTTAGGTTCGGATACCCAAACCTTTTCCCAAACCTCTCAACAAAGAAAAAACCCAGCCTACATTTCAAATTTTCAAAAACGGGAACCCGTTTCTAATTCACTTGTTGAAAATGGAATGAGATTCCATTTAATAAATGAGATCCCCTTTATTAGTAGATCCATTGAAAATGGAACGAGGTCCCATTTAGTAAATGGAATCTCGAGTTATTTTTTACCATATTTTTTTATTTTACACTCAAAAGGGGCATCTTGGGTCTGAGAATCATTTTGTACGGCCAACTGTGACACATTCCCTATTTTCTATCACCTTTTGTCTTGTTGAAGCTCTTCAAGTTGGGATTTTTTTCAATTTTGAAAGGAGGCATCATTGGGACGCTATGACAAAAGAATTATTTTGAGTTGCTACTTGTTTTCAAAGGAGGAAGAGGAATTTTATTTAATTGCTACTTGTTTGGAGGAGGAAGAGAAATTTAGTTGAATTTCTATTTGTTTTCAAACAAGGAAGAGAAATATTTTTGAATTCATATTTTCTTTCAAAGGAGGATGACTTGCTTTTTAAATTGAGCTACTTTATTGAAGGAGGAAGAGAAATTTGGTGCATTTTCTATTTGTTTTCAAAGGAGAAACCTAGGAATTTTATTTATTTGCTATTTGTTTGGAGGAAACAAAGTTTTGTTGAATTCCTATTTGTTTTCAAAGGAGGATGAGAAATTTTATTTGATTGAGCTACTTGTTTTAAGGAGGAAGATAAATTTTGTGCAATTGCTACTTGGCTGAAGGAGGAAGAGGAATTCAATTTAATTGCTACTTGTTTGAAGGAGGAAGAGGATTTTTTTCAATTTCTACTTGTTTGAAAGAGGAAGAGTAAATTTGTTCTATTGCTACTTGTTTGAAGGAGGAAGAGGAATTTTATGAAAAGTTACTACTTGTTTGAAGGAGGAACAAACAAGGAAGGCTCTCAAGTTTTTGACATTCATTTGTGTATACTTCAAAAAAAATCAATCATGGGATCAAAATAAGAGGAAAGATAGGAAGGTATTGACCCTTGAAGAAATTCAAGAAAAGAGAGAGAAGGAGTTCAAAAAAGAAAAAGAGAAAGAATAATGTGAATTCAGTCAATGAATGATGGTGAAGCATCCAAATCCACAACTATTCAAGCTAAAAACATTGAGGATACCATGGATGTAGATGATGCAAACTTGCAAGAGGTCAATGTGGAAACTAATACAAATATACAAACTACTCTTGGTATGTCTTAAAATATCCCTTCCAATGCTATGGAGAATGTTTCAATAGGCTCAAGTCTAGGTACGTCTTCAAATCCACCTTTGAGCCTCAAGTAAATGGTGTTTATTAGATATTTAGAAAATGTTGGATATCACAATGTTGACATTGATAATATTCATAATGTTCAAGATTTGAGTCAAATTGTTGTTGAAAATGAAAATGAAAATGAAAATGAAAATGAAAACCATTTTGTTGTTGAAAATGAAAATGAAAATCCTCTTAATGAAAATGAAAAATGAAAATCGTTTTGTTATTGAAAATGAAAATGAAAATCCTCTAATTGAAAATGAAAATGAAGATGAAGATGAAAATAAAAATGAAGATGAGAATGAGAATGAGAATGAAAATGAAAATTAAAATGGAAATTAAAATTAAAATGAAGATGAAAATGAAAATAGTTTTGAATATTTTAAAAAAAAATTGAAAGTGATGTTTTGGATAATCTTCCTGGTAAGATTTATTGGAGACAAATAAGAACACGTGCTGATAGATTATACAATCAATTTTTTTATTGTAAAAAACTTTCACTTCAATGTCAACTAATGATGCAATTAATGAGAATGAGAAAAAATGAGAAAAGTAATGAAAAAGTTAGGCATTTTTGTTAAACAAAGAAGAAAAGATCAATTAGTAAAACATGCTATGTTTACTATTGCTAGTGTCATTCAGTCTATTGGAAAAAATAGTAGATCTAAAGATAAGAATGCAACAAGAAGAGCTATAACAACTACTATAGTTAATAAAACAACTTTGAATAAAAGAATGGTAAGCAATATTAGTGAAGTTTTAAAAATACATCCTAAAACATTGGTAAGAGCAGCCAAAAGAAGAGAAAGTATAGAAAATGATCCTATCAACCAATATTGGAGTTTCAGTGGTCGAATCTTGAGGTCTAATATGAAATTGAATGTTGAAATCAAATCTTTGATTGAAAAATATTGGCATGATAATACTAGGGTATCATCTAATGCTAGAGATGTTTTAAAATTAAGGGTGGGGTCCAAAGTTTGCGATCCTCATCCAAAAAAACTATTAGATAAAACACAAACTGAATTTTATAGAAAATTTTGTGGTGATTTAGTGTTACCTAGTAATATTAAAATAAGTCAAAGGTCTTTTGAAAAATGTAAACCTTGGTATGTAAAAATTAATAAGCAACAAATATCTTGTTGTAAAACACATGTTGAGTTTCATTAGTTTTATGATGTTTTTCTATATATATGTTGTACTTTGCATACTAACATGATTATGCAGGAATGTGGTATTAATATGCCACCTGAAACAATAAGGGAGTTTATATGAAGTTTTTTTTGTGAAAAATCTAATGGAAAATTATTTTATTTAAGTTTTTGTATGTTTGGAAAATGCACTAGTTGTGGAAATCTTTCATTCTTAAGAGTTTGCGTGCATGAAAGTGTTGATAATGATTTTGTAAAAAAATTAGTGGATGTTAAAATATTTAAGAATGTTAACTATTCTCTAAAAGATGGAAATATTGGAAAGCCTTGTGATTTAGTTAAAGAAAAAGTTACTGTGTATGCATTCATATTAGAATTTAAGAAAAATATTGTACCAAAATATGTCATGCACTCTCAACACGCTCGATGGATTGATGAAAAATTTCGTGCATGTAGAAACACATTTCCAATTGGTACTATACTTTTAGTGGTTGATTTTGTAGAAAATTATACTTTAGCTCTGCAAGAGGAAATTCAATCATGGTATTATAATTTAGTGCAAGTAGCTATGTTTGTCCATATTGTTTATAGAAATTCATATGATAGCACAAAGGATGATAGAATTTTTTTGAGGAGGTATCATTTTTATTTGAGTGACAACTGGTTACACTCGTCAGAGTTTGTTCAATACTGTTTCAATGTATTTTATAAAAATTTAAGAGAAATAAGAATCCAGATGACAAAACACATTATATGGTCAGATAATTGTATGGGGTAGTTCAAGAATGCTCGAATGTTCTATTGGTTAATTAGGGTTCACAAGGACCTTAATGTCCAACATATATGGAGTTTTTTTGAAGCTATGCATGGTAAAGGAGAACGTGATGGAGCTAGTGCATGTGTCAAAATAATTCTTGCTAGAGAACAATTAAAATTTGAGGATGCAATAAAATTTAAAGATGCACGTAGGATTGTGGATTGGTGCAATACAAGATTATATGCACCTGGTTCGATTGAGTACTCTATAGCTCATCGATTATTTTGGCTGGTTGGAGAAGAGAACATTCTACCTAGAGTTGACTGTGAGAAAATCAGTGGATCTACTAAATGGCATTCATTTTGGAGTTTGATAGCAAGAACATGGACTATTTGGACAAGGTAACCTGCATGTTTTTGTCAATTTAATATCTTAGGAGATTGGGAAGCATGTGAGAATACAAAATGGGTTGAAGAGTGGGAGAAAATATCATTGAAACATGCACAAACACATGATCAATATGCAAGAACTATTGAAGAAAATGATCAAGTGTTTGCATCTGAAGACTATGACTTTGTTTTAGACCTTGTACAATAAGATAATTTAATTCAATATATTTCATTTTTTTCACTTTATTAAGTTAATTTGTAATACTAAATTATTTATATGGATACACACAAGTTATTAAATCAAATTTTGTATGCAAGACATGTGTATGTTGTTGTTGCATCTGAGGGGAATGAGGAGGAAATAAAAAAATTGGTTGGTTCATTGTGTGGAGACTAAACATAAGTTAAGAGCACCTCGAGAAGATGATGATGGCTATCATTATCCAACATGTATAGTGTGTTGAGAATTTTGTGTCTCAACTTCCCGTTTGTACCTCTGCTTTTGGACTTGGCAAAAATTTGATGTTTCAACCTTTACTGCCTTACCGTGCCTGGCTTCTTTTCATCCTTACCACTTTACCACGGTTGTGCCTTCATCCCTTGGTGGTACCATGGTGACAGTCTTGGCAGTTACTACCTTACCGCGCGTGGTGAGACCGCATGTCGTCGCCCTAGCAGTTACCGCCATACTGCAAGTAGTGGGTCCACTCACCATGTGACTGTGGTGAGATCGCTTGCGGTCTATTTGGCAGTTACCAACCTATCATGGGGTGGCCTGGTGGCCCCCATGGTAGCATGTTTTGACCACTTACGATTAGCTCGGCCGTTACTGCCACACCGCGGGTCATCTCCAACTGGGTAGTGATAGCACAGTGCAGAAAAGGGGTGAGCTCGGATGGTCATGCCACCTCACCGCAGATGGTCTGTTGGACTCGGCGGTAGTGTGGGGTATCTTTGGAAGAGCTCGGTGGAGTCAAAAGGTGAGCTTGGATGAGCTCACCGCATTACCACGGGTCGACTCGGATGGAGCAGCGGTAGCGTGGGAAAGACAAGGAAGAGCTCGGAGGCACATACCACCATATTGCGATGGGTGAAGACAAGCTTGACGATAGCATGGGGAAGCATGGGTGAGCTCAATAGGGCTCACCGCATTACCTCAGATGGGCAGAGTCAATTAGGTGGTGGAGCGGTAGAGTCTTAAAGAGCTTAGGTGAGCTCAGAGCTTAGTCAACCGAGTTGGACTGGAAAGTCAAAAGCATTTAGTGAATGTAGGAAGGACACATGGCTCAATGTCAGATGTTGATTGGCCAAAAGCCAAAAACAATAAAATTAGTAATTGTAGGTCGATTTCAGCTAATGACAGGAACCCGATTTGGGTGGTGAAGTTATTGTTGGGTGGCTCGATGCAATCTAAGCAAATCGATTGGTTTCCTGAATGATCGATGCATGGACATGGAAGCCATGGGATTGTTTGGAAGTGTAAATTCATTGAAGACTTGTACAGTCAATGTGAGGTTGATGGAGATGTACACATGAGTGCAAGTCGATGTGTGAATTGAATTCAATATATACTTTGAATGTGAAGTATTTTAACAGTGAGAAAATAATTAGAGGGCTTTTATGAGCTGAACAGAGAGAAAAGACTATAAATTGTATGTAATATCCTTATTGTTGTAATGCAATTGTCTTGACTTGGTGTGGTGGGTTTTCTACCTGAAAAGGTTTTCCCACGTAAATACTTGTGTTATCTGTGAATGCTTTTATTTTTTTATCTCCTTTATGTTGTTTGTATCTCATCTTAGTAGTTTTTTAGAAGCTATTAGAAATAGTTTTTTCTCTTCTCCTCTATTGTATTAGTGATAAGGGAATGTATTCCACACTGTTGGGTCATTAGATCCAACCCCGTTTTCCCTTCAAGTGGTATCAAAGCCTGGCCCGTTGTGTTATCCTTGAGAGAAAGCTCATTTTTTGGTGCTAATAATGTTTCAATGGGAGTCTTGCACTATTAAAACCTCTTTCTATTTGAGATGGCGAATACATCTGGTAGAGTAGATATTGAAAAATTTAATGGCAACAATTTTGAGTTATGGAAACTCAAAATGGAAGACTTCCTGGTGGATAGAGACCTCTGGTTAGCAGTGTTTGGAACTAAGCCACAAAGTACAATGCAAGAGGCTTGGGATCTTGCTGATAGAAAGGAAAGAGGTCTAATAAAATTGAATCTAGCTGATTTTGCACTTCTGAACGTCCATGAGGAGCAGTCTGCAGTTTCATTGTGGAAGAAGCTTGGTGATATTTATCAGGGAAAGTCTCTAGTAAATAATTTATTCCTGAGGAAGAATTTGTACTCCTTGAAAATTGAAGAAGGTGCATATGTTGCAAACTATTTGAACTCGTTTAATATGAGTGTTACTCAATTGACGTCTGTAGGTGTAAATACTAAGGAGGAGGATCGTTGCATGCTCCTATTATGTTCATTACCTGATAGTTGGGATCATCTAGTGATGGCTATTGGAAGCACAACCACTACTTTCAAGATGGATGATGTGGTTGCTTCAATTTTATTTGAAGAAATGTGAAGGAAGTATTCTGAGATGGCCAAAGAGGCTCTTGTTGTTCACGGTAGACCAAAGGAAAAAGGCAAGAAGAAGGACAAGAAGTCGAAATCCAAATCTGGAGGGAGATCAAAGTCTCCTGGTAAAAATTTCAAGGTAAGATGTTGGAACTATGGGAAACCTGGTCATATCTGGAAGGACTACAAGGAGAAGAAGAAGAAGAATGCTTATGATAATGAATCTTCTCAAAGTGATATAGACGTCTTCATTGCAGAAGCCTTGACAACTTAGGCATCAAATGATGTCTGGTTGGTTGACTCAGGTGCATCCTTTCACATGACGTCCAATAGATAATGGTTCTCTAAATATGAGAAGTATGATGGTGGAAAGGTGTACTTGGAAAATGATTCAACGTTGGAGATTGTTGGTAGAGGAAGATTCAGAATTCAGTTTCCTGACAGAAGAGTCAAAGGGATTGGTGGCGTACTACAAATACCAAGTCTGGCTCGAAATCTTCTTTCTATCACTAAGTTAAATGATGCTGGTGTAGAATTTTCTTTCTCTAGTAGAGGATGTAAAATGGCTAGAGGTGCAATGGTTTTGGCTAAGGGTGTTTGTACTGGCACTTTGTACAAGTTGGATGCACGTCTTGTTCAATGTAACATTTCCTTTGTAAAGTCAAGAAATGCTACTCTTGTAGAGACAGATGAAGACACTTCTCTATCTGCAAATTCTTTGGAGGTAAAACTCGCAATTGAGAAGAATATGTTGTGGCATCATAGACTAGGTCACATAGGTGAGAAAGGTTTAAAAACCTTGAAGAATAAAAATCTTGTAAAAGGGCTTGATGATTGTAACCTTGAGTTCGATTTTTGGGAACATTGTATCTATGGAAAACAACATCGTGTTTTTATTTTATTCTAGTCCTCATAAATCTTCTAGTATACTAGATTATGTTCATTTAGATGTGTTTGGTCCAGTTAATGTTCCTTCATTATCAAATTCTATATATTATGTTTCTTTTTATTGATGACTATTCGAGAAGGGCATTTGTATACTTTCTTTAAAGTAAATCAGAAGTATTTAGTCGGTTTAAAGAATTTAAACCTTTGGTAGAGAATCAGACTGGAAGGAAAATTAAATTTTAGAGGATAGACAATGGTGGTGAAGTTTATTTTGTAGATTTTGAAAGGTATTGCACTGATCATGGAATTAAAAGGCATAAGACCACACCTTACACTCCATAGTAGAATGGAGTTGCTGAAATGTTGAACAAGACGCTGATGGAAAAGGCAAAGATTATGCTGAGTGGTGCTAATTTGGAGCAGAAGTTTTGGGCTGAGGTTGTGGCTACAACATGTTATCTAATAAAATGATCTCCTTTCTTTCTTTTTTTTGATTGGAAGCATGGTCTGGCAAGAAGCCCTCTCTGAGGCATGTCCGTGCCTTTGGCTGTGAGGCACATGTTTATGTACCAAATGAAAAGAGATCAAAATTGGATACCAAGGCTGTCAAATTTATCCTCATCGGCTATGGAGTTGGTGTGAAGGGATAAAAGCTTTGGAACCCTGTTACTAAGAAGGTTCTATACAGCAGAAGCGTGATATTCCATGAGCCGAAACCTTCAGTAAGTGATCAATAGCTTGAGACAGATCAAAGTGACAAGAAGGATGTAGTTGATCTTCCCCAAACTCCAGAAAGGGAAGAGTTGCATAGTGTACCTGAGACTGAGGAGAGTTCAAGCAGCTCTCAAAGTTCTGATGATGAAGAACCACAACCTCAGCCTGTAAGAAGGTCTACACAAGAAAAAAAGGCAACCTAAAAGGTATGGTTTCTCTATGATAAATTTGAACTATGCCTATACTTTAATTACTAGCATTGATGAGCCTAGGACTATAAAAGAAGCAATCAGCATGACTGATTCAAATTCTTGGCTGGAAGCCATGAATGAAGAAATGGATTCATTGAAGAAGAATGAAACTTGGGATTTGGTACCACTGCCTAAAGGGCGAAATCCTATTGGTTGTAAGTGGATATTCAAAAAGAAGATAGGCCTCGATGGCAGTGTTGAGAAGTATGAGGCACAACTGGTTGCAAAGGGATTTTCCCAAATCGAGGGAATTGATTATGGAGAGATTTTTTCCCCTGTAGCAAAGCTGACATCTATCAGATTTTTGTTGTCATTGGTAGTTGTGTATGATTTTCCAATTGAACAGATGGATGTGAAGACAATGTTTCTCCGTGGTGAGTTGGAAGAAGAAATCTATATGTCCCAGCCTAAGCATTTCATTGTGAAAGGTAAAAAAAATCTGGTTTGTAAGTTAAATAAATCTATGTATGGTTTGAAGCAATCTCCTAGAATGTGGTACCGGAAATTTGACACATTTGTGTTGTCTATGGGATTTGTAAGATCAAAATATGATCATTGTGTTTATCATAAATTTGAGAATGATCATGTGCTTGTTATTACACTGTATGTGGATGATATGTTAATCATAGCAAATAGCAAGACTATGATTTTTGATCTTAAATCTCAGTTGTCTACAAAGTTTGAAATGAAGGATCTTGGTGCAATAAGGTACATTCTTGGAATGGAGATAACTAGGGATAAAACAAGAAGAAACCTCTGGGTCAGACAGAGTAAGTATGTGAATACAGTTCTAGAGAGGTTTGGTATGATTGACTGCAAGTAGCTAGTTGTTCCAATCATTTTAGGGAACAAATCTATCTATTGAAGACTTTTCAAAATCTGCTATTGAGATGGAGGACATGACCAGTGTGCCCTATGCAAGTGTTGTTTTCAATTTGATGTATGCTATGGTCTTTACAAGACTAGAAATTGCCCAAGCAATGGGAGTTCTAAGACGTTTCATGGAAAATACGGGAAGATCACATTGGGATGTTGTGAAGAGATTGTTTAGGTATTTGAAGGGGACTTCATATTATGCTTTTTGTTACCATGGTAGTTTGGGTGCATCAAAAAGAACACTCATCATTCAAGGATATGTTGATTTTGATTGGGCAGGGGACATTGACAATAGGTGATCCACCAGTGGATACACATTCATGCTTAATGGCGGAGCAATCAGTTGGATGAGAAAGTGACAGTTGTAGTTGCTTTATCCATGACAAAGGCAGAGTACATGGCTGCAACTCACACCTGCAAGGAGGTTTTTTGGTTGAGATTTTTGTGTTCAGACATTGGTTTTAATGTAGGGCAGATCACAATTTATTGTGACAGTCAAAGTGCCATTTTTTTGCAAAGAACCTGACCTTCCATGCCAGGACGAAGCACATTGATGTGCAGTTTCACTTCGTGAGAGATATGGTGGAAGATGGAAGAGTCTATCTTGAAAAGGTTGACACTCTGAAGAATGTTATAGATGCTTTGACAAAGCCTGTGAGCACATAAAATTTTAGATGGTGCGCAAAATCGATGGGCCTTGGGGTCTATGATAGATAGTAAATTTTCAAAGTCATGAGGTAGTTGGAAGTCTTCACCAAGTGGGAGCTTGTTGAGAATTTTGTGTTTCAACTTGGCAAAAATTTGATGTTTCAACCTTTACCGCCTTACCACGCCTGGCTTCTTTCGATCCTTACCTCTTTACCACAGTTGTGCCTTCATCCCTTGGCATTACTACGGTGATAGTCGTGGAGGTTACTGCCTTATCGTGCATGGTGAGTTGATTCACCGCGGTGACTGTGGTGAGATCGCCTGCGGTTGCCCTGGCAGTTATCGCCATACCGCAGATGATGGTTCCACTCACTGCGATGAGACCGCCTGCGGTCCGTCTGGTGGTTATCGCACTACCGCGGGGTGGCCTAGCAACCCCCATGGTAGTACAGTTTTACCACTAACGGTTAGCTCGCTCCTTACTACCACACCGCGGGTCATCTCCAATCGAGTAGCAGTAGCACAGTACAGACAAGGGGCAAGCTCAAATGGTCATGCCGCCTCACCGCAAATGGGTTGGTTGGACTCGACGGTAGCACAGGGTATCTTTGGTAGAGCTCGATGGAGTCGAAGGGTGAGCTCGGCCGAGCTCACCGCATTACAGCGGGTCGACTCGGATGGAGCAACGGTAGCGTGGGCAAGACAAGGCAGAGCTTGTAGGAACATACTACCATACCACAATAGCTAAAGACAAGCTTGGCGATAGCACGGGGAAGCATGGGTGAGCTCAGCAAGGCTCACCGTGTTACCCCAGATGGGTAGAGTCAGCTCGGCGGTGGAGTGGTAGAGTCTTGGAGAGCTCGGGTGAGCTCAAAGCTCAATCAACCGAGCTGGACCAAAAATTCAAAAGAGTTCAACGAATGCAGTAAGGAAACGTGGCTCAGTTTCAGATGTTGATTGGCCAAAAGCCAAAAATAGTAAAAGCAGTAATTGTAGGCTGATTTCAGCTGATGACATGAACCCAATTTGGGTGGTGAAGTTATTGTTGGGTGGCTCGATGCACTTTGAGCAGATCGATTGCTTGCCTGAATGATCGATGCATGAACATGGAAGCCATGGGATTGGTTGGAAGTGGAAATGTGTTGAAGACTTGTATAGTCAGTGTGAGGTTGACATAGATGTATGCATGAGTGCAAGTTGATGTGTGAATTGAATTCAATATATACTTTGAATGTGAAGTATTGTAACAGTGAGAAAATAATCAGAGGGCTACTGTGAGCTAAATAGAGAGAAAAGACTGTAAATTGTATGTAATATCCTTATTGTTGTAATACAATTGTCTTGACTTGGTGTGGTGGGTTTTTTACCTGAAAAGGTTTACCCATGTAAATACCTATGTTATTTGTGAATGCTTTCATTCTGTTATCTTCTTTATGTTGTTTGTATCTCATCTCAGTAGTTTTTTAGAAGCTATTAGAATCAGTTTTTTCTCTTCTCCTCTGCTTTATTAGTGTTAAGGGAATGTATTCCATATTGTTGGGTCATTAGATCCAACCTCGTTTTCCCTTCAGAGTGATCCCCTTAAGAAAATGTTGATAACAAATTTTTGATCCCCTTAAGAATTTTTTTAGAATAAGTCTTTGATCCCCTTAAGAAAATTTTGAGAACTTATTTGATGATGGTTTTCATTTTTTCCAATAGGATCAGTGGTGGTTGTTGGCACTTGGCTACGAAAATACCTGATAAGGAAGAATGGTCTACCTGCATTTGAATATTATGAAATAAATAAAAAGATTATACATTGTTCACATTTGGTGGTGGCAACAAATATAAAACTAGATTGGTATCGTGGAATACCTACAAATAAAGTGTTATGGATAATTTCTATGGAAGAGCATGAGACAATTATAGATGTGTTGCAAAAAATAAAGGATGCAGATGGTACAATGGAATAAGTAAATATAGGTAAATATAGTTTTAGTTTTATATTGTCCTTTTAAATAGATTAAATACATTTTTTGATATTGGTCAAGTGTTTTATTATTTTAAATTGATTTAAATCGTCCTTTTATAGTTCCTTAAGCCATGGACACAAAAATAAGAGTCCATGCAAATTCAACGTAGACAACATGGAATGCTTGGTAAAAATAGGTAATTATTAGGTAAATTATATTTAAATACATGTTTTTATTATATATATTGATATTGCTTGTACATTAATAGTTAAAATTTATTTGTTATCCCTTTTTTATATCCTTAATTCATCATTGCATTGATCTCATACTTTGAAACAAAAATGAGAGGATGTAGATTCAACCTACACACATGTGTGGAATAATTTTAAATACATGTACTTGTTTTATTTACAAATAGATAGTTTTATATAAATTAAAATATGTATGTTTTGATGATTTCATTGATATTGCTTGTACCTTTTTAAAATCAGGTGGCGTGAAGACCTACTACATTCCTGTCACAAGTTTGAGATTTTTTTGAGATGGCATAGCCAAATTTTGTAAACATTATGGATTAAGGGGTGTTGATATAATGAATTAAAGGGATGTAAGAGGGTGGATTAAGGGGAGTTGAGAGAATGACTTAAAGGGATTAATTATCTCATGAACCCTAGAAACCATAAACCATAGGACCTAAAGCCTAGGAGATGAAACCTAAAACATTAACCCATATAGATTTGTTATTCTAAGCATATCATGAACCCTATAAATCCTAAACCCTAAAGCCTAGGAGATGAACCTTAAACCATTAACCCATATATATATTTTATTCTAAGAATCTCACGAACCCTAGAAACCCTAAACCATAAACCATAGGACCTAAAGCCTAGGAGATGAACTTTAAACCATTAACCCATATAGATTTGTTATTCTAAGCATCTCATGAACCCTAGAAACCCTAAACCATGAACCATAGGACCTAAGACTAGGAGATGAACCCTAAAATATTAACCCATATAGATTTTTTATTCTAAGCATCTCGTGAACCCTAGAAACCCTAAACCATAAACTATAGGACGTAAAGCCTAGGATATGAACCTTAAACCATTAACGCATATAGATTTGTTATTATAAGCATCTCATGAACCCTAGAAACCCTAAACCATAAGCCATAGGACCTAAATCCTAGGAGATGAACCTTAAACCATTAACCCATATAGATTTGTTATTCTAAGCATATCATGAACCCTAGAAACCCTAAACCATAAACCATAGGATTAAGGGGATGCAATAGGGTGGATTAAGGGGAGTTGATAGAATGACTTAAAGGGATGTAAGAGGGTGGATTAAGGGGAGTTGATAGAATGAATGAAAGGGATGTAAGAGGGTGGATTAAGGGGAGTTGAGATAATGACTTAAAGGGATGACTTAAAGGAATTAAGCATCTCATGAACCCTAGAAACCATAAACCATTGGACCTAAAGCCTAGAAGATGAACCCTAAAACATTAACCTATATAGATTTGTTATTCTAAGCATATCATGAGCCCTAGAAACCCTAAACCATAAACCATAGGACGTAAAGCCTTGGAGATGAACCTTAAACCATTAACCCATGTAGATTTGTTGTTCTAAGCATCTAATGAACCATAGAAACCCTAAACCATAAACCATAGGACCTAAAGCCTAGGAGATAACCTTAAGCCATTAACCCATATAGATTTGTTATTCTAAACATCTCATGAACCCTAGAAACCATAAACCATATAACCTAAAGCCTAGGAGATGAACCCTAAAACATTAAATAATATAGATTTTTTATTCTAAGCATCTCATGAACCCTAGAAACCATAAAACATAACACCTAAAGCCTAGGAGATGAAGCTTAAACCATTAAACCATAAATGTTTTTTATTCTAAGAATCTCATGAACCCTAGAAACCATAAACCATAAACCATAGGACCTAAAGCCTAGGAGATGAACCCTAAAACATTAACCCATATAGATTTTTAATTCTATTAATCTCATGAACTGTGTAAACCATAGGACCTAAATCCTTGGAGATGAACCTTAAACCATTAACCCATATAGATTTGTTATTCTAAGCATATCATGAACCATAGAAACCATAAACCATAAACCATAGGACCTAAAGCCTAAGAGATGAACCATAAACCATTAACCCATATAGATTTTTTATTCTAAGCATCTCATGAACCCTAGAGACCCTAAACCATTAACCATAGGACCTAAATCCTAGTAGATGAACCCTAAACCATTAACCCATATAGATATTTTATTCTAAGCATCTCATGAACCCTAGAAACCCTAAACCATAAACCATAGGACCTAAAGCCTAGGAGATGACCCTTAAACCATTAAACCATATAGATTTGTTCTTATAAGCATCTCATGAACCCTAGAAAACATAAACAATAAACCATAAACCATAGAACCTAAAGCCTAGGAGATGAACCTTAAACCATTAACCCATATAGATTTATTATTCTAATCATCTCATGAACCCTAGAAACCTTAAACCATAAACCATAGGACCTAAAGCCTAGGAGATGAAACTTAAACCATTAAACCATATAGATTTTTTATTTTAATAATCTCATGAACCCTAGAAACCCTGAACCATAAAACAATAGGATTAAGGGGATGAAAGAGGGTGGATTAAGGGGGTTTGATAGAATGACTTAAAGGGGTGTAAGAGGATTAAGGGGAATTTATAGAATTACTTAAAGGTATGTAAGAGGGTGGATTAAGGGGAGTTGAAAGAATTACTTAAAGGGATTAATCATCTCATGAACCTTAGAAACCATAAACCATAGGACCTAAATCCTAGGAGATGAACCTTAAAAGATTTTTTATTCTTAGCGTGTTTTTTTTGTACTTTATAATGATGTTTCTCAATTTCTCTCATTTTAGTTTGGAATATGCTTTCAATAATTTATCCTTTTCTTGGACACTTTGAAAACCTAGGAATATAAAAAATTAAATTATAAAGTGCCACAAATTCTACTTGATAAGGGTATATAAATTGATCTATTTGGGGAGGTTGTTAATACAAATGCATTGAGCTTATGAATTTCCATAACAAATGAACTTAGATAAAGTTCTATTATGGAATATTTTTAAACATATTTTTAGGTGTTACATTTCATCATTTAATTTTTAGGATAAATCTAGAGCACTATTTGTCATAGAAATAAGGGATAAATAATTAGTACCGATTGAGAAATATCTACTAACCTATCTCTATGGACTTATTATTGAGCTAGATTTCCATGAAGATAAACATGATTGATTAAAATCCAGCAAAACGGTCAATGGACTAATATATCTTCTAGTTTTTAATGAAATTATACATCATGTATACCTCATTGATTGTCCTATATTATACTCTTCTTTGATCCCCTTAAGACGTCATATTATGAAACCTTAAGACATCCCCTTAAGGTAACCTATAAATTATGTTTAATTTATAGAATTTATTAATTCTTTTGCTCTCTAATATTTTCTGGTATTGTTTATTTCTTAAGATTTAATCCTTTGTGGTATATAAACAAATTTCTTTTGTTTGTAGATTATGATATTTTTTCTTATTTTATTAGATCTAACTTGTGTATTACGAACCCTTAAGACATCCTATTAGGAACCCTTAAGAAATCCTATCAGGACCCATTAAGAAATCCCATTAGGACCTGAATTGAATAAGTTCATTAACTAATTATCACTAATTATTGAATGTGCATATCATGTATATCATGTATGGATCACTAAATTTGTAAAGTACAAATATTAAAATATCGTATTAATTTCATATGTATATTTAATTTCACATTAATTTCCTATACTAATGTCTTGACTATGAACATAAATGCATAAATTTACATGTGTAAATTAAAATTGAACAATAATAAAGTCCATCATTTACAATATATTAAGTGCATGAAATAAAGTCCATCAGAGTACAACCCATGAAATAAATTCCAACAAAGTACTCGACCCATGAAATAATGTCCAATGGAGTACATGAGAAAACAAATATGCAGTCCATGAAATAATCAAATATAACCCATAAAATCATGTTTAGGTCATGTATAGTCTCTATAGTCAAGAGACCTCTTCGCACCATGTGGACTATACAGATGACCTAAAACACTATACAAGAGAGCGATGAAATCAAATGTAAGATGATGAAAAATAATTTTATGACAATTTAATTTATAATTCATCATAAAATTAAATTACCATCATATCTGGATCTAGATGCTCCAGCATACACATAGACCAACCTCTGAATTCTTTGAATCAATATACATATACAAGACAAAGAAATTTGAAACTATATGTAAGTCTACAATTAAAAATAATTTAATTCAATTTAATTTATAATTTATCATATTTAAATTGTACCATAATCTAAGGTTCTACACCCTCTACTCCAGGACATGTTTGTACATGCTCAACTACAAAATATGCCCCAGGCTATAAAGAAAAAAAAATTAACATGTATGAGCTCATATATATATATATTCAATTTTAAATTTAATTAAAGTTATTCACAAATTGTATAATTTGCAATTGACTTTAAATATAATAAAAAAATTAAATTGCCATGATATTTGGAGTCTGCTCTACATATCCTCTTGGAGGTGTAATTATGAATGAGTCATGGCAAAAAGTCGCGCTAACAAAATCCTACAAGATCAAATTTAAAGCATGTATAATTGAATTAGGTTAAAATATATATATTCAAGTTTGCACATTTTATATAGAAACTTTTTTTTAAATATGAAATTCAGAGGCATCACGAGTAGCGAAAACATCTAATTTTTTCCTGATGCCCATTCTAATTGTAGTATCTATTGGACTCAAGGGAACACTGAGAGGGGGGTGAATCAATGTTCTATAAATCTAAACTTTATTAATCTGATATTTAAACCATTTCAACATTAAACCAAAGGAAATATGCAAACACACAAAGCAATCATCCACAATACCATAGCACGAGGATTTTTACATGGAAACCATGTTAGGGGAAAAACCACAGTGGAGGTCAATCCACAATTTGAGTACTCAAATATAAGTTTTACAAAAGGGAATGCACTTGCATTCAGGCTCACTACCTAGAGCTCACTACTCAAATTAGAAAGTCTCGTTGCCTTACAAAATGTTCAAATTAAGACCATCTGAATGTTTGAACTGAATTAATAGAATCCACTAATTCCAGGTTACATTTTTGGCTAGGCTCATAGATCATATTATGGATCTTTCGTCTGATTCTGCACTTAACTTTGCTCTGCTCTGCAATTCACATCATAAATCCATACATAGATAAATTTGCACCACTATCCATCTGAATTTCACACCACTTACTAATATACTTCACATATCATTCATTTTCTACTATAAAATTATACAACCGATCTCATATATATATCCACTATCAAAGATTTGATCATTCATATGTTAGCTTTTATAAAACATAAAATACTTTCCGATTGTTGGATAAATCCATAGATAACTCCTTATGTGTACCACCCATAGTCAGTCATAGCATAGTGAGGACCAAAATAAACATATTTGAACACAAAATCATTTAACCAATTAATCCTTAAACATCTACAACAACTATATTCGCCAAGTTGGCCTTCTAGCAAAGATAACCCGAAAATTGATGCACCAGATCTCTTAGATCATACACGACTAAATGTGCACCTCGATACTTCTTGAATAAGGTAGTACGAAAATCAACATACCTTTCTCTGAGATCCACAACTCAAAATAATAGTTTGGTGAAGTATACATATCGACATCTTTACCTTTAACCGGATACCCTGTTTCTTCATTTTGTCTGTTAGTATGAACCAATTTTAAATTGTGGATCAAATCAATGACTTAGGTTTCCATCAATGAAAACACTAGAAGCCATATGCCAACAATCTCCCCCTTTTGAATTGATGGCAACACTTAGTGAAAAAATAACTAAGTGTCAAAACCAATATGAGTATGCTGCCAAACTTCAAAATTTCAAAACATAGCTCCCCCTGAGATTGATGAGGCATTTTTCACTGCTCTCTCTCCACCTTTGACATCAATTAAAAAACTAGAAGCCTTATGCAAATAATTGACAAAACATGTGTTTAATCCCCCCTTTTGAAATATAACCAAAACTTCAAAACTGATTCAAATTTTTGAAAAGAACAACTACTACTTTGAGTTAGAAAATTATCTTGTGGTTTTCTTTCATTTCCAGAAGAAATTTCTTCCAAGCTTCTATTGCAATCCAAATGATTATGATCATGTTGGTATTCTTGGATGTCTTGTTGACAATCTCGGTCATGGATTCCAGAATTGTGATTGCATCCTCTAATTTCTCACCTTTCCTCATTATCTCAACCATTTGTTCTAGTCTGCATTTAGTCAAGTCCTTCACTTTCCAAAAAGTGTCCACGAGTGTGTTTTTAGTGAATTAAAATTTTGTGTGCTCAGACTGTAGCTCTTGAATCATTTTCCTAATTGTACCATCCTAATCTTGAAATGTATCAAAACTTTTTCCAATCCCATTTAATTATGTTTCAGTTGTCTCCAACTTCTCTTTGTATTTCCCCACTGCAAGAGGCCAATGGATGCAATAGTTGTAGATTTTATTTGCTGCACTTATGCATTGCCTCTGCTCATTCATTTTCATTTTCAACTTGGTAAGTGATAGCCTGAACTGCTCCTTCAAATGTAAGATTACTTCTCCTTCTTCTTTGTTTTGAGACTCAGAGTCCTTAGTTTCCTTAATGCATTCAATCATTTCTTCAGGTAAAATATTTTGCAAACTCTCCAATTTGATCTAACTATGCACAACATGAGAATTTAGTACACTTAGAATCATATCCTGATCATATGAGGGTCTAATGGACCATAAGTGAGCAATTTTCTACATTCCACCTTCCTTATGAATAAGATGTTTCAATTTCTCTTATGACAAGTCATCTTCTTCTTCACTTGATTCTTTCATTTCCTTTTCTTGTTCCTGTTTGGTTGATTCTAGTTATTTTCCCTTTGTGTCCTTAGTTTCCTCATCGGATTCCTCATCTGGTATATCCACAATATCCTATTCATTTCCTTTCCCTTCAATTTTTGGGATCTTGCATTCTAAAGGAGTACAAATAATAGTTTATTTTTATCTTTTCTTCTTTCTCTCCATCTCACCGAAAGAGGAACCAACTTTAAGTGCTTTTATTGAAGGAGAAATACCAATTGAGCCAAACTTTCCTAGAAAACTCTAAAAGAAATTTCCAAATGCTTGATCATAGTTTGCCAAAATTTTAGAGTGTGTGAAGATTTGTTTGCACACCAGTTCATTTACTTTCCATACCACATTGTTGTTCATCGGTAAATAATTCAGAAAGTACATTACTAGACATATTACCAAAGTACCAAACCTGAAAGGGTAATCTATCTCTTTTATTAATTGCACATTCTCCATTAGTTGATCCTTTAGTAGTCTACACATGTCAAAGTCTTGACCTTCCATTATCATTTTGTGTGAGATGTAGACTGCACCTGCCGAAGTAGATCCTTCTCTGTTTCTGAAGAAAATTTTGTAGGATATGCCATGCGTAATGTACCTTGTTACAAAAATTTTGATTGTCGATATTATCAATGCCCTTTGATCTCCAATAACTTCGGTTAGGGTTTCAACTTCTTTATTTTGGATGGATATCTTTCTCGGTATATCCCCAGCTATGTATAACCCAGTTATATTTTCAATTACTTATTTTGAGATGGGGTAGGGTCTACTCAAAATAAACTTAATGATTTATGCATTCTTGAAATAAGGAAACTCATTCCAAATGTCCAAATTCTTGTGTTTGGATTCTCTCACCCATTTCAATTCATCAGGTGACAAAAAATGTCTTATGGCTCTAATTTTCTCACTATTGTATTCATCTAAATTGATTGACCCTTTGATTTGTTCCATTTTTCCTTTTGTACAATTGCACACCAAATTATATGGAAAATCCAAAAACAATTGAAATACCTAATGGATTTCGAGATTCGCCACCAAATTAACTTTACTCCTTTTATATTTTTCTACCGAGTGATCTCATTCTTCTCTTCTTTGATGCAAAGTGACAAATGAGAGTTTTAACCTTTTTTTTATACCTCACACACTTGCAATAAATTCTTTTGCCCTAGGTGTTCTACATACCCTGTTTTCTCATATAGTGAGAAAAATGATTCTTCACATCTTCAATTTCTTTAATTTCCTTGTGAGTGTTTTCTAGAGCCTCTGTAGATCATTAATACCACTTTTTATAATATTTTCATGATCCGATACCATCTTATAGACAGGGGGAAAAGGATTTTCTTGAAAAAATCACCCTAGGCCAATGGCCTGAGATCAATTTTTAGAGGAATTACCAGAAGCAGGTTCTCATGCAGAACCATTTCCAGCATTAGATTCATTCTTCCTTACCCATGTATTCTTCATCTTATCTCTTATTTAATCCACAATCATTTTTACTCTTTATTTATCATCTTTTTGTGTATTTATGCCTTTGTATACCGAACATTTTCTACCAACTTTTTTGTTTTTGCAAAATCTTGCAATGTGAGTGTATCTGTTGCAATTGTAGCACATAATATTTCCTTATCCATACCAATCATTCCATTAATTTCTTCTTGATCTGCATTGGTTAGCAATATGCCCAATTTTCCATAGGTATAACATTCAACATTCATTCTACTGACAGAGTAGTTTGACACACTTTTGCATTCAATTGATTTATGACCAAAATTGTTGCAATTGAAACAATGACCAGAGAATGATGAATCATTTGATTTTATTTTACTTCTACATTGAGTAGCCATATGACCATATTTATTGCAAGAAAAACAATATCCATTAAACTTTTGAGCATTAGGTTGTCTTACCAGATACCTTCCATCTTTGTTCATTTGATTTCCTTGCCTAAAATTTCTTTGTCTAGATCCGGAACTTTCTCCTTTCTCATATCCAAGACCTTGCTTGTCTTTAGCATTATTTTTTCCTTGAGTCAACTCATCAAGCTTAATAGAACTAATCTTAAACTTCTCCATGTATTCATTTGTAGTAGTAAGTTTATTCCCAAGGACAACAATCTATTTTTCAAGTTCTTCTTTATTTTTTTTGGATTTTTGCAACTCACTCTCCAACTGAATGAATTCTCCATTTACTCTTCTATATTCATCAGATCTTTATTTTAAGGACTGAACAAGATTCTCCTTATTCTTCTTACTTTCTTCAATCTCCTTAGTCAACTTTATCACCATAGATTCCATTTCATGCTTTAGGGTAGCATTGTCTCTGGCAAGATTTTCACATTCTTGAGTTATTTCCTTCAATGTTTGATTCAGGTGAGAATCATCCATGTTTTGATTTCTTTCTACTTAATTTGATCATAGAGATCCTTCCTCTTTTCCCTGGATTTAACAATCTGATCCTTCAATGACTGAATGAATTTCTCAGCATCCTTAAGATTTTCTTTCAATTCCTAGACTTCTTCTTTAGACTGATCAAGATCATCAAGTGCCACCAAAATTTATTATTGAAGACTATCAAAGTTCATCACATTCCAAGATCCACCTCAAGTTGTCAAAATCCTTTCGAGGAACTAGGCTCTGATACCAATTGTTGGAATCAAGGGAACAATGAGAGGGGGGATGAATAAGTGTTCTACAAATATAAACTTTATTAATCTAATATTTAAACCATTTCAACCTTAAACTAAAGGAAAGATGCAAACACACAAAGTAATCATCCACAACACCATAACACAAGGATTTTTATGTGGAAACCCTGTTAGGGGAAAAACCCCGATGGAGGTCAATCCACAATTTGAGTACTCAAATATAAGTTTTACAAAAGGGGATGCACTTGCATGCAAGCTCACTGCTCAAAGTAGAAAGGCTCACTGCCTTACAAAATGTTCAGATTAAGACCATCTAAATTTTTGAATTGAAATAATAGAATCTACTCATGCTAGGTTACAATTCTGGTTAGGCTCATAGATCATATTATGGATCTTATATTTGATTTTGCACTTTGCTCTGCTCTGCTCTGCAACTCACATCATAAATCCATACATAGATAAATTTGCACCACTATCCTTCTAAATTTCACACCACTCACTAACATACTTCACATCTCATTCATTCTATACTATAAAAAGATACAATCGATCTCATATATATATCCTCTATCAAAGATTTGATCATTCATATGTCGAATTTTATAAAACATAAAATACTTTCCAATTGTCAGTTAAATCCATAGCTAATTATTTATGCACACCACCCATAGTTGGTCATAGCATAGTGAGGACCCAAATAAACATATTCAAACAATTTTTTTTTTAACCAATTACTTCTTAAACATCTACAACGACTATATTCACCAAGTCAACCTTCTAGCATAGATAACCATAAAATCGATGCACCAGATCTCCTAGATCGTACACCAGTAAATGTGCACCTCGATACTTCTTGAATAAGGTAGTATGGACATCAACATACCTTTCTCTGAGATCCACAACTCAAAATAATAGTCAAGTGAAGTATACAGATTGACATCTTTACCTTTAACCGGATACCCTGTTTCTTCATTTTGTCTATCGGTATGAACCAATACTAAATTGTGGATCAAATCAATGACTTAGGTTGCCATCAATGAGAACACCAGAAGGCATATGCCAATAGTATCAACCTAGAAATACATATAGAAATTTAACGTTTATAATATGTACAAACTTGTACATGCACATTTGATATATAATGAATTCAAAATTCATAAGTGTATCTATAGTAATGTACTTGTTAAACAATTTACAATATAAATGTACTTGCCCCTGATCTACGATGCTCCATAGTGGAGGAGCACTCGAAAACCCTTTAGGTGGAATCGACATGGAAGTTGATTGACTCCCTTGAGCCAACATAAATATTTAAAACATGTGTTCATGATTTTTCATTAAAAATTTAAAACTCAAGTTAAAAATTATTTCATATATAATTTAAAAAATTGAAATCAAAATGTACCCGATAAGTGTTGTTGACTAGGATTGGTCTCAACATGTGTACTTGTGTTGCAGATTATTTCCCCATCATTAGTGTCATTTATACACCAAACAATTTGATTGTTAAAATGTATTACAATTTTTTTTTTGATATATACTTTCATTTAAATTATTGTAAATTCAACATCTAGATGCATATTTATACCTGTGTTGCATTGTCCTCATGGTGATGGTCTTCAGTAAGAAATTCTACAAATGAACTGAGGCAACCAAATGATCCACCAGAATCTCCACATCCACCCAAAATGGGTGTGGCCTGATCGGGTCCATAGCGTAACTGATGGAAACTAGTACATATATGTGGTCTCAACACTCGTGGATTGATACTAGAGGACCAAATCCATAAAAAAAATCATCCATCATTATGGTGTGTATGCTCCCTACTCGCTACTGCAGAAGCATGTTGATCAAGGTCTCCTGTGAGCGTACTAAGGGATACTAATTTCGATACCACTGCTCGTTGATGCACATGTGCAGGAATGGTAGGTCCAAGAGGATAAAAAAGGGGTTGTGCATGCATAGGGAATTTTTTATAAACCCTTGCCCCAAACCTCTATTGTGGCATGCCACCACCAATACCCTGAAATGATTTAAAATCAAAATAATTGGGCTTTTGCCTCATAACAAAATCTACATATAGTTTCCTCAAAAAATATAATGGTACCTCCATATTAGCATGTGGTGGACTGTCAAATACCATATACCATCGATCCCAAAAATGTGCACTCATCTATGGATGTATACACCACCTCATGATATTCTAGATTTATTGGACGAAATGGGCTACTGAGTATTAGGGTCGATAAAATAAGGGGCTAGTTGGGATTTTGTTATTTTTAGGTCTAAAATTTCTTTATATGAGAGACCATCTACATAAAATTTTCTCATCTCCTCTCTATCTCGTCAATGCCTATCTAAGTCATAATCGATAGTCATGATGGCATTGATAGTCTCACATGCGGTGGAATCAATGCTTGATTTTGAATAGAATTTACTTGGTTTTGAATGGATTTCACTTGTTCATTTATACATGATCGCAAGTGAGCCTCATCTAATCCAACAGGTGGTGGAGGTGGGATATGAGGTGGAGGGGGTGGAGCTAGAGGTTGCTTAGGTGCTGGATTGAGGATATCATCAATGTTAAATTGATCCATGATATCTATATAAGTGTTTTAACTTGCATTAAATTATACAAAATTAACATACAAATTTACAAAAGTACAAGAAATATTTAAATTTGAAACGCACATACAAATTTATTTAAATAGGATGTTCATACATATAAATACACATACATACATTGATTGAACTTGAGCAAGTACATAAAAATTTCAAAATTTAACATGTACATACATTCAAAATGACATAGACAATGCATAATACATGCATACATCATTCAACTAGAAACTATGTGTACATACAAATTTCAAAATTTAAGATCTAGAATTATGTAATTTTAATACATGTACATACTAAAAAATAAACTTGAAACATTCACAAAAGCTCATTTATGTCTAACGCATATATATTACATTTTTCCAACAGGAGAAATCACATGATCTAGTAGATAGTCATAAAATATATACTATTATAAATTCAACATTATAAGTTCATAAATTCAATAAAATTCATAAATTCATGTCACTAAATATATCCATCCAACCAAAATCATAAATTCTTCACTAAAAATATCCATCCAACCAAATTCATAAATTCATCACACAAAATATCCATGAAACCAAATTCATAAATTCATAACTATAAGATCATTGTCTTAATTTATAAATTGTTGTGGCTCTCTACTGCATCTCTTCATTTCTTTGTGTTTTCCCTCTCCGAATCGAAAGTTCTCCTCTCCTCTAGCCATCATCGATGCTCATCATATATCCCATCCATAGCCCTAACAACATCAACAACATTTTACATCCTAGATACAAACATCCTCAAAGGTGGTGTGATAAATTCTTCATTTTGAATAATGTTGATTTGATCATGAATGGTTCTAACATTGGCATTGATTCGTTCTTGCAAGTGAGCACCATTTGTTTCAGGTGGTGGAGGTGGGGGGTTATGAGGTGGAGTGGGTGGAGTGGGTGGAGTGGGTGGATGTGGAGGCGAAGTTGGTGGAGATGAAAGGCATGGAGGTGGATTACATATATTATTGAATTGATCCATGTGATCTCTAAGATATAAGTGAACCTTATTTAGATTTGTAATTTCACAATGTAAGATACATGTTTAGGAAATAACCTTTAAAAACCATTGAATATAAATGGCCTAATTGTTCATACAAGTGATAAAATGTGTAAGCCTCATTTATGTCTAAGGCATGCTACTTGAATGAAAAAAAATAACTATTAATATAGGACAATTTATGAATGTGTTAGGGTTTACGGTTTAGAGTTTAGGATATAGCATTTAAGGTAATAGGATGGCTTAAGGGGATCTATATAGTAAGGTAATAGGATAGAATGACATGGCTTAAGTGAATAAAATTTTCTGAAGTTTCCCAAGGCAACCAAATTCCATTAATGTCCTAGGTCAAAATGATGGTTTAGAGTTTAGTGTTTAAGGCTTCGGGTAATAGGGCGGCTTAAGGGGATCTATGGTTGAGATAGATCTTTTTTTGTCTTACTATTGTTAAATTTGGTTGCCTTGGACAACACCAAATTTAGAGAACTTATTTGATCCCTTAAGAAATGCCATATTAGGACCCCTTAAGACATCGGTTTACGGTTTAGGGTAATAGGATGTCTTAAGAGGACCTATGGTTGAGATAGCTCTTGTTTTGACTTATTATTGTTAAATTTTGTTGCCTTGGGAAGCTTCACCAAATTTTGAGAACCTCTTTGAATAAAATTAGAGTTTAGAGTTTAGGGTTTAGGGTAATATTATTGCTTAAGGGGATCTATATAGTAAGGTCCTAAGACAAAATGAAATGGCTTAAGGGAATAGAATTTGGTGGAGTTTCCCAAGGCAACCAAAATTCATTTTAAGGTCCTGGGACAAAATGAATGCTTTAGGATTTAGGGTAATGGGATTGCTTAAGGGGATCTATGTAGTAAGCTCCTAGGATAAAATGACATGACTTAAGGGAATAAAATTTTGTGGAGTTTCCCAAGGCAACCAAATTTCATTTTAAGGTCCTTAGACAAAATGAATGCTTTAGGGTTTAGGGTTTAGGGAACTTAGGGTGAAGTTTGGGTGGCCCTTGGAATAATGGACTTGCAAGTTAGTGAAAAAAAAATTCTTGTGGAATAGTTGATTGAGATAGCTCTTCTTTCAAATGACCAACCTCACATGAAATCTCATTCATATTATAATCTTGCACGATGTTATTATATTGTTAAATTTGGTTGCCTTGTGCAAATTTGCCAAATTTTGAGAACTTCTTTGAACCCCTTAAGACATCAATTTACAGTTTAGGGTGATAGGATGGCTTAAGGGGATATATACATAGTAAGTTCCTAGGACAAAATGATTTAAGTGAATAATTTTTTTTGAATTTTCTAAAGGAAACCAAATTTCATTAGGGGCCTATGAAAAAATGATGGCTTTAGGGTTTAGGGTTTAGAGTTTAGAGTTTAGGGTTTAGGGTAATAGGATTTCTTAAGGGGATCTATGTAGTAAGGTCCTAGGACAAAATGACGTGGCTTAAGGGAATAAAATTTGGTGGAGTTTCCCAAGGCAACCAAATTTAATTTTAAGGTCCTAGGACAAAATTAATCCTTTAGGGTTTAGGGTAATAGGATTGCTTAAGGGGATCTATGTAGTAAGGTCCTAGGACAAAATCACATGACTTAAGGGAATAAAATTTGGTGGATTTTCCCAAGGCAACCAAATTTCATTTTAAGGTCCTAGGAAAAAATGAATGCTTTATGGTTTAGATTTTAGAGTTCAGGGTTTAGGGTTTAGGGAACTTAGGGTGAAGTTTGGGTGGCCCTTGGAGTTATGGACTTGCAAGTTAGTGAACAAAATTTTCTTGTGGGATAGTTAATTGAGATAGCTCTTCTTTCAACTGAACAACCTCTCATGAAATCTCATTCATATTATAATCTTGCATGAACTTATTATATTGTTAAATTTGGTTTCCTTGGGCAACTTCACCAAATTTTGAGTGTAACGCTAGAAATAAGACTCAAACAAGATAGTTAAGCTAATAAAATCAATAATAACACTAATCTAATCTTATGTTTAACAAAAAAGAAAAAAGAAATATAAATACATATAAATAAAATGATCTCACCAAACATCTGTATATTCCATCGAATGACCTCGATTTCACTTCTCTATTTTGTCGTTGTACAATAGTTGCCCTCAAATTTATTAAGTATGCAATTATGGTGTTTTGACTATTGACTTAGAAAAATATCAAAGATTATGAGCTAACTAAAGTATAAATATTTCAGGAGGAGGAATAATGACAATGTCAGGTCAATTTATATAGAATTGGTTTTTGAACGATCGACTTAGATTCAAAAGAGAGATTGACGATCGAGAGTGATGAATTCCATGCGATGAAGATTTGTTTCAGTTGCAATGTGAGTGAAAGATTCTGCATGATAAATATTTAAATTAAATAATAATTTAATCTGGTGTTGAGACTATTCAAAGTTTGGAAGAATAAAGATTGCATGTGAAAGATAAAGTAGAAACATTGTGTTCAAACACATCAATGAACTATTTAATTAATTAAAGTTATTTAATTAATAATAATTTGCACGCAGAAGAATAAGACTAACTGATTAAGGAAGAAGGTTTGTTTGTCAAGAATAACTCCGAAGATAACTGACTAATGAATAATAAGATAACTAAACGATTATCTAATCACAGAGGAATATTCGAGGAATAATAATATTTATGAATTAAATGATTATTTAATTCAACATTCAAAATTTGAAGATTTATTTAATTGATTGTCGAAAAGGTTATTGAATAATTAAATAATTCAAAATGAATATTTAATTATAGCCTAAAATGTGATAAAGGATAAATTAAGTAATGAATTATTTAATTTAGAAAGGGGATTAATTAATTAGTGACATAATTAAATAAATAAGACTTATTTAATTAATTAAGAAAGGATAGAACTTCATAATGAATTAATAAAATAATAAAATTTATTTAATTAATAGAAGAAAAGTGACTTTAGAAAGTAATTAAATAATTAACATTATTTAATCATGACCATGAATATTAGAAAGTATGTCAAAAATGGTGTCACAGGCCTAGACCAATTTGCAATGTCTACAGTTTGCCCCTCTTTGATACAATGTCATTTCGGCCTTTGTGTCAAAGAAAATTATTTAAATCATGCCCCTGTCGTGCCCCAATGTGAAATAGGTTAGGGTATGAGGAAAAATGACAATTTTTGAAAAAAAATTTAAAAAATTGGAAATTATCCCAATTAGGTAATTTGATAGTCAAAAGTTCAATGGTGGTGAAAGAAATTGATTTTGAAGTAATTTGGAAAAGAAATAGATGTTGGAAGTTGGAAAATTATGCATCCAATACAGAAGGTTGGAGAAAAAACCTCCAAAAACCTCCAAAAACCTAGGTATAAATAGGATTTGGAGTGAAAATTCAATTCATTTGCACACTAAACTATTGGAAAACCTTAATTTTTTCTTTGAGCTTGCTGTGAAGATGTCACATGTACCATACGTAGAGCATCGCGGATATTGCATCTGGACATTCAGATGCCTTGCTGACGCAAGACCCACGATATGTACCCCTGAACCGTCTTTTGAAATTTTCTTTTTCACGCTTTCTAGGCACTTAAAATTTAATTTTTATATGTGTCATTTGATAATCAACACATATAAGTTCTTACACAATGCATGTGCTCGCAGAACGATGCATATGTGAAAACATGTCTAGGTCATTTAGGTCATTTTAGGGAATCAACACATGTGATTTAATTTGCACCGCATGTTTATAATTGCATCACATTTTCTTTTGTTAGTGTCACATGTAGTTTAATGCATTTCATTTATATTCTCTCATTGCATTTGCATGTTAGGATTTAGGAGTAGTAAGTGCACCACATTTGCAAAAGAAATGAAGCATTTGTTTGATAAGTAGGTGTGTTTGATTTAGTGACACATTTGAAATTTTGCAATGCATATGCATGTGTGTATGATGCATTTGAGATTGTGCACCGCATATGAAAATTATAATGATGTATTTGTGATGTTGCAACGCATTTGATATTGATGTGATGCATTTGATTGTCAAACTTGTGAAAAAAATTGTGATGCAAAAATGAATGTTTTTCTTTCTGACACATAGTATTTTGATGCCTATGCAGGTTGTATTAGATCCGATATACACTCAAGAGTCATAGACGGTGACATATGAGCTTCAAGATGACTTATAAAGTGTCGAGACATGTCTGATCTGGAGATTAGGTTTGCACCATGCCCACTATTCGAGAAAAAAGACATATATTGACTGCTCTTTGTGAGAGGTGGCATTCTGAGACCTCCTCTTTTCATTTTCCTACTGGAGAGGCCGCATTCACCTTAGAGGATGTCTATAGGATCCTCATATTTCCTATTAGAGGTGAGAAGGTGATATATGATACTCAGAGAGGATATAGTGAGATCACTAGATTCTGTGTATGATGATATTAGACAGCTCAATATTGAGCATTATGAGATTAGATGGCATGTTTTGGTGGAGAGATATGAGAGGATAGATTACATGCTTTGTAAATTGATTGTTGTTATAGTTACTCCTAACCGTCGGGGTCATGGATTTATTCTTGGGTGGGGGGGATGTTAGTTGGGATGTTAGAGCGTGAGGTTGTATATGCATGGGGGGGCTGTTTATTGGACATGTTATATTTTTATTTGCATGACATTACATATAGAGACACATAGTCGATGAGCTATGGTAATACCCTACTTATGATCTAGGCGTGGGAACACATTGTTGTGTTCCCTCCCCCAGTGACCTTTGATCTTGATGCAAGATCGTCATATATTTTTTGTTATGAGGGGAACATTACATAGAGTCATATTGGTGACACTAGCTATTGGAGACATGCTTTAGATACTCTTGTTCACTTTATTTTGAGGCCATGTATGGAATGTGATCATTGGAAAGATGAGGACAAACACTTGCCATTTTGTAGACAAACTAAGTATTTGATTGGTTGGACATTGGACAGTGTCTAGTGTGCACATCATTGAGAGGTATATTTTAGATCAAGTCTTGTGATAGTTTGGTGAGGTGCAGGATGAGCCTCGAGGATGAGTTGAGTTTTCTCGATCTTCAAGAGAGGTTCCATTGTGGGGGGCCATGATTCTAGTAGCTATAGTTGAGGTAGACATTCAGGCATTACAACCTTTGTAGTGGGGATGGAGGGGTGGTATTGTGGATCCTAGTACTACAGCTGCATATGATGCTTGGCGGGTTGTGCACATGCCCATTCCTTATACAGATCCAGATCAGTCATATCCAATTGAGAGATGGGGTATAGGGCCTAGAGGTCTACATGGAGGTAGGGTTGGAGGAAGGGGTGGTAGAGGAGGTGATGATGATGGAAAATTTTGTAGAGGTGGTCAAAGAGGTCGGTAAGGTAGGAGAGGTAGGAGAGGAGGTGGATTATCACCTATTTGTGAGGCGAAGGGCAAGGGTGAGGATATTCCCATGTTAGACCTTGGTGGAGGAGGAGAGGTAGGGATTGGGGTGAGCATGCAGCTAAGGAGGCAGCAAGGGAGGAGGCTAAGAGGGAGGATATGGATATTGATGTTCTTGGCATTTTGGCAGGTTATGGCATTGATGAGGAGGAGGAGGAGGTGATGGGGGAGCAAGAGAGGGAGAACCAGGATAGGATTATGGAGGAATAGGATTCTAAGGTGGGAGAGAGATGACAAGAGGATGAGGAGGCTCCCAAGTAAAGTTTTGTAGACTTGCAGGCCTGAGTAGAGGCCTTGGAGGAGAGGGTGAGGGTTGTGACTATAGAGCAAGATGATATGCAAATGGAGAAGGATAGTGCCCTTTTGAACATAGATCAAGAATTGATCCGACGACATGAGATAAAGGCTAGATTTATTGAGTTGAGGGCATTATGTATTGGGAAAGTTGTAGCCTTTGCATGGTAGTTAGTCAGGGCTGGTGAGCGAGAGAGATATTATAGAGATATTTATGAGGCAGAGGTACCACTTGAGAGGAGAGCTCCTAGTTATTCACAGGCACATAGTGGCAATTTCTGGAGTAGGTCCCACAACCACACATAGAGTAATGATGACATGGTAGAACCACCAAGGACCAGACAATATGATATGCCTCTCACTGCACAGAGAATGCATCATTAACAGTCACCTCCTCAGAATCCTCATGGGAGCAGTGGTAGTATAGGACAGTGATATTGTTATATTTATCGACTTTGTATTTTGATCATAGAGCCTATGAGCTCCCTTTGTATTGATACATTTTGGCATTGTACTGTGACACATATTATTTTGAGTAATATATATATATATCATTTTTGGTGGTGATTCATATGATTTGTAGTTTGTTTTATATGATTATGCAGTTTTCTACATGATGTGTGTATATGATGTGATTTATGATGTTTACATTACGATGTTTTATTTCCTATGATGATGTGTTTATATGATGATATGTTTATTCTATATGATAATGCATGCATAGTATTGACACATGTGATGAATTTATTCTATGATTATGAAGATGAGATGCAATATGATGCTATTATTATGTATATTGCCATATGGATGTATCTACAATATATACAACATGTACGTCTAGATACGATGGATATGCATATTTTTGTGCTGTTTTTGAAATGCAGTATATATTACTATGTACATATGATGATGTCTACATGATGAATGCATATGCAAATTACCTTTTTTTTTTGTGTGTCACAGGATTCTGTCATTATGCAAGATAAAAGAAATGTTAGTGCAAATTATTCAAAAAGTTGATAAAAAAATGGGTATTAGTAAAATGTATAATCTTCAATATTTTGACAAATAAAAACTAAGCCTTGCATTAAATCATCATTGGGCGGGACATGGAACAAATGGATAATAAACACCATGATATGACAGATAGTCATAGACAAGGAGTCTCTAGACTCATACTATGGGAAAAATTGCCCTAATCTTTTTGTCAAGAAAAACCACAAACAACAATCAAAGAAAAAGATATAGTCAGGATACATTATTGCTCCTCTAAATCCTTCATGGGACATCCTCGAGAAAGCTAGTAACTTGACTTGAAAACCAAGTTTAAAAGACAGTTGATAGACAACAATCAAAGAAAAATAGTCCTGAAACATCCTTGATTCTCTAAATCCTTCATGGGACATCCTCAAGAAAGCTAGTGACATGACTCAAAGACAAAGCCAAAAAGATAAGACCAAATAAGTCATAAAGTCAAAAAGCCAATGAGAAATTTTTCCAAAATTTGATCTATTGAACTGTTTGTTTGATAAAGCTTCTTTTCAGGGATGACACATATCGTATAAGACATTGAGTTTGGTTTTGATGTTTTGACCATCTGTGTAAGGCATGACAAATCTTGGTTTCAGAAAGACACACACTGTATAATACGTTGAGCTTGATGTCGTTGATGTGACAAGATGGTGTAAGGCTATGATGATCGTTTGCCTCAATAATAATGTTTGTTGTCAAGAAGGACATATCTTTTATAAGACATAAGTTGATTGTTTTGGCACTTTGTTTTATTTGACTTGATGACATTTTTGACTTGTTTTTCTTGTTGATGACTTATGTTTGGCTTATGTGTGTGGATAGTGTATGACTTATGTTGATTACATGGTGTACCCTAAAGGAATGACCTAATGTGGCCTCAGGGGCTCATTGATTGATGGCCTTTCCTACGTTATACATGTAGAGACCTCGTAGTTCAACTAACTTTGACTGAAAAAATTGATTGATAAATATGTATTTAACTTGATGATATGCGACATGTGTGATAGTGAATGTGATAAAAACATGCAGAGACCTCATAGTTTGACACAACCAATGAATTTGACATGTACAAAGAATGAGTCATGATTTGATGTGTGTGATATGTGACAAACCTAGAAAGATGGACCTAATGCCTTGATGGAACATCAAGTGATGGCCTTGCCTACGTCCAGTCATAGAGGCAATGAAGTTCGAATATGTCTATGACTAAATTGACACAACTAACTCTAACTCTATTTTTGGGATTTTTGATATGTTTTGATTTTTTTTGTCTTTTTGGAATTTTATGATGTTTTTGGATTTTTTCAAGACATTTTTCGGACGACGGATGAGAATGTGTAAGGTCCAAATGACTTACGTTGTGGATTTTCCCCTAGTCAGGTATAAGATCAATAGGATGGGATGGGGAGATGGAGTGGACTTCATGTCAATCGTTCCAAGTTATCGTAAGGACAACCACTTATTATGGGTGATGGTGGAAAAGTCTGATTGGAATGATGGTGGATGAAGGAGTGAAGTTAGCTACACATGGCACTTGTTTGCAAGGTTTTCACTATGGTACTTATCCAAAGTGCTACTGAAGTGGTTTTCACTATTGGATGAATTATTTTTCTTTACTATTTATTGAATTTTCAAACAAAAAAAATTGGTGTTACAAAAATGCCTATTTGCCAGGTTTTCATCAAGGTAACTATTTTTTATTTTTATTTTTTTTGTATTTTGTAATTAAGACAAGGTTCTCAAAAGCTACGCGTAGAACCTCTTTAGATGAAGGTTTTTGATTGGTGATAAAAGTGGTTCTCCTTCAAGGTTTGAGAGTTGATACACTCCTAATCCAAAATATTTTATAACAATGTAAGGCCCTAACCAATTTGGTTCAAATTTTCCTAGTTTTTCTCTTTCAGCTTGATTCTTTGGATTCTCCATTAAGACCAAGTCACCAATTCCAAAATTTTGATTCAAAACTTTCCTGTTATAGCTACAATGAAGACGGTTTTGATATGATTGAGGATAATTTAGTGCCTTTTGTCTTCGTTCATCTAAGAATTCTAACTCATGTAGTCTTGATACACGATACTCTTCATCATCAATATGACCTTTCAAAGATACCCTTAGGGAAGGAATTTCAACCTCAATAGATAAGATAGATTCAAAACCAAATACCAAGGAGTATGGAGTGGCATTGATTGGAGTGTGGATGCTGGTGCAGTACGCCCATAAGGTAGGATTAAGTTGTAAATTCCAGTCATGACCAGCATCATTGACAGTCTTTTTGAGGATTCTGGTGATTGTTTTGTTAGATGCCTCTGCTTGGCCATTACCTTGTGGATAATATGGAGTGGAAAAGTGATGTTGGATATGGAATTCTGCACAGAGATGGCAGACTTCTTGGTTTTTAAATGGGCAGTCATTATCTATGATGATGGATTGAGGAACACCATACCAAAAAATGATGTAATTTAGGATAAACTTAGAAATTTGGGTGTCGATAATGTAGGTCATAGGAATAGGCTCAATCCACTTGGTGAAGTATTCAGTTGTAGTTATTATGAACTTATGGCCATTGGAAGATGGAGGATGTATCTTACCTATGAGATCAAGTCCCCATTGGGAAAAAGGCCATGCTCGAGTTATCGGTCGGAGCTCTTGTGTTGGCGAATGTATCAAGTCTTCGTGTACCTAGCACTATTGACATTTCTTAATGAAGATATATGAGTCTTTTTCCATGGTAGGCCAATAATAGCCTAGTCTCATAATCTTCTTGGCTAAGGTAGGACCACTAGAATGGGATTTGCATATACCATCACGTACCGCACGTAAGGTTGCTTGTGCTTCTTCAGCATAGAGACATCTCAAAGAGGTATTATCTAAGGCACATCTATAAAGGGTATCTCTGATGATGGTATATTTGGAAGATTTATAGATAAATGTCCTATGTTGGTTATTTGACAGGTCTAAGGGTAGGATTTGGGCATGGAGGTAGTCATATATGTCCTTGTACCAGGGGGAAGTGGGACCAACAATTGTACACACCATCGCAGAATCGGGGATGTCATAGGTAGGGACCAAAAGTTGTTCAACCAAAAACTTGAATTTAGGCACGTTTCTAGGTATATCCAATAATGAACCAATGGTTGCTATAACATTTGCTGCCCTATTCTAAATGTGGGGTATTTTTTGAAAGCTAATGTTATCAAAATATTGCTTAAAACTATCTGCCATGTGCTTGTATAGGGAAAGTTTCTCATCTTTAGTTTCATATTCATCATTAACTTGTTAGACTACTAGCTAAGAGTCTCCATAAACATGTAAATGCTTAATCTTCCATTGGACTGCCATTTTTAGTCCTGTTACAAGGGCCTCATATTCTTCTATGTTGTTTTTGGAAGGAAAAGCAGTTTTGAATGACTTCATAATAGTATCCCCATGTGGTGTACCAAACAATATACCTTCTCCTAAACCAAAATTAGTATGGGACCCATCAAAGTATAAATTCCATGTGGTTCTTTTTTCAATGGTGAAGATGAACTCATCAGGAAAATCTGCAACTAGAGGATGTTTGTCCTTGATTGGTGTGTTTTCCAATTGATCACCAATGAATTTCCATTTTATAGTTTTTCTTTCCACATATTGGATGTATATTCACTAAGTAACATTACCCATTTAGCTAATTGGCCTGTTAGTGTTGCTTTACTTAGGAGATATTTCAATGGATCTATCTTTGTGACCAGCATGGTTTGGCAGTTTAGCATGTAGTGCCTAAGTTTTTTAGTAGAAAAAACTACTACAAGACAAGCATTCTCTATGTGACTTTAGTTTAGCTCATATCCCACAAAAGTATGACTAATATAGTACATTGCTCTTTCATTTCCTTCATCATCTTTTTGTGCAATTAAGGAACCTAGTGTTGATTGGGTCACTAAAATATAGAGTATCAAAGGTCGGGTATCTGTAGGTGGCATTAACATAGGTGGTATAAGCAAGTAATCCTTGATCTTTTGAATTGTCCAAATGAACGGTACCCCCTTCTTGAGTAAGTGTTGGAATGGATGTATTTTGTCTGCTAAATATACTATGAAGCGCCTGATAGACTATAGTCTCCCTTGTAGTGTTCTTAGCTGACTGATGTTGATTGGTGGAAGCATGTTCATTATAGCCTTTACCTTTGAGGGGTCCACTTCAATTTCTCATCTAGAAATGATGTATCCTAGAATTTTTCCTGATTTAACGCCAAAGACACTTTTTTTTGGATTTAGCCTTACTTTGTAATTTTCTAGTCTTTGAAATATTTTATCTGGGACTTGTAAGTGATTAGATCTTGTCAATGACTTGGCAATTAGATCATCCACATAATCCTCCATGAGAGTATGTACAAGGTCATGGAATATAGTCATCATTGCATGTTGATATATAGCTCCAACATTTTTGAGCCCAAAAGGCATGACGTTCCAGCAATATGTTCCCCATGGACATGTAAAAGTTGTCTTGTGTTGGTCTTCAACTACGATTTTGATTTGATTATGCCCAAAGAAACCATCCATGAGGGATAGCATCTCATATCTTGTTGTAAGGTCCACTATCATGTTAATGTTCAATAAATGGAATTTATCCTTAGGACATGCTTTGTTGATATATTTGAAGTTTATACAAATGTGGATGCCCCCAAATAGTTTAGTCAATGGCACAAGATTAGAAATCAATTATGCATAGTCTATGGATCTGATGAAACTGACATCTAATAGTTTCTTAAGTTCAACTTTGACTAGTAGAGCGATTTGTGGATGCATCTTCCTTAACTTCTACTTGATGGGCTTGACACCTAGTTGTAATGGTAGATGATGCAATATGAGGTCCATATCCAGCCCAGGCATGTCGACATATGACCATGAAAATTTTATCTATCTTTTTGTAAAGAAGTTTCGAAACTCTGGTTGCTCTATCTCTATCAAAGATGCGGTAAAATAAATTACCCAAGGATTTTCTTTAGTGTTTATGTTGATCTCAACAGATTATTCAACTAACATTGGTGAATTTTCCTGAGCAACTAGGAGAATTTTCAAACCTTGATCCATGGGTGCCTCAGAAAGGTTTTCACCCTTGGATGCATCCTTTATTTTTACTATTTCTTCATCCAAAGGTGTCTTTCAATTTTCACCTTGGGATTTGTCATTTTCATTTTTTTCATTTTTGCAACTGGAGGTGTGAACAAACTCCCCAAAATATGTCATGTTATCCAAGTATATGGTAAATCTATATTTATGATCACCTCTAGGTATGCCTTCTTCCAATCCCATAAACTTAACTATTGCTTCATCATTCTCAAATATGTCTAAGATGGGTGTGGCTTATTGATACCAATCAATAAGTTGTGGATATATGAGGAGTATGTCATCATCAGAGTTATCAAATATGGTGACTGACAAGGTGAGGATAGATCAGTTGACATGATAAAAATAATTTGTATTAACTCCTTTTTGTTATATTTCCTAGGGACATGTATACTCTGATTTGGGACCACTATTAGGGCTAGGTCGTCAGGAGATGGTTTGTTAGGTACCCAAGAGGAAGGATGAATGGTTTCCCAATAATAAAGCTTAATCCATTCTTCTTTTGACAAGGAATTTTGAGGACGAGACTCAGTTGATTTTAACGAGGTACTTAGCATTTGGTTAAGTTCCCCAAATAGCTTATATAGGTCCATTATGCTGGTGGAGGAAAGGGAATCCCATTTATATTCATTCGAGTTAGGGGAGTCATAGTAGAATGGGTCAAATGGTTCATGATATATCTCAATGTCTTTAGAAGCGCTTACATCCTCTTGTGATGGTAACAAAGTACTATGAAGGCCAATTCTAATCAGTTGAAACCCTAGCCCTAAGCCTTTTGGTCGTTGTGGGACAATGATTGGTTCAGTCCTTCCATCCTAATGTATCCCTAACCCACTATGTCCATCATATCTTTTATTTTGCATTATCATGAAGCCTTTTCCATATTTATCTTTAGATGTTTGAATAGATAGTGGAGGTTTTTCATTGTCTTCATTATATAACCAGGAGGTGACATCTTCTTGGTCCATAGCTTCTTTACTTAACTCTCCCCATTTTGTGAATGTCATCATAGGAGGAACATGTATTGTGAAAATTGATGATTTCCTATCTACTGTGGGTAAAACATATGACTTAGGAGGAACCAGCTGGCTAACACAATAGGACATTTTCATGTGATATTCCCCATACCCCTTATCTTGGATCTCGACCTTAGGAGTGGATGATGGTGGTTGTGATGTAATGGACTTGGTAAGAGTTGATGGATCAACATACAAGGATAAGGTGGAGGATGAAGCCTCTTGATTGATTGGAACCTATCGTTGTGGTATTTTGCATAGGCTTGTGCAATATTGGAAAGGATCTGGATCACCATCAATTGTGATATTTGTGTCATTGTACAAGAATTTAAGACATTGATGGTAAGTGGAAGGTATGACTTTCATAGCGTGTATCCAAGGTCTACCCAATAAAATATTATAGGGAAGGGTGAGATCCAAGATTTGGAAACTTGTTTCCATTATCACAGAGCCAATTCTGATAGGGAGTGCTACAACTCCTTTTGATTATCTTTCCTCATCATTATATGTCTTAATGACTATACTCTTAATGGTGTCTATGCATGCTTCTAAAAAACCTAATTCCTTAACCAATTTCATGGTACAAATATTTAACCCTGCTCCTTTGTCTACCAATACTCGTCTGACTTTGGTTTGATGGACAAGAACTTCAAGGTGTAGTGGGTCATTATGGTTGATTTTATCGATTGAATAATCCTATTAAGAGAAGGTGGCATGATGATAATTGGTTAAATATCCCACTATTTCTTCCAAGTGATTGACATCCAAGATGGTGGGGACAGTTGTGCTTTGTAAGGCTTTGTCTAGAATGGCTCGATGATCAGGTGATAGGGTCAACCGTTCCAAGATGTATATTTGTGTTGGGGTCTTCCCCATCTAGTCAAGTAAATTGTACTTAGTCTTGGAAGATTGTGGTGGTGGCTTTGATGAAGGACCTAGAAGGGTTATCTTAGTTCTGCGTGTATTGACAACACATTCAGGATGCTTCTTTATGGTAATGGTATGAATATTTTCATTAGCAACTCGAATGCGATTTATGATCATACCTTTACCATAGTCATACTTGGTATTTTCATAGTTAGCCGAGGCATTAGTATTAGTTTATGAACTAGGGGCCTTTTCTTTCCAATGATCATGTAATGGATCCATGAAGACCTTATGATCACTATTTTTGGTATTTTTTTGTCCATTGACTTCTATGGTTCCATCTTCAAAAAAATCTTGTATGATGTTCTTCAGTTGTCGTCATTGTTGTAGGTTATGTCCCTTAGTTTTATGGTACTCATAATAGGCATTATCATCCCACCATGATTGTTTAAACTGTCCAAGATCATATTGCCTTGGCTCCAGAGATTTTATGAGTTTATGTTTAATTAGTTCTTTGTAAACTGTTTCGATTGGTTCCCCCAAGGGGGTAAACTCACATTTAGGAAATATCCTATGTGGTCGTTGTTGTGAATTTTGGACAAATGTGGTGATTTGATTAGCATTGTTAAGAATTCCATGAGAGGGGTTGTAACCTCTAAGTCTAATGATAGGTCTTGTGTGTAGGGTCTTAGCATCAACAATACTGTCATTAGTTACATTTTTGTTTCTAGACCAAAATTTGTTTCTATCGTTTGTGAGCGTTTTGGTTTTGAACAACTAGATTCCTACCTGGTGTGTTAATTTTCCCTTTGTCAATGAGGGCTTTCTCATATATTATTTATTTTTGGACTAATTCCAAAAAAGAGGTACAACAATGTACTCGTAAGTCACTTCACAGTTTTGGATGAAAATTTTCAAGGAATATTGTGGCTTTTTGTTTCTTTGGCATCTCAACAAGACAGTGACTAGCTAAATTCATCTATCTTTGGAAAAAATTGGTGAATTTTTCTTCGTCTTCTCGCATAGTGTGATAGAAGGTAGCTATCGTGATTTCATTTTCTATGTTGAAGGCAAAGTGTTCCATAATTTTTTCAGCTAGTTTGCCCCATGATCTTATGTCGTATGGAAGTTTAGAGAACCATTCCAATGTTATCTTGACAAGGGTTCATGGGAAAATTCTCATAAGGTATGTGGGGTCATACGAGATGTCCATGCATCTTTTAGAAAATTCTCTGATGTGTTCTAGAGGATTCCTCTTCCCATTATACTTAGGAAAATTCAGTATAATGTATCTGTGTGGGAAGGGTGTCATGTATAGTGCTTTGTCAAAAGGACATGGAAATAAATCTTTCTCTGAAATGGTTCATTTACCTTGACATTGACATATTGTCTATTTTTTGTTGGAGAGATTGCATCTGATTTTACAGAACATCTACTTGTGTTAAAGATGTGTTGATTGCATTGCTAGGGTCAATGTACGTGTTCTAAAATGTAAGATTCTACGACAGATTTTGATTTGGCATGGGAATATGTCCTGATAGAATATTTTGATTCGGTGTAGGAATATGTCATGTTTTTGTTGCCCCTATTTGCAGAATGATAGTATTGGTGTTAATATGTTGTAGATGTTAGAAACCAAGATCAGACATGCAAATCAGAAAAGTCTTCCACAGAAGAAAAAAATAGAGCTTTGCATGAAGATGTGCAAATTGATATTATTCAGAATTAAGGAATTGCATGAGATGATTTTATTTATAAAATAAATGTATACATAACCCTAATGTTGACTTAAAAATAACTCAAATAAATAAAGCTTATTTATTAACTAAGTAAACTAAATACTACCTAAGTAAAACCTAAGCAAAATTAATAAAGTGTAACTAAATAATTAATTACACCAACACCCTCCCTTAAGTGCAACTTAGGGAGACTAAAAAAGCATGCACCTAAAAAAAATATGAATGAAAGAAAGCATGAATGGGTCCCAAAAATAAGTCTTGATCAGGTACCCATGTACAAATGCAATGAAAGAGTAAGTGAAAGAGGAGAAAACCCAGTGGGACAAACCCCCCCCTCAATGAGATGACATGTTGCAAAGAAGCATTGGAAGAACACTATGGAGTAGCACTGGAACCTAAATCCGGCAAGCAAGGAAAGATACTTTTGTTTACAAGAAACCATAGTGGAATCATAATAATACAACAACAAACCCGATGCCATAGCACACTGTAAAACTCCAAATGGGAACAATCCTAGAATCTATGAAGCAACAGTAGATAAAATGATGCCCCCCATAAGAGGGAATGATATGATGAAAGAATCTGGAAGCCATGTATCTCGATGTCGTTGCCAAACTGTGACTAAAAATGATCCATATGAGCAAGTACCATGAAGATTCTAGAAAATTAACCACAAATTTAGTGGCCCTCAAACTGAGATGTGACCCAATGCGAATCAATAACCAAAGGCTCTCAATCTGAAGTTTGAACCAATTTGAATCTGATATGTGTCAAGCAAGACCAAGATGTGGCCAAAAGAAACTAAGAAACCGGATAGAACCCATGTGAGTTGTCATAAAAAAAAAAAGACGGAGATCAAAGTGAAACTACACTCTGATTAGATTATTATGCAAGAAACCCCCCTGATGGAACTTTATATTAGTTCATTTATTACAATACCCAATGACTGCAAAAGTAGAGAATGCAAAAACATGCATAAATGAGAGAAAATGCAAACCTAGAGCATGAAAACAAAAACAAAATGCATGCACAAGACAAAGTTCACATTTGCCTCCTTGATAAAAATGGACCTCATATCTATGTAGAGGACTGAACTAGCTCTGATACCATGTTAGAAACCAAGATCATACATGCAAACCAAAAGGCCTTCCACAAAAGAGAAAAGCGGTAAAAAAGAAAAGCTTTGCATGAAGATGTGCAAATTGATATTATTCATAATTAATAAACTACATGAGATGATTTTCTTTATGAAAGAAATGTATGCATAACCCTAATGTTGACCTAAAAATAGCTCAACTAAATAAAGATTTCTTATTAATTAAGTAAACTAATTATTACCTAAGTAAACTTAATAAAGTGTAATTAAATAATTATTTACACCAACACCCTACCTTAAGTGCAACTTAGGGAGACTAAAAAATCATGCACCTAAAACAAAGATGAATGCAAGAAAGCGTGAATGGGTCTCAACGAAAAGGACTGATCAAGTACCCATGTACAAATGCAATGAAAGAGTAAGAGAAAGAGGAGAAAACTCAGTGGTACAACCCCCACCCCTCAATGAGATGACCTACTGCAAAGAAGCACTGGAAGAACATTGTGGAGTAAAACTGGAACTTGAATCCGACAAGCAAGGAAAGATACTTTTGTTTACAAGAAACCATATCAGAATCATAATGTGGGTGTGTTATAACATGCTCGTGTTTTGGTCTGCATAGAAATTTTTTCTTTTTTTTTCTTGTCTCTTTCTTCTTGTTATCTTTTAGGGAAACTATATACATGAAATAAACATTTAAGTATAAGTATACATTTACATATGGATGTTTACTTTCTTATAATTTAAGTTATATTTCATGTATATAGGTAGGATGTTTGAGAGTGGTTCTGAATCTCTAGGATAATGCAAATTCTATTTTTTGGAAGATCTCAAAAAATTCAGACTTAGTCAAATTTCAATAATCAACATGTCAAATTTCAGTAATCAACTGTAATGATGTTAATTTTCTGCAAGGTCATGACTCGATTAGTAACACATGCAAGTTAATAAAAACATCAAGCAATCGAATGCAAAGGAGAATATAACAAGAAATTAAAGAAACTAGAAAAATCTCACCCATTCCTATGCTCCATGACTAATTTCCATTGCACCTCCTTGGCTTTGTTGTGATAATGGATGCCCTCAGATTGTATATGTGAGCAAATCGTATAATGTCTAGCCCTAAAAAAAGCTTTGAAGGATTTATAAATAACTCTATACAAACTAGAAATTCAATCCTAATATGCAAGTAATTAATAAGCCTAAAGATTATGACGAGAGATGACAATAATCAGATTACCAAAATAATAAGAGATAGCCAAAAATGAGATCAAGATTATCATTTTATAGAAAATGCAATCTTGAACGGGCGGATGAGATGAGAGATTAAGAAATGCCCTAGAATCAATGGTTAATATTCAAAATGACAACTCTCAATTAGGGTTAGGGTAAAATCCCCAAATGTGTGGACGAGATTTAATTTAAGAAATTAAATCAATGGTGGAGAATAAACGTGACCTTGAGATGAAATTAGTAAAAATCAAGAGATAAGGAGATGAGATTTTAGAAAATTAGTAATTTTAGCAATTACTTGATTTGTAGAAGAATAATTCCATTTTGAATTAAATTAATTCAAAATATAGATTTGTGAGAAAATGAGTAATTGATTTTTGCAATTAATTACTAAAAGAAGAATCAGTTAACAAATGTGAAGTCATTTTTAAATAAATTATTTTATTTAAAAAGAGGGAAATGTCACATAAGGCAATTAAATAATTAATAATAATTATTTAATTTGGAAGAGATATTTCATTAATTCAATAAAATAATGAATCTATTTAATTATGAGAGCATTTAGGAATTAGTGACATTAAATAAATATATTAAAATATACTTATTTAATAATCAGGAGGACATTAATGATAAGGATTAATTAAATAAATGAGAGTTTATTTAATTGTAGGAAGACTTTGATAATTAGTGACACATTGAATAAATAAATAAGATTTATTTATTTAATAGTCATGAAGAATGAAAGATCATGAATTAATTAAATAATTATAAATTATTTAATTAATAGTTGAATGTGGGTTAGAAACATAATTACAAAATTATAATCATCTTATGATGAAAGGTGGTAAAATAGTGGTTGCAGACCTAAGTTATTTTTAGGTGTCTACATTTGCCCCTCTTTGTCATAATGTAGCTTGTCGCATTGTGGCAAAGAAAACAAGTCCAGAATATGCCCCAGTGAAGGTACAGAGTGCCTATGCCCCCTTGAGAAAATTTTTGAATTTTGACTCGGGGTCAGAAAAATTTGGAAAATATCCCGACTAATTCAATTAATGACCAGAACAGTGATGGCGTGATCCAATTTAGAAATGGAGGATGTTGAGTTAGCCAAAATGCTGGTCAAAGGTGGTCAAATGAGCCTCTAGTACAACCTACTAGGTCAAAAACCCTAATTTTCAGCCTATAAATAGGTTGAAAAGGCCAATCCAAGTGTCATTTGCTCATTTGTTATATAGATATTTTAGAAATTAGAGCTCAGAGAGACGATGGTGATTCCAGTGTCTACCCACCATGGATACCGCATGCAGACATTCCAACGGCCCGAGGGCGCAAAGGCACCGGTAAGTACCCTATCCCCCTTGTCAATTTTTGAATTTAATTCATTTATTAGGGTTTTAGGAGGGGTAAACACATGCGTTGTGACGCAAATGATGTCGCGTAAACCGCAAACGCCTTCACATTCGACGCATTTTCTTGCATCACGATGCAAGTGTGATGGGTAGGTCAGGGTTTGTTGTTTAATTGTGCATCCACAAGGGGAAATGATGCAATCACCAGGTTGTGATGCATATGCCATTTTGTGACGTAATTGCCAAGTCAAATGACACATTTGCCAAATCGCAAAGTAATTGTCATGCCAAATTATGCATTTGTTGTTAGGTTGCATATTTTCTAGCTAGAACGATGCATTTGTTGTTAGGTTGCACATTTTCTTGCTAGAATGACACATTTGACATATTGCAATGCAAGTGTCATGTGCAGAGCTGCAATTGACTAATTGTGGTGCATTTGTAGTCAACGTGATGCAATTGCAGTTGACAAGAGTTGACTTTTGTTGACCATGTGCCGAGATTAGTTTGGATGCACCCTTGACTTACTAGTAGTAGTAACCTTTCAACAATGTTGCACAATATGTGTTAATCCTTGGCCTTACTTATGCAGAGTCGGCTTATGCCGATTTACACCCGAGAGTTCAGGCCGACAGCATACACCTTTAGAGATCGCTTGACAATAGACAAAGACAACAAATGATGGCACTAGGTTTGTATCATATCACCTATATGTCCATTCTTCGAGCAAACAGGGGTTTGCTAATAGCTCTTTGTGAGAGGTGGCACTCAGAGACCTGCTCATTTCACCTGCCTACTAGAGAGGCGATAGTGACCTTGGAGGACGTCTACCATATTCTTCACATTCTGATTAGCGGAGAGAGAGTGATCTATGATCCACACCGAGGGTGAGAGGCCCTATCAAATATGTATGAGGATGTCGATGGTGCCCATTTGGGCATGGATGGTTATGAGATCGGTTGGGATGTTGTGGCTAAATGGTTTCCTGGGTGGGATGCTATGTTGATGAGACGGATTGTTGGATTACTGATTCTAGATCATCATGGTCATGGATATCCTATTGGATGGGAGGATGTACTAGTCCTTATGCGAGCACAAAGGATAGTTTTCACCTGGGGGCCTTGCTTGTTGGCCATGCTTTATCATTAGCTACATGAGGTTTCTTATCTCTAGGGCCACAGTATCAGTTGCGGCACTACCTTACTCATGATCTGGGCATGGGAGCACATTCCCTTTTTTCGACCACTGATGTAGATTCAGTGGCTAGGTGATGGGATGTCGTATGTCTATCTTTATGCAAGGTCAATTATCCAGACTCGTGTGGGAAATACTGAGTACTGGCGTCATTGGATTGATATGATGATCAATTTTTTCTGGAGGCCTTATAGAGATTACGGTTAGTGGCCCGATGAGGATGGCCATTTATCCTTTTGTAGATAGTTCTAATATTTGATTGGTCATACAGTACAAACCCAATGGATTATTGAGATGTACCTGCCCCAACGGGTACTATGACAGTTCGGAGAGCAGCAAGATGTGCCAATAGGCACTACAGAGTATGCACGGTCTTGTATAGAGACCATATGGGGGTTGCCCATATCAATGACAGTGGTTGAGCAACAGGTAGATGGCCTAGTTGCAGTTCAGTGGGTGTGGAGGGGTGGTGCAACAAATGCAGGTACATCTACCGAGTTTGATGCCTAGTGGCAGATTCATCGACCCATCCCATTGACAGATCCAGATGGTCCACCACCTATTGACCAGAGATCAATTATCCCTCGGGTACAAAGGAGAGGTCGGGGTGGTAGGGATGGAGGAAAATATGGCAGAGGTGTCGGGGGTAGAGATGGAGGAAGGGGAGGTGGGGGCAGAGATGGGGGAGACGAAGGAGGTGGGGGAGATGGAGGAGGTGGTGGAGATGGTGGAGGTGGGGAAGATGGCAGGGGTGCTAGGAGGAGGAGAGATGACAAAGGGCGGAGGCAACCTAGGAGATTCAGGAAGAGATTGGGTGGTGCACCATTGTCACCCATTCGAGAGGAGGGTGAGGAGAGAGAGCAGGAGGTGAGGGCTGAGGAGGTTAGAGGTGGAGAGGAGGAGGTGGAGGTGAGGTCCGAGGAGGATCCATTTGCCAGGGGATAACCTCTTGATATAGATATTGAGGAGATCCGGGCAGAGGAGGAGAGGGATGAGGAGAGAGACGAGGAGGAGGAGGAGGAGGATGAGACTGACCAGAGATTGCGAGAGAGGATGATCTTTGGGGATGATCAGGGTGATAGATCACCCACTTTTCCTATGATCAATGGATCACGGATTTGTAGAGAAGACTTGATGCGGCCTTGTCTCAGAACAAGGCCTTGGCAACAGAGTTAGAGGCTACCCGGGTGGAGAGAAACCAGGCTGTCATCTGACAACAAGATTCAAAGTGGTGGGTTGTCGAGTTTGCAGAGTTGTGCTCTGGACCGACAGGGGATATGGCTCAAGAGTTGGCCAGGGTAGCAGAGAGCAGGGGTCGGTACAAGGCTTTATATGAGCAGTTCATTCCACCGGAGCGACAAGACCCAAGTTTGTCCCGATCCTACAGCAGGACAGGCAGTGGCACCCGAACACACATCAGTAGTCATACCAGTGTTGGGGCTTCACTGCATCAGGGCAGTCATTAGGCCACAAATCACATAACTCACACAGAAATTCATCTGGCCATAGTCATAGGTATGAGCATGGGCACAAATCAGCGTCATCAGGACACTAGGTAGAGCAGATCCAAACTCCTTTTACTGATCCTACGGGATCTTAGAGCGAGACACAGGATAGGATGCCTATTCAGGTCACATTTCACTTGATGGGTCAGCCACAAATACCTCACAGTTCGCCTCCACAGGATGGAGGAGGGCCATCATAGGACTAATTTTTAGACACTTGTATATTTTGATATTCGAGCCTACGAGCTCCATTTTTGGGATATCATACGACTCTATCCTATGACATGACATTCTTTTTGAGATTATATATATATGTGATGCAGTTTTGATGTGGCCTATATGATGTTATGTGTTATGGTATTCTAATTCTTTATCAGATGTTTATGTGATGTTTTTATGATGCTATGAGTTGTATGGATATTATGCTTATGTTTATGAATGCAATTATGGATGTGGTTACGTATGTATGCATTTATGTAATGGGATGATGATGTGATTCTTATATGCTAATGAAAATGTTTATTTATGATGCTTATATGTTGATGCAAATAATGGTTTATGAATGATAGCGTTATGCAATGTGAATTATGGTATTTGATTTATGCAGATGTGAGATGTGAAATGAAATGCTCATGTGATCATGTATGCAACTTTGTTTTTTGTATGTCACAGGATATCATCAGAGACCCGGAGAAGAGAAGGTGAAGATTGATGTTAGTGCGAAGAAAGATATGCATGTTAGTGCGGAAAATAAAATTCTTCAAAGCTTTGCTATAGTACTATCCTAGTTATTTCTCTTTAATTATCATTGGGAAAAAATGTCATGATGTCTGACAAACACTATGATATGACATAGATCAATAGTGTGCAAGGTCTAACCATCACGTAGATCAACAATCGCAGACAAGGATGATCATGAATCATACAAGGAACACAATTTCCCCTAGTCACTTTATCATGACCAACCGCCAGAAAAAAACAAACCAATCATGTGACATCATTGCATCTCTAAATCCCAATGTTAGGACATCCTTGAGAAACTAGCCACATGATAGTAAAGAAAACAGACAGTAAAAAATCATCGTACTACATTGTTGCTTCTCTAAATCCTGAAGTCAGGACATCCTCGAGAAACTAAATAGTAGAGTGATAAGCAGACAAGGATAATCATTATGATATGTCGTGGTTCCTAAGACATAAGGAACTAATATCATGATAATCATCAAAAGACAGAAAAATTTTTGCTAAGTGTTTGCCAAGTGTTTTAATGTTAAGTTTTGCCAAATGTTGAGCGATATGAAATTCAGGAAGGACACATCCTGAATGATGTTGATATCTAGGAGATCAGTTCTCAGAGTTAGGAGAATCCATCAATATGTCAGATGATATTGACGATGCTTAGGAAGGACACATCCAAAAGCATAGAGAAATGACGAGAGTTGCTTTTCAGAAGGATGTATCTGAAGAACCCAAAATTTTGCCATGTTAAATTGTCTTGATAGGATTTTGAGCACATGTCATTGCTGACATGTTGAATTGACTGAAAGTGTTGATGAAACAGATTTCCGATAGACTGATAGCTTGAGATTGACATGAGATTTGCCTGATTTGAAGATAGTTTTGACGTGTGAAAATGTGGTGCCATGAACCCTAATGTACTGACTTAGTGCGGCCTCAGGGGTCCATCGATTGATGGCCTTGCCTACATCATGCACTTAGGGACCTCATATTTTGACACGACCAATGACGTTGTCCAAAGGACAGAAGATTGAATCATGATTTATTTTGACAATCCTAGAAATACTGACCTAAAGTCTTGGGGATTCAAAGATGAATCTTGCCTACATAGGAAAAGTGCAGAGACAACGTAGTTCGGACTTGGATAAAAGATTGATTGACATGATCAGATTGACTTTGACTCTGTTTTGGATTTTCTCAAGACATTTTCAAATTTTTAGGAGTTTTTTCAGGACTTTTTAAGAATGCAGGATGATGTGTGGTACCCACTGCAGTTGCATGATAAAGGTCTTGCCCCTACACAGATTGGGGATCATCTGAGTCAAATGATACAGAGATAGGTAGACAAAAGGTGAGGATATGCAAGGGATGATGTCAACCAAATGCTAACCATGGTCGGAATCAACAGGACTTAGGATGGATGTTGTGAATGTGTCAGGCCTTTGGGATTATAAAAAAATGGATAAAGTCGATTTGAGTAATAGTAGATGGCTTAGCAATGATTGACTACGCATGGTGCCTATTTTCTAAGTTTTCACCATGATACTTATCCAAAGTGCCTTTTTGCCAGGTTTTCACTATTGGATGAATTTATTTATTTTTACTATTTTTTCCATTTTTTAATATTTTTTCATGTCACCAAGACGCCTGTTTTATAGGTTTTCATCAAGGGATGATTTTTTCTATTTTTCATTTGTTTTGTATTTTGTAGGTTTTTAGCCTAGCTCTCTGATGCTATGTGTAGAAATTTCTCAGATGTAAGTTGTTGATGGGTTTTGTCAGTTGTTCTCTATTAGGTGTGGCCAACTGATAAGCTCTTGAACCAAATGCGGTAGTAATGATATAAGGACCAAGCCAATTAGCTTCAAACTTTTTGGGCTTTTCACGGTCCGCCTAATTTCTAGGGTTCTGCATGAGAACCAAGTCACCGATTTCAAACTTTCTCACCATTACTCTTTTGTTATAACTTCGGAAGAGTCGATTTGATATGCCTACAAATGATTTAAGGCATTTTGTCACCTTTCTTGTAACATTTCTAGCTCATGTAGGCGAGACTATCTATACTCTTCATCATCAATCTTCCCTTCAAGGAGACTCGGAGAGAAGGAATTTCAACCTCGATGGGCAATATTGCCTTTGATCCATAGACCAAAGAAAATGGAGTGGCTCTAGTGGGGGTACGGATGCTGGTACGATAGGCCCATAAAGCAGGATTAAGTTGTAGGTGCCAATCTCGACCAGCGTCGTTGACGGTCTTCTTGAGTATGCAAAGAATTGTTTTATTTGACGCCTTAGCTTGGCCATTACCTTGTGGGTAATATGGGGTGGAGAAATGATGTTGGATGTGGAATTGCTCACAGAGCTCACGAACGTCCTAATTTTTGAATGGACTGTAGTTATCTGTGATGATGGATTTTGGAAGACCATACCAATAGATGATGTAATTAAGGATAAACTTGGATATTTTCTTACTGGTGATGTAAGTGAGAGGGACGGCTTCAATCCACTTAGTAAAGTACTCAGTGGTAGTGATTATGAATTTATGGCCGTTAGAAGAGGATGGGTGGATTTTTCCCACGAGGTCGAGTCCCCATTGTGGGAAAGGCCATGGAGAAGTGATCAATTTTAATTCCTATGTAGGTGCATGGATTAGGTCACTATGCACCTAACATTTCCGATATGTTCTGACAAACTGAAGAGCATCTTTTTCCAATGTTGGCCAGTAGTATCCAAGTCTGGTGACTTTTCAAGCTAATGTTGGACCACTTGAATGAGATCCACCTATACCCTCATGCACTTCACATAAATTTGTTTGGGCTTCATCAATGTCGAGACAATGAAGAAGGGTGTTATCAAAGCCACGGCGGGATAGGGTGTCACTGACAATGGTATGTGTAGCCGCTTTTCAGATAAAGGACTTTCTTTGATTGTTGGAAAGGGTGGGTGGGAGGATTTGGGTTTTAAGATAGTCATAGATGTCCTAATACCAAGGTGAACTGGGACCAACAATCTCACACACCATTGTTGACTCCGGAATATCGTATGCAGGCATCAAAAGTTGTTCCACTAAGAATTCAAATTGTGACACATTCTTAGGGACGTCTAAGAGAGATCCAATGGTATCCATTGCATCAGCTGCCTTATTTTGTGTCCTTGGGATTTGTTCAAATGCAATCATTTTGAATTGCATTAGGAAACTATCCACCATGCACTTGTAAGGCAGAAAATTTTCATCATTTGTGTCATAATCATCATTCACTTGATTGATGACTAATTGAGAATCCCCGAATATGAGCAATGTTTGAATTTTTCATTGAATTGCTATCTTTAGACCTATGACCAATGCCTCATATTCTACAATATTATTTGTACAAGGGAAGGTGATCTGAAATGATTTACGAATTGAATCCCCTTGTGGTGTGATAAATAATATGCCAGCTCCTAAGCTGTGACCAATGTGGGACCCATCAAAGTATAGTTTCCATGGTAAAGTTGGTTCTATGTGAAAGATAGACTCATCAGGAAAATCGGTTATCAGTAGATGAGTGGCTTGGATTGGTGCATCTACCAATTGATTTTCTATTACTTGACCTTTTATTGCCTTGCACTCCACATATTGTATGTCATACTCGCTTAATATCATGACCAACTTCGCCAAGCGACCTATCAATACTGCTTGACTCGGGAGATATTTTAGTGGGTTAATCTTAGCTACCAAATGTGTTTGATGGCTCAACATATAGTGTCTTAGTTTTTGCACCGCAAAGACAACTGCAAGGCATGCTCGTTCAATGTTTGTGTAGTTGAGCTTATATCCTATCAGTGTTCGACTGATGTAGTATATGGCTCGTTCTTTTTCTTCATTATCATTTTGTGCCAATAATGCCCCCAATGCATTTGTAGTTGCAGAGACATACAGAATCAATGGCTTGCCTTCAATAGGTGGCATTAGGACTGGTGGTGTCAAAACATATTCCTTAATTTTTTCGAAGGCTATTGATGAGAGTCAATCGTGTCCCATTTTATGCCACATTTTAGCCTATTTCATATACCTTCATATCCACTTCCACATTCCATTTTTGTTCCATATCATACTATTTCCCCATTTTATGTTGCATATGATTAAATATGTATAAGTTGTATTTGATAGAGTTTTGGATAAAATATGGAAATTAATGATTGGTTGTCTTTACTAATAAGCATTGCGGTTTTCAGACTTGAGGAATACAACTTGCAGCATGCTGATTAGAAGAACTTCCTGTCACCTTTTATGCAGAATGTCTTCTTGTCATTTTCTGGTCAGGAACTTCTGTGCATTACCTTCTAACCAACAATTTATTTATGTCATATTTTTAAAAGATGACATCATCATCCAAGGTGGCGTTAGTTACCCTTTACTACTAAATTTGAATAAGCATAAGAAATCATGGTTATTTTCAAATAGAGATGCAATCGGTCAAGGCTCCACATGTTTTATTCTTATGGAATAAATGAGGAAACCCGTGATAGATATTTGTTGGTAGTTTTGCGTTGTAATTTTTGAGCAAATGAAGACAAATCTCAAAAATCTAAAACATGGGTTTTGTCCAAAACGATCCCAATTAAGTTTCCTCGAGACAAAATCCTTAGAAAATGAAGGAGTGGAAAGATACAAGTGGTTTTTAAAGACAACATTTTCTTATTTATTGTTGTGACCAAGATTACATATACACCATATTTGTGTTGACTACATGCCAAAATAAGTTATTCTGTTTACACTATTTTAGATATTAGTTGTTGTAGCCATGGGCTATAAATACGTATGTAATATCAACCCAAAAGGAGATGAATATAGATAAACTTTAATAGAATTTGATCAACACTCTTATAGCAGATTTTATGTATTATCAAGTTGTGAAATAAAATATTATTCTGCTGATCAGTCCAATGTAAAAAATACATTTTATTTCCACTCACCGTGTGAACTAGAGGAAGGGCCCACTCTTGGAATGCTTGGTGAGGTTGTTGCATGTTTGAAATAGTTAGAATTTACATTTTATGCAATTTAATTGTTTTCTGCATTTTATTTATGTGTGATTTAATTTCTTGTGTTTTATTTACAAGCTGGTTTAAACTTATCTTCATTGGATAATCATTTCAGATGTTGATATTTTGTCGATGTTGGTGTGTTTATCTGAAGCATAAAGTGCGAGTTCTATTCTGATTTATAAAAGAGGTTTTTGTTGTTTGTAAAAATTATTTTCACTGTTGCTCCCATCACAGATTATTAACAATTCCTGGCACAATTCTGACAGGAAGATAGAATAAGAAGGTTGAACCATATTTTCACTTAGGAAATTTATGCGTGTTTTAGCTGCATTTCATCCCCACTTGATTCATTGATTTCCTCCCTTAGGTATACTTCCACAATACTTCTCACAAGCTACGATCCTCGGGTTGACACTCTTAGATCGAGCTGAAATCCTTCTTTATTCTTTACCCCAGTTTTGGCCTATCAGCTATGTGGCACTTATATGTCCATACAAAAGGAATGCTTTTGCATAGTAGATATTGGAATGGTTGAAACTTGTCTGCCAACTATGCAATGAAGCGACAAATAGACTGCAATCTACCCTAAAGTGTGCGCAACTCACTAATTCCCTTTGGTGGAGGCATGTCCATAATTGCTTTTACTTTTTCGGGATCAACCTCAATTCCTCGTCGTGAAACATTGTATCCCAACAGCTTGCCTGAAGTGACTCCAAAGACACATATTTTTAGGTTCAAATGAACCTTTTAATCCTCAAGACGTCTAAAGATTTTGTCTAGGACTTTAAGATGATCGTTCCTTGTCAAAGATTTTGCCAATAGGTCATCCACATAATCTTCCATTAGGATATGCATCATGTCATGAAAGATTCTTGTCATAGCCCTCTGGTATGTGGCACCTACATTCTTTAAGCCAAAAGGGATGACATTCCAATAGTATGTTCCCCATGGGCAGGTGAATGCCATTTTATGTTGATCTTCTGTTGTAATTCAGATTTGATTATAGCTTGAGAAACCATCCATGAGAGATAGCATCTCATACCCTGTCGTGAGATCAACAATCATGTCTATATTTGGTAAGGGGAAGTCATCCTTTGGGCAAGCTTTATTCAAACCTCTAAAATCTGTACAGCTATGAATTTGTCCATTTGGCTTTGTAATAAGGATAATGTTGGATATCCAATCAACATAGTCTATTGACCTTATGAACTCAGCATCCAGTAACTTCTTTAATTCAACTTTTACCAGTAGCGCAATCTGTGGATGCATTTTGCGCAAATTTTGTTTGACCGGCTTGATTCCTAGGATTAGAGGAAGATGATGTAATGCCAATTCAGGATCAAGGCCTAGCATGTCAGCATATGACCATGCAGAATTAACTTTCTTGTCTATGCAGAATTGTTGAAATTCGGTTTTTTCTTCCTCTGACAATGATGTGGCCAAGAGAATCATTTTGGGATTCTCTGGTGAGGCTATGTTAACTTCCATTGTGTCCTCAATGAGCATAGCTTATTTTTCTTGTGTTACGGGAAGAAAGTCCAATCCTCCATCCTTAGGTGCCTCAGAGAGGTTTTCACCTTCGGATACATCCTTTTTTTTTACTATTTTACTGTCAGAAGGTGCCTTGCAGTTTTCACCTAAAGACATTTCTTTTTCTTTTTTATTCTTTGTATTTTTGCGATTGGAGGATTGTACAGTCTCCTCAAAATAAGATGCACAATCGAGATCAATGGAAAACCTTGTTTTGTGATCACCCCACGGAATACCTTCACGAAGCCCCATGAATTATGTGATTGCCTCATCATTCTAAAAAATTTCCATCACTGGTGGATCTTGTTGGTCCCAGTCGATCAGTTGTGGGTAAATAAGAGGGATCCCATCATCAGTGTTGGTGAAGGATGGGGAGGATGCGAAAAGTGTACAAACTAAAGCCTCAAGTGTAAAGGCAAATTTGTCAATTTCAACTTCCCTATCAGATGTGATAGATGGGCCGTATTCTGAGTCAGATGAATCGAATTCAAAATCATAATATGGGATAAAATTATCAACAACGTGATTAGTGGTTGGTATTTCAGAAGTATGGATAGTGGGCTTAGGTAGGTTAGGCTCATGGGTGGGCTCGGGAATGGGGTGGGATGATTTAGGTGTTGCCGATGACACCTTATGTTCTTTCGGATTCCAAGGAATGCTTACCCATTCTTTGTTTTTGGAATGTTGGTCAATACAGTCAAATTTATATTCCTGGCAGAATCGTTCTTCAAAAGAGAGTTGACCAGGATCTAGGAATAGTTCATCAATATCATAGTCACTTAGGGTTTTTTCCAATCCCAATTCCCATTCATTTGAGTCAGTTTTAGTAAGGGATTCTTTGCATGTCTCGACACTTTCTGTAGTCATTACATCCTTACTTGAAATTTCATGGGTACGTTGGTCATTAGTTCCGAATTGGTCAAACCCTAGCCCCATATTCCTTGGTCTTGCAGTCATGATAATAGGTTCCTTCCTTCCATTGTTGTCCTTTCCAAGGCTACTTGTGCCGTTGAAACCTAGGGCTTTGCATATATCATAGCCTGTGCCATTGAGATGCAATGGTAGTGGAGATAACTTTGTTGGGTCTTTGTAGATCCAGCTATCTATGTCGATAATGACTTCATTACCCATATCACCCCACAGTGTAAAAATGCTTTTTGGTGGAACTTTGAAATTTTTTTTGGGCTCAACTGAAAAACATGGTCTACCATAGACTTTAGGTGGCTTTGGTATTGTGGTGATACAATAAGCCATATTCAATTTGAATTCCACACAACCAAGGTCCTGGATCTGAAAGTATTTACTTAGTATGGAGGCCGAGGAAGATGGTGTGGTAAAAGGTGATGGGATGGATGATCTATTAAGTGCAGATGGGTCAATATATTTGGACGAAGTGGAGGTTGAGGCTTCCCAGTACAGTATTGAAATGGATCAGGATCCCCTAGTATAGTGATTTCAGTACCATCAAAAGGGAATTTCAGGCATTGATGGTATGTGGATGGAATGGCCTTTAGAGCATGAATCCATGGGTGACCAAGTAAGATATTATAGTGTATGTCATGATCAAGGACCTGGCATGTTGTATCTATGATAACTGGTCCTACTCAGAGTGGAATGGTAATGACGCCTTTAGAAGCACGTTCTTCATCATCGTATGCCTTGATGACAATGCTCTTGCTAGAATCTACACATGCATCAGAGAAACCAAGAGCTTTAACCAATTTTAGAGAGAAAATGTTCAATCATGCTCTGCCATCTACTAATACTCATCTAACCTTATGCTTGTGGACAAAAACCTCAATGTGAAGGGCATCATTATGGGATGGTTTGGGTGAGGAATAGTCACTTTCCAAAAAGGTGATGTGATAAGGCAAATTCAGATATCCGACCATAGTCTCAAAGTGGTTGGCATCAATGTTGGTTGGGACAGACGAATCTTGCAGGACTTTATCCAAGATGTCCTTATGTGTGGGTGAGATACAGAGCAGTTTGAGATGGTGTTTTATTCAATTGCTCAATAATTTTGAACTCCGATTTTGGGTTTGACTGTCCAGCGGATGGACTAGGTATGGCTATTTTAGGTTGACATGCAGAAGGACCTGGGATAGTGACCTTGCCTTTATGCGTGGTGACATTGCATTCCAGGGCCTTTTTAATGTTAATGGTATTAACAGATTTATCTTCATCAACAACATGAAGATTGTTAATGATGGTACCACCCAGATAATTGTATGCAGGATGGATAGTATTGTAGGCCAGATGGATGTGGTTGGCTTGATTGTTGGTATTCTTTGTGCGAGATGAGAAAGATTTACCATGATCCTGCAGTGGGATTTTGTGGATAGTATGATCCGCATTAGATGAAAATTATTGACCACCTAACTCAATGGTGTGGTTCTCAATGAGGTCTTGTACCCGATTTTGCAACTGATGACAAGAGGAAGTTTAGTGCCCTTTGGCATGGTGGTAATCACAAAATGCATTGTCATCCCACCATGATAGCTTGAACTAACCAGGGTCATACGGTTTTGGCTCTTCCAGTGTTATGACACTGTTTTGAAGAATTTTCTTTAAGACAATTTCAATAGGTTCACCCAAAGGGGTGTATGTGCATTTTTGGAATTTTCGGGGTTGACGCAGCTGCCTTTGATTAGTTTGTGCATGATTGATTTGGATAGCATTGGAAGTTGGTGTTGGTGTAGTTACAGGTGCGTTTTGATTTTGCACTCCTTTGATTGTGAGTACATGACCTGTTGCATTAATGGTTTTTGCATCCACTACACTGTCGCTTGTGATATGCTTGTTCTTAACCCAGTATTTGGTTTTGTCATTTGAGCTACTTGGGTTATTATTTGTAGTGGTGTTGATGGTTTTGCCACCATATTTTAATTCACCTTTGGCGATCAAGGCTTTCTCAAGTTGAACATCTTTTTCAACAAGCTCAACAAAGGTGGTGCAACAATGGACTCGTAAGCCATACCTTAGTGGTCCTAGGAGAGTTTGCACAAACATGGTGACTTTCTCCTTTTCAAGTATTTCGACCAAACATCTACTTGCTAAGGTTCTCCATCTTTGAAAGAATGGAATAAAAGTATCTCTTGCATCCTCCTAGGTAAGTTTACATAAGGAGGTGATGTCGATATCCGTGTCAATGTTATATGCATATTTTTCAACAAACTTTTTTTCCAATTCATCCCATGTTTTGTTTCCCTTAGGCAATAGCGAGAACCATTCTAGTGCATGACCTGTGAGACCTCTAAAAATAAGTCTTATGAGATAAGTTTTCTCATATGCAATGTCCATGCAACTAGTGGTGAATTCTCTTATGTGTTCAATGGGGTTTGTTTTGCCTTTGTATTTGGGAAAATGAGGTACCACATATCCATGAGGAAAGGGTGGCATATACAAGGTTTTGTCAAATGGATATGGACACAAGTCATGTGACATGTATGACTTTTTGTTGGATTGTTGCAAGGTCTCCACTTGTGTTTGAAGAGTAGCGAGTTGGAGTGTGAGTGCTTCCACCAAGGGATGGTTGGTAGCATCACTCATGTTGGTGATAGGGACAACTTGAGTCCCCAACTGTTGTGATGAGATGTGTATATTTGGAAGTGGTTGTTGATGAGAAAAATGAGTGTTTTGATTATGCGGTTGTTGGAAATGAGTGTTTTGATGAGGGATGTGTTGTTGTGTATGAACTTGAGAGGCATAAGTGGGGATATGATATCCTACCATCTTGGACTGAATTTGAGGACCTTGTTGGTTTTGATTTTGTTGATGTCCAAATGGAGTGAAGGATTGAGGGCCTTGTTGATTTTGAGCTTGTTGATTCCCAAATGGAGTGAAGGATTGAGCACTTTGATTATTTTGAGCTTGTTGATGCCGAAATGGAGTGAAGGATTGAGCGCCCTAATTACCTTGACCAAATAAGAGATTGTGGCCATGAGGAATGTTGGTGTTTTGGGTCATAGGAATGTTGGTATTAACCTATGAGGAAGTAGGTTGGGTGCCTTGTATGACAAATCTTCGTTTAGTTCTCCCAAAAGGGTTGGATGATATGGTTTCCATATCATTTGAAGAACCTAATAATAGGTTTGCTGATGTACTCATGGAACTAGATGAAGTTCCAAAGAGGTTTGAGGTGGTTGCACCCGTTTTTTGTGAAGGGATGGTGGATGTTTGTTGGGGAATGGATTGTGATGCAGTGTTGGTTTGGGTAGTTGATCCCCCAATAGATGTTGTGTTGGTTGTGGTAGTGTGACCAAGGGAGGTGGCATTGATGGTGTTGATGACATTTTGTGAAGAGACTCCCATGGAAGAATTATGTGATGAGGGATTGGGAGATGTTGCTCTAAGAGTGTCAAGATCAAATCCCTTTGGTAACTTAGCCCCCTTGGTCAAGAAGCATAGCTAGGAATCTAGAAGAGTCATTTAAGACTACTTCTTCCAGAAAAGCAACAAATTCTGGATGTTGGGCAGCAGCTAATAAGTCTTCTTTAAAGACTTCCCCATTTTGATACCGTCGGATAAATGGTTCAAAAATATGAGATGGAGATGGTGGGATGTTCATTTCAATGAACGGATTGATGTTGGAATTTCCCATGTCAAAACAAGGATTGTTCGTGGCATTAGGGAATGAATCCATGCGAGTTGTGAATTCAAGAAAGTTGGTGTCTTGTCTAAAGGAATCCATGAGTCTTTTATTTTTTTGTAATCTAGTTTCAACCATAAACGTTTTTCTCAACGTGGGATGATGGAGAGAATGATCTAAGTATGATACTATGTTTTTGGTTTCTTTGGATTTTTAAGGAATGCTATGAAATGCAAGTGAGACCAAAATGAGGCTAAATACTTGTGGATGCAAATGGTGTGATACTAAAATGGAGATGCTAAATGATATGCAACTAAAGGAGCCTAAGATGTACTTACTATTAAGGAATTTAAAGAGGACAACCTAAGCAAACAAAGTTTGTTTGCAATGATTCAAGTTTGGAAGACCAATGGACCATAAAAGGACTATAAAGAGGACAAAGTGAAGTTTCCACACTAGAGAATTGAGTGGGAAATAATTCACAAAATTTTTGACAAATGACAAGGGGTAATTGGGTCCAATGATAACCTACTACTGAATGAAAAGTTTTGACAATGAATGGTAAGAGTCAACTCCTAAAATCTGCAAAAGTAAGTGTCTAAGGAGATGGTGAAGTTACTAATGCAACTAATGGAAAGCCAATGGAAACCTATTGTGAGCCTAAAATGGTTCCTATAATGCAATTTTTGATGAAAATTGAGCAATTCAGAGTCTGGTTTGAACTGTAATAGTGAAGGAAGACTTGATTGAATTAAAGACAAGTTGTGGAATTTCAGGTACGACAGTGAGAAGATGATTTGAAATTCTCAGCAAATGCGTTATAGTGAATGCGGTACGACAGAGCGAATGCGGTACGACAGAGCGAATGCGGTTTAGAAAGTGTTGATTGCGACACAATCTAGCGAATGCGGGTTGATATTTCTCAAATACAACTCAAGATACTTAATGCAGTTTGATACTGGCAAATGCGGTGTAGTATAGCGAATGCGGCTTAGTGTTTCTCAAATGTGGCTCATCAGAGCGAATGCAGCTCCGCATGCTTCAAATGAGGCCCATTAGAACGAATACGGCGCAAAATATGGTGATTGCGGTTTAACAGAGCGATTGTCGCATGAAGCAAATTTTGGAAAAAAGAAAACAGTTTGGCTGATTTGACAAGTTTGTACCCAGATTGTTGATGTTCAATTTGCTGAAGTTTGTTTGAAAATAGTGGGAAAACACATAGAAACTAAAACATTGAGTGTATGTTCAAGGATCAATCATGACCCTTTTTTGTTTTCACTAGTTTTTGAAAAAAAAGAAACTTCAAGTAGACTCACTCTTAATAGTCAAAGGGTCATCATAGCAATTACAACCCACAACTTAAAATCACATCGACTCACACAGTCGTGTCACCCCCTAGAGGGCGCCCGTGTTTTTGTCTTTTCCAGGTGCATACTCAAGGTGCCGGAAGTGGATACCGAATCCCCTGAGCAAAAAATATATGGCGATTATATGTTGAGTGTCTTGGGGGTAGATTATTCCCTCCCCTTGCACTGTGATTGAAACAATGTCTAAGTACTAACACGGCTAGCTTCTACACTATGGTTCATAGTAAAGGTTTCCATTCAATGAGGCAATAGATAAAATCCCTCAGGAGACCTCCCAATCTTTAGAACAAAGATTTTGGGGATGGTTATATTGCCACTTCCGTTGAATATGCATTTCTCCAAAATTCACTTTTGATTATAGTGGGTTGGAAAACCTAGCTTTGGTTGTTCCCACTTAGGTTTTTCCCGTAGGGTGAGTGCTTTTTCCCACTACGGCAGACCTTCTAAAGGATTTAAGAAAAGCAGTAAAATGCATAAAGAAAAAAATGGGTAAGTCTGGTTTTTTGGTCACTTAGTAAAGGGGAGAGCATATACCTATTACCCAATCAAGCATAGCAACAAGTGGTTTAGTTTTAAACCCAAATAAAAATTGTCTACACTAAGTGAAGATGTTGCTTCACCATAAGCATGGGGTTCATTTTAACCAAACAAAAATAAAAAATTTGGTGACTATCCTAGGATTGATAAATTCCAAATTAAAATGTCTATCCTAGGATTGATAAATTCCAAGTTAAATTGCCTATCCTAGGATTGATAAATTCCACATTAAATGTCTATGCTAGGGTTGGTTCATTTTAATCCCATCAAAAAAATAACTGGTCGTGGTCGCATCGGATCCAGATAACAAATTTTAAAAAAGAAAACAACCAGTGATTTACGGCTCGTTAGAGCGGATGCGGTGCGAGGTCTGTCAAATGCATTGCATCATGTCGAATGCATCGTTAATGATCTTGTATGAGTCGTGACAGAGCGTATGCATCATTCATGATCGTAAATACGGTGTGATAGAGTACTTGTGTCGCATAGGCCTACGGTTGCATCATTTTGTACTCCTGTATCTGCAAAACAAAATTTGAGGCCATACAAGAACCTGCAAAATGTGTTAGTGGGTCGGGTTCACCAATGTAATGATGTTAGTTTTCTACAAGGTCATAACTGGATTAGTAACACATGCAAGTTAATAAAAACATCAAGCAATCGAATGCAAAGGAGAAAATAACAAGAAATTAAAGAAACTAGAAAGATCTCACCCATTCATATGCTCCATGATTGATTTCCATTGCACCTCCTTGGCTTTGTTGTGATAATGGATGCCCTCAGATTGTATATGTGAGAAAATTGTATAATGTCTATCCCTAAACAAATCTTTGAAGGATTTATAAATAACTCTATGCAAACTAGAAATTCAATCCTAATATGCAAGTAATTAATAAGCCTAAAGATTACGATGAGAGATGACAATAATTAGATTACCAAAATAATAAGAGATAGCCAAAAATGAGATCAAGATTGTCATTTTATAGAAAATGCAATCTCGAACGGACAGATGGGATGAGAGATTAAGAAATGCCCTAGAATCAATGGTTAAGATTCAAAATGGCAACTCTCAATTAGGGTTAGGGTAAAAGCCCCAAATGTGTGGACGAGATTTAATTTAAGAAATTAAATCATTGGTGGAGAATAAATGTGACCTTGAGATGAAATTAGTAAAAATCAAGAGATAAGGAGATGAGATTTTAGAAAATCAGTAATTTTAGCAATTACTTGATTTGTAGAAGAATAATTCCATTTTGAATTAAATTAATTCAAAATATAGATTTGTGAGATAATGAGTAATTGATTTTTGTAATTAATTACTAAAAGAAGAATCAGTTAACAAATGTGAAGTCATTTTTAAATAAATTATTTTATTTAAAAAGAGGGAAATGTCACATAAGGAAATCAAATAATTAATAATTATTATTTAATTTAGAAGAGATATTTAATTAATTAAATAAATTAATGAATCTATTTAATTACAAGAGGATTTAGGAATTAGTGACATATTATTTAAATATATTAAAATATAATTATTTAATAATCAGGAGGAAATTAATGATAAGGATTAATTAAATAAATGAGACTTTATTTAATTGTAAGAAGACTTTGATAATTAGTGACACATTGAATAAATAAATAAGATTTATTTATTTAATAATCATGAAGAATGAAAGATCATGAATTAATTAAATAATTATAAATTATTTAATTAATAGTTGAATGTGGGTTAGAAACATAATTACAAAGTTATAATCATGTTATGAAAAAAGGTGGTAAAACAGTGGTTGCAGGCCTAAGTCATTTTTAGGTGTCTACATCAACAAGTTGTATCATTTTTCTCTCTCTATCTCGCTCATTTTTTATCCCTTATTCTCTAGACCTCTCTCTCACACTCTCACCTTCCCTCTATACTTCTATTTATCTATCCTCTCTCTCCCCCTCCATCCCTCCCTCTTTTCCTCCTTCCCTCTTTCCCTCTAATTTTCTCTATCTCCCCCCTCTCTCTCTTCCTTCCTCCCACCCACCTTCCCTCTCTACTTCAATATATCTAACCTATCCCTCTCTACCTCTCTCTCTCCATCCATCATCTCTCTCTTTTCCTTCATCCCAACCACCATCCCTCTCTACTTCTCTCTATCTAACCTATCCCTATCTGCCTATCTCTCACCCTTTGTCCTCTCTCTCTCAATCTCTCACCTTCCTCCTTCCCTCCTCTCTCTCTCATTATCTTTATCACACTTCTTTGTCCCTCTATCCCTCCCTCCACCCCTCTCTACTTCTCTCTCTCCCTCCCTCCTCCCCCTTCTCTATCTCTCATTCCCTATATACTCCTCTCTACCTCTTCCTCCCACATTCCCTCTCACTCTCCCTCCCTCTCTCCCTCTCTCTTAATCTCCCGACCTTCCTCCCTTTTTTGTTTCTCTCTCTCACACACTCTCTCCCTCCCCCATATCTCTCTCTTTGGTTTAGGATTTATGGTTTAGGGTTTAGGGTTTAGTATTTAGGGTTTAGGCTTTTTGGTTTATGACTTAGTCTTTAGGTCCAACCCCCTCTCTCTTAGGTCTATCTCTCCTTCTATCCCTCCCACCCCCTCTCTCTCTTAGGTATATCTCTCACTCCCTATATATCTCTCTCTCTTAGGTCTCTCCCTCCTAGGTCCCCTCTCCATCTCTCAGGTCTCTCCCTCCTAGGTTCCCTCTCCCTCTCTCAAATCTCTCCCTCCCGCCCTAACAAGAGAACACACACTCTCTCTCTCTCTCTCTCAGATCTCTCCCTCCCAACCCCTTCCCCTCTTCTCAAGTATCTCCCTCCCACCCTAACTAGAGAAAACTCTCTCTCTCTCTCTCTCTCTCTCTCTCTCTCTCTCGCCTAGTTCTCTCCCTCCCACCCCCTCTCCCTCTCTCAAGTCTCTCACTCCCACCCTAACTAGATAATCTCTCTCTCTTATTCTTAGCCCCTATATCTCAAGTCTCACTTTGCCATCCCCTCTCCTTCTCCCAGCCCCTCTCCCTCTCTCAAGTCTCTCCCTCCCACTCTAACTATAGAAATCCCTCTCTCCCTCCTTATATCTCCCTCTCTGCCTCTCCCTCTCTCCCTCGCTCTTAGGTCTATCCCTCTCGCCTCCTCCCTCTCTCTCAATTCTATCCCTCCCAACCTCTCCCCTTCTCTCAAGTCTCTCCCTCCTACCCCCTCTCTCTCAAGTCTCTCTCTCTCACCCCCTCCCCCACTCTCAAGTTTCTTCCCCCACACTAACTAGAGAAAACACACTCTCTCTTTGGTTTCTCCCTCACACCCCCTTAGTATCTCTCCATCTCTATCTCTCTATCTCTCTCTTTATCTGTCTCCCACTCCATATCTATCCCTCTCCCTCTCTCTCCATCCCACCCCTCTCCATATCTCAAGTCTCTCCCTCCCACCCTAACTAGAGAAATCTCTCTCTCCCCCTATCTATTAGGTCTCTCTCCCACCATCTCTCCCTCTCCAAAGTCTCTCCATCCCACCCTAACTAGAGAAATCCATATCTCTCTCTCTGGTCTCCCTTTTCCACCCCCTCTCCCTCTCTTAAGTCTCTCACTCCCAACCTAACTACAAAACTCTCTCTCTCGCCCCTCTCTCTCCATCTCTACATCTCTTTCAACTCTATCCCCTCCACCCTCTCCCCCTTTCTCAAGTATCTCCCTCCTACCCTAAGTAGATAACACTCTCTCTCTCTCTCATGTCTCTCCCTCGCACCCCTTCCCCTCTTCTTTAGTCTCCCTCCCACCCTAACTAGATAAATGTCTCTCTCTACCCTCTATCTATCTCCCACTCATCCCTCTCTCTCTCAGTCTCTCTCTCTCAAGTCTCTACCTCCCACTCACTCTCCTTCTCTCAGGTCTCTCACACTCACTCACTCCCTCAATATCTCTCCCCTCTACCCTTAACCCTAAACCCTTAACCCTTAAACCATAAAACCTTAAACCCTCTACCCTCTATCTCTATCAAGTCTCTACCTCCTACCCCCTCTCCCTCTATCAAGCATCTCTCCCACTCACTCCCTCTCTCTCTCTCAAGTCTCTACCTCCAACCCCCTCTCCCTCTCTTAGTTCTCTCTCTCTCACTCACTCCCTCTATCTCTCTCCCCTCTACCCTTAACCCTAAACCCTAAACCCTAAACCCTTAACCCTTAACCCTTAAAACCTAAGCCCTTAAACCTGAAACCCTTAAACTTGAAACCCTCTACTCTTAACCCTCTACCATCTATCTCTCTAAATTATCTCCCTCCTACCCCCTCTCACTCTCTCAAGTCTCTCACTCACTCACTCCTTCCATCTCTCTCCTCTCTATGCATAACCCTCTACCCTAAACCCTTAACCCTTAAACCCTAAACCCTTAAACCTGAAACCCTCTACCCTCTACCCTCTATGTCTCTCAATTCTCTCCCTCCTACCACCTCTCCCCTCTCAAGTGTATCACTCACTCACTCCTTCTATCTCTCTCCCCTCTAACCCTAACCCTCGACCCTCTACCCTTAACCCTTAAACCCTCTAACCTAGCTTGCCAATTTTTAGTGAAATTGGGAATGTAGTGGTTTATTTAAGAAAATGGGTTCTCTCGGTTATTTACATCACTGGGAGACCCCATTTCTTGGACCCATTTTTTCAAACAGGCAAGTTAGGTTGCAAATTTCACTGAATTGGAAAGCTAGTGGGCCCACTAACTTTCCCTATCTCCCTCCTACCCCCTCTCCCTCTCTGAGGTATCTCTCTTTCACTCACTCAATCTATCTCTCTCCCCTCTACCCTTAACCCTAAACCCTAAGCCCTTAAACCCAAAACCCTTAAACTCGAAACCCTCTACTCTTAACCGTCTACCCTTCATCTCTCTCAATTCTCTCCCTCCTACCCCCTCTCACTCTCTCAAGTCTCTCACTCAATCACTTATTTTATATCTCTCCCCTCTACCCTTAACCCTTAAAACCTTAAACCCTCTACCCTAGCTTGCCAATTCGGTGAAATTGGGAATGTAGTTTGAGGTAGAGGTTTGAGGGTATAGGTTGAAGGATTAGGGTTGATGGTCCAATGTATAGGGTGGAGGGTAGATAATTGAGGGTTGAGGGTTTAAGGTTTGAGGGTTCAAGGATTAGAGTAGATAGTTTACTTGAGTTTAAGGGTGTAAGGTTTGAGGGTATAGGGTTGAGGATAGAGGGTATTGGGTTGAGGGTATAGGGTAAATGGTTTAAGGGTTTAAGGTTTAAGGGTTAAGGGTTAAGGGTTTAGGGTTTAGTGTTTAAGGTTTTAAGGGTTGAGGTTATAGTGTTAAGGGATTAGGTAAGAGAGGGAGGGATGGAGGGAGGAAGATATGGAGGGAGAAGTGAGATAGAGAGAAGTAGAGAAGAGGAGGGAGGGATAGAGATAGATGAGGGTTGAAGATCCAATGTATAAGGTAGAGGGTTAAGGGTAGAGGGGAGAGAGATAGAGGGAATGAGTGAGAGAGAGAGAACTAAGAGAGGGATGTGGGATAGAGGAGGAGAAGACAGGAGAGGGAGGGAGTGGGAGAATCAGAGGGAGGGATTAAGGAGTAGAGGGTAGAGGGTTTAAGGGTTTAGGGTTTAAGGTTTAAGGGTTTAGGGTTTATGGTTAAGGGTAGAGGGGAGAGAGATAGAGGGAGTGACTAAGAGAGAGAGAGACCTAAGAGAGGGGGAGAAGGTAGGAGGGATAGGTTTGAGAGAGAGAGGTAGATATTGTGAGAGATATAGAGGGAAGGAGGGTTAATGGTTTAGGGTTAAGGGTTTAAGAGTTTAGGGTATAGGGTAGAGGGTTTAGAGTAGAGGGGAGAGAGATAGAGGGAGTGAGTGAGAGAGATACTTGAGAGAGGGAGAGGAGGTAGGAGGGAGATACTTGAGAGAGAGAGAGAGAGAGAAAGGGGGTGGGAGAGAGGTAGAAAGAGGCAGGGTTAAGGGTAGAGGGTAGAGGGTAGAAGGTTTAAGGTTTAGGCTTAAGGGTAGATGGGAGAGAGATAGAGAGAGTGATTGATAGAGAGAGATACCTTAAGTGGGGGAGAGGGGGTAGGAGGGAGAGGGTTGAGAGGGAGAGGGAGGGAGGGAGTGGGAGAGAGATAGAGGGAGTGAGTGAGATAGAGAGAGACTTGAGAGAGGGAGAGGAGGTAAGAGGGAGATACTTGATAGAGAGAGAGAGAGGGAGGGAGGGTTAAGGGTAGATGGTAGAGGGTTTAAGGGTTTAGTGTTTAAGGGTTAAGGTTTTATGGTTTAGGGTTAAGGGTAGAGGGGAGAGAGATAGAGGGAGTGACTAAGAGAGAGATACCTAAGAGAGGGAGAGGG
>CM021101.1:584955577-585153207 GCA_007115665.2 Sequoiadendron giganteum
AGAGAGAGAGAGAGAGAGAGAGAGAGAGAGTTCTTGAGATCAAGGGAGAGAGAGTCAAAAAAAGGGATAGAGATAGTGAGAGAGAGGTCTAGAGTGTAAGGGATAAAAATGAGAGACAGAGAGAGAAATAATACAATTTTCTGATTACTAAAATTTGACATCTTGATTATTGAAATTTGACTAAGTTTTAAATTTGTGAGATCTTCCAAAAGCTAGAAGAGAGAGAAGGGAGAGAGGGAGGAAGGGAGAGAGAGAGGGAGGTAGTGGAGAGATAGAGAGTAGAGAGAAGGAGAGAGAGAGAGGATAGAACTTCCTGACTACTAAAATTTGACCTCCTGATTACTGAAATTTGACGTGCTGATTACTGAAATTTGACTAAGTCTAAATTTCTTAAGATCTTCCAGAAACTAGAATTTGCATTATAGCTCCTAGAGATCTGAAACCACTCTCAAACATCCTGCCTATATATATGAAATATAACTTAAAGTATAAGAACGTAAATGTGCATATGTAAATTTCAACTTATACTTAAATGTTTATTTCATGTATATAGTTTCCCTGAAAGATAACAAGAATAAAGTATTTTCAATTTAAACCAAAACGCGAGCGCATTATAACGCACTCATGTTTTGTCAATGCATTCACAAAACACAAAAAATGTATTCACAAGACATGTCAAAACTGAGATATAACGTGAGAGTGGTATAATGCACTCGCGTTATATCTTGTTTTGGGAATCCCCAAGCCTTAGGATTGGTATTTTCCTTGGAATACCAACCCAAGGCTTGAAGGGAATTATCAATGACCAAAAATGTGTTTTTGCAAATTCTACAATTTTTCACATAATCATGTTCGTGCTCACCTTCAGGATTGCATGTGGTTCAATATCGAAAAAAATTGAACACATGGGTAATGTTGGGTTCTCTCTTAGCTATCCAACGATGTAATTTTTTTCACTTACTGACAATATTAAGCCTTTCATCCATAATTTATTTTATTTGTATGTCTCTTTTTTGCCAAAAAGTAGTGTTTAGTGTTTTTTTGTTATAAATTAACCGTTCATCAAATTTTCAAATAAATTACATTTTTAGAAACTAGAATCCATTCTACAAATTTTAAAAAAAAAATTAAAAAATTCAATTAATTTCCAAAATTTATAAGGGTAGCACAGCCAAAATTCTATTTTTCAGGAAGTGTCCACTTCGAAAATTAGTAAAAAATAAAATATTAATTAAAAAATTATTAGAAAAATTATGCATCAACTACATATTGTTAGCTAACTTCTTACCGTAGCGAGTTTAAAAATACTAAAAAAAGGTTCATCATACGAGGGTCGTACAAGAGTTTCTATGTTATGTTTATTTGACAAAAATAACACCAATTTGTGTACGTCCCTCATTCAAACCCCTTAATCTCAACCATTTTCAAAATAAATTAGTATTGCAGAAAGTAGACTCGGAGCACTTAAATCCTTCTTTTTGTTCCATCTCAAAATTTTGAGTGTAAGTATCCTCAATTTCACATCCAAGGTCAATATTTCATGATTTCAAAAAAAAGTTGCGCACTTAAGTCCCCTTTTTGGGAACCATCTTGGTGCACTTACCCACACATATATATTCAATCTATCTTATATAAGTGGAGTTTAACAAATGAGTTTGAATACTTTTTCAAGTGAACTTAACCACTCCATGTCAAACATAAATTTATACAATCAAGGAATAGATGATTTAAAGGAATTTAGGCATTTAATGTGAAATTTTTAATTTAGTCACTATATTTCAAGTAAATTGCATACATATATGTATATGATCTAAGATTCAACAAATTAAATCAAAGATTCAAGTCAACTTAAAATAATTCCATGTCCAACATAATTTACTGCGATTGGAAATAGATGATTTAAAGGAATTTAGGAAAAATGTTTGAAAACATTTTTAAAGTCACTAGGTTTTGTATCAAGCATATATATGATCTAACATACATATTTAAGTGGAGTTTCAAACATGTAAATTATGAAATCAAATATTCTTGAACTAAATTAAGAATTCCACATGGAACAAATTTATTTATACAATTCCAAAAATAAATGACCAAGCCTTTGAAAAAAATATTCTAAATCATGCCACATGTCCAATCAATATAAAAATATAGATCTAGATCTATAAAAATTTTGAGTACATATATCTATGATATATATATATATCCAGTCAATGTATATGTACATATATCCAAAACACAACTTGAAGCTCCTTGTACATAAAATATGGATCCTCTCTATCTTTAATTATCTCTAAAAAAAAATCATGATCTTCAATAGGCAACCTCCACTTTTTTTTGGCATGTCCTCTTTTAGGTAAAGTTTCTAAATTTATTTTTGTTGCTATAACTAAGTGACTGTAATGTAGAACCTTTTTTCATAGCATATAATCAACAAATATAATACCATTTTTATCTATTTTTATTTGTTGATAATATGTGCCTTCAATAACGACTAATCCAATGGGATACTCTTGTCCATCACCATATGTCATTGATTCCACGATTTTTTTTTGGTTGTGTACATCTTAGTAGATAGTAATGTACACCTTCTGCATTGTCAGGATCTACAAGAATAGAAAAAATATCTCCTGTACACACACCACATGTAAAGTAAATACAAAATTTGTAAATATATTTTTAATCAATTTTAACTAAATTAAAAATGCTTGAAACTTACTTAAACATAGAATATATTTAAATCAATTTTAACTAAATTATTCAATTTCCATACTTGTAACAACTAAATCAGATACTCGTTCATAATTAGCTGAATATAGAGGATCATAGACATCGACATTATCATCTTCAACGAAAGGAGGCATTGATATTAATTGTTTCATTTCCCATTGTGAAACATACCCATCTCTAATATTCTCACATTGAATAATATTTGCATTGTTCTCAATGCAATCAACACAAAAGCATGATTTTTCTCACATTAATTGCATAAGGCTTACTACTTCCCATTGTCATGATTTGATACAGACTTCTAATACCATGAATTGCTTGAAAATTTTGAGGGTTTAATTGATCAATATCTGTAAATTCAAATTTGAAAATCCAATTAAAAATCATGTACACTTGAACTTTAAAATTCAAAATTTTAACAAATTTTGACTAGATGTAGCTATAACTTCCTAAAAATACCATGTTGTATGTTGAGTCGCAAGAAAAAAAATGAATTTTACACCATTCAACAATTTCATTTGCATTTTGTATGGCATTACCTACAAGTACACATGTTGGCACAATTTGTCACCTATTACTTTCAAGGAACTTAAAAGAATTTTTAATTTAATTTAAATATATATCTAATCTTTTAAGAAATATATCTAGATTCCATATATATATATGTATGGTGAAAGTTACCAGCAAGTTCATGTTGACGAAGTGCATGCTTCACACATGATCCTACTCCATTGTGATATCCTTTTCCATGTCCATGGGCGATCCAACAAAGCTGGTTTACAATTTCTGAGAGGAACTATTTTTTGCTAAAATCACATATTTTTAGAAAATATAATGATTTAAGCCTTAAAAAGTTCCATTTTAAGGATTCTAATTGAAGAGGGTTTGATCAAACCACCTTAGATCAAACCCCCTTGGATAGAACCTCTCTATTTTTAAACCATACCTATAAATGAGTCTCTTTACACCTATCAAAATGCTGATAAAAAATCACTTTTGATTTACCTTTTGGTGGATCAAATGAATTCATTTAAAATTCAGTTCAAATAATTATGGTAGTCCTCAAAACGAGCTATCCAATGAATATAATTTTAATATTTTTTGGTTTTATTATGTATTTGATTTTTCAATTTTATTAAACATAAGTTTTTCATCGAAAACGAAGGTCTTTGTTCTGCACATGTGGAAAAATACCAGATTAAAAATATGAGTGCACCAAATATTGAAGTCCCTAATCCAACAATAAATAAAATTGAATTTCGATATATACAAAAAAAATTACGCATTATACGGTCGTGCTATGTCTGAATTGTAACTGGTTTGACTTTGAAACTTGATTAAAGAAAAAATATTCAATAAAAAACTATCTAACCAAGTGGATGCACTAGATATCAGAGTTAAAAATCTAAATTCAAAAGAATTAAAATTTATCCTTCATGGAAAGAAAGTTATGCGTTATACAGTGTGCGTCACTTTTTAAAAATGTTGTTTTCTGAAAAAAATCAATTTTCGTGGGAGATGGAAAAAAAAGTGCAATATGATTCCAATATTTTTGGAATCTATAGGCAAAATGTGACAAGACTCTAGTTTGCATCATCTTCAAATTCCTCACGGTTTAGCGGCTATAAATGCCTGAATGTGAATATTTAGTTAAAAATAATAATTTCAATGTCCAATTTGGCCAAAAATTGTAAACCACTATTGTGGGATCACCCCCACTCTCATAAAAATTCCACAAATATTTGGTGTTGTTTCTAGCATATTAATGGCTTAACCAAACAAAAGCTTTTGAAGACTTAAATTGTCTTGTGAAGTTACAAATAATTACACTAAAACCAAATTAGCCCTTCAAAAAGTAATTATATATATAAGTAATTAAACAATTTAAGTCTCAAAATTAAAAGTAAATATAAATAAATAAAATTTTAAAAAATAATGTACTTACCAGTACATCCATTAGACCATATCCAATGTTGTTCTTGATTTATGTCGCATCGTCTCGGGTCTTCAAAAAAACAATTGAAACAATGAGCTACATAGCTTCTATCATGATTTGTATCATAACTGATATAAAATTGAACCTCTTTGATGATAATTCGATCATCTTTTCTACTTTGTATTACATCAACCTCTAACTTTGCATGCCTATAGAAAACTTTCACAAAGATTGCAACTTGCTCTAAATGATAATATTCACTTTGAATCTCAATTTGAGGACTAAATGTATAGTTCTCAGAGAGATCTACAATAGAGAGAATGCAACCCAATGGAAAGAAATTCTTTGAATCATAAAATTTATTAGCTTTCCATCTTGCACCATGACAATGTTGGATATGTGGATATATGATATATTGCAAAATTTACTCATGAATTCATTGTAAGGCAATCTACTCTCTTTGAAAACAATTTTTTTGGCCTCAACTCTTGACTTCGTTAAGTATGTCTCATATTCAAATCTCTTCCAAACAACTTGCATTTCATTATTGTCAACACATGTAACAGATTCTTCAAATCTCCACAGTCATTACATCATACATTTTTTAGACACTGAACATTGAATTCATCTAAATCTTCTAATTTTTTGCATACAAGAGACTTCACAAATTGTGTTGTACTTCTAGGGATGGCTAAATTTTGATCAATTGTTGTCATAGCTTGTCTATATGATTGTAGGTGTACATCAAATTCAACATGATTTCGACAACAAAAACTTTCACGTACTTTATTTATATGTACAAATGATGGTCGTAGTGTCTCAAACATCCTTTGACAAATCTTAACATTTGAAAAATCTTGCTTGAATTATTCAAAAAGTTCACTTTGTGTTGTATCTATAAAATGTTTTGGATGAGAAATTTGTGTACCATATTCACCTATTATTTGTATAGTATCCCTTCTATTGGAAGAAACATGAGAGTGAGTAGTCCAATATTCAACCACATGTTTCTTTACATCTTCTGAAATTCTATCTTTTTGGGGAACCCTACAAATATTTACCCAATTTTTCTCAATTTTTTCATCTATTTCATTTCTCTTTTCAATATACCTTTGAACAGTTCTCCTAGAAACATTTAGTAATTCATAAATTGCTTGAACTTTTCTTCTATGTGATAATTTATTACTAGAAAACTCTCTACATGCAACACTTAGATCACTAGATCGACTCTTATTTTCAATACATTTGAATGCTTCTTGCAAGTTTTCAACAGTTGTTTGTTTTAAATATGATGACTTGTTCCTATTATCAACCCCTAACAACTCCAAAACAAGGATCATTTCTTTTCATCTAAATAACTTTGCAACTAACTGTGCTCTTCCAATTAGAGATTTTTCTTCAAAAAAATTATCCCATATTCCTTATTAGTGTAATTTTAATGTGATTTCAGATTTAACATATCTTTAGATGAAATATTATTGAAAAGAGAATCGCCATCCATCTCCATCATATTTTCCATACCATAGTCCAACAAAATTCTAATATTAGGTTCAGTTTGTTCTTGTACCTATACATCACCTTGGTCATCAATATTTTCCATGGGTTGTTCTTCAATAGATGGGTGATCCCACAATAGTGGTTTACAATTTTTGGCCAAACTGGACACTGAATTTATTATTTTTAACTAAATCTTCATATTCGGGAACCTATAGCGGCTAAACCGTGAGGAATTTGAAGATGACGCAAACTAGAGTCTCATCACATTTTGTCTGTATATTCTAAAAATATTTTTTTCAATTTTTTTGGAATCAGATTGCATGTTTTTTTCCATCTCCCACGAAAACTGGTCTTTTTTAGAAAACAACATTTTTTAAAAGTGACACTCATCGTATACAACATAATTTTTTTTGTATGAAGGATAAAATTCTAACTTTTTTGAATTTAGATTTTTAACTATGATATCTAGCACTTTCATTTGGTCTCATAGTTTTTTATTGAATATTTTTTCCTTAATCAAGTTTCAAAGTCAAACCAATTGCAATTTAGACATAGGCAGACTATATACAACATAATTTTTTTTGTATGTATCAAAATTCAAATTTTATTTTTTTAATGGATCAAGGACATCAATACCCAGCCCAAATGTATTTTTTAAAATTTTATTTTGATAATCTACTATTTTTCCATTGTGCAAAACAAAGAGCTTAATTTTCAGTGAAAAACCTATGTTTAATAAAACTAAAAAAACACATACATAATAAAACCAAAACATATTAAAATTATATTCGTTGGATAGCTCGTTCTGAGGAATGCTTGATTTTATTTGGGTTTTTGAAGATTTTTCCATTTTCATCCTCAAATCGAGCTCCGAAGTGCCAAATTTTATTTTATTTTTGTGTCTGAGATGGGGGATGAGGGATAAGGGGGTTTGTTTGAACCCATAGGGGTTCGAGCGAACCCCTTCAAAGAGGTTCCCTCGAACCCCTTTCCTATGCATTGTTTTGGTTTTTTTGGCGGCCAAGATTCAAAGGGGTTCGGTCGAACCCTGGTTCGAGCAAACCCCTTTTTGGTTCAGTCGAATCAATAGGTTTGTACGAACCCCTAAAATCACTTCTTTGGCTTTGGGGTCATTTTTTGTGAGTTTTCCTTCCTCACTTGAATTGTAAACCACTATTGTGGCTTCACCTAGATGTTCCTTCACCCGCTCTTCTCTTCCTTTGTCTTATTCGTGTTTGATCATATGTCCTTGATCTATTACTTTTACATGCCATCACAAATTGCACTCAAATTTGAATTCACCTGCATACAAATGTCTACACACATGAGTTTTCAATGAAACATGTACGATTAATATTGCATAAATATCCAACACTAAATTTTAAATTGTTCATTTGTTTTAAAGCCAAAGTAAAAAAACATTCAAATAAATTATGAACATATCATATGAGAAAATTTGGTATATCATGAGCTCATATTTGGTATATATATCACTTGAAAAAAGAATGAAATAACATAGAATTGGTGATCAATAATAATGAAATTTAAGAATTTAAATAGTGAAAACAAATCTCAAATACATTCATGAAAATTTAAAGACAGAATCAATTAAATAAGTTCAAGATCAATGTACCTTCAAATATAGCTCTCCTATTGTCTAAATGCATTTTATTTTGTCAAAATAAGTCTTCTAAATTGTTAAAATAAACCTTCTTTTGTCGAAATAAATCTTATAAATTATCGAAATAAACCTTCTTTTGTTGAAATAAATCTTCTAAATTGTCAAAATAAACCTTCTAAAATATCAAAATAAGTCTTCTTAATTGTTGAAATAAACCTTATTTTGTCAAAATTTAAGCTTTCCTTAGTCGAAATAAGCCTTCCTTGGTCGAAATATATATTTTATTGAATTTACTCGAGTTGAAAAATATATATGTCGATCGAGCATATTTCAGTCGAGCAGGTCTCAGCCGAGTAGGTTTCAGCTGAAACCTACTCGGCTGAAATATTCTCAGTCGAACATGTCTAGGTGGCATCCTACATGGCAACCCACTCACCTTTTTCAGAATTTTTTGAAACATTCAACTTTGGCAGATTTTTTCTCTAGTTAGAATTTTTTTTCTGCAAAAAGAAAAAATACCCTTTTGTAGAGCTCGAAGTAGTGAATCCAAATATATATATTTTTTAATATTTTGATTAGTTTTAAGATATTTTATTTTTAAAATAATGCAAGTAGGTTGTTAAAATTAAAAAGAGGCTGATTAAAAATAAATAAAAAATAGTAAAACATTTTTTATTTTTTTAAAACTTATATGGGCTAGTAGAGGAGAGAGTCTTCTTCAAAGGGTATAATGTTTTTTTTTGAAAATGATTAAAAATTTGAAAATAGTTGACGGCTCGTGAAAACTGTCAAATTCTGACATGTTTGACTTTAAAACATTATTACAAGAAAAATATACATCAAAATTTGAATTTTTTTTCCATGTAGTAGTTATTGAAGTAACCTATTTGGAGAAAAAAAAAATAGAGAAAAATAAAGTTTTTTTCAATTTGTTTCTTGATAGCCCCTGAAGTCACTCTTTTCTAAAATTTTTAGCATTCCAAAATTTGTCCTTAAATTGAAAAAATATAATGAAAACAATTGTTTAAAAAAATTTAAAAATTATAGGAATAATCTTCATCAAAAGTTCTACATTTCATTAGTTTACACCATTTTGAAATTCAAAACATAAAAAATCACTTTTATGTGGTCGAAGTTCAGAAATTTTTTTGTTGTTGGTGGATTCCTTTATAAAGTGTGACACGGGTTTGTGTTTTTACCCAAAAATAATATTGTTTAAATATTTACATATAATATATAAAATATTCATTATTCGATACAAAAATAATTAAAAAGGTTTAATAAAGAATAAATAAAAGAAGAAAAATAACAGGTATTATTTTTTAAAGCTATTAATTTTTTGATTGGTAACAAAAGATTTTTTAGCCTAGATCAAGCGATGTGAGCCCAAAAATGGGAGACTTTATGCCCCCTATAAACACATTTTGTTAATATGAATATTCCAATAAAGTCCCCCCCTATAAACACATTGTGTTAATATGAATAGTCCAAACTTGCAAGATCATTGGTCTAGTAGGGGCACAAAGCCTATGAGAATGCTAGCCTAGTAAAGGTATGGAGCATGAAGACAATATCTTAAACACCATTATATTCAACACAATTTTTCAAACATGTGAGCATAATGAATTGGTAAGGGCATAATTCTCATGGTCACAATGGCCCATTGACGGTTTGAACCCTAGTAGCTACAACAATAATGCCATGTTTTCACTATTTAAATTTAACAAATTATTTCAATATTTTATTAAAAATAGCATACAAAAAACTAGGTTCCCCCCCCCAGCTTGGGTGGTTGAAGTTCAATTTTGATGGCTCGGTCAAACCCAACCCAGGTCGAGTGGGTGGGGGCGGGGTCATCTGTAACCACAAGGGGAAGTTAATTTTGTCTTATGCGGTCAACTTGGCGGTTCAATCTTCTAGTTTTGCTAAGGTGGCAGTGGCCTTCCATGACATTAAAATTTCCACACAAGCAAGGTTCTCTAACTTGGTTATCGAAGGGGACTCGTGGAACGTGATTCTTATGTTGATTGGGCAAGCCTCTCCTTGTTGGACTCTTCAGGACCCTATGGCCTTGGCTCAAAATCTCATGACTGCCCTTAGGAATTGCAGTGTGAATCACGTGTATAGGAGCGGAAATAAAGTTGTCGATGCCTTAGAAAATATTGGAGATTTTACTCCAAATTTAGTAAAATGAGATAATATCCTCCTTATATCCCAAGTCGGGTGGTAGAATTAATTCAAAATGATGTCAAATACTTACTATCCAAATTAGATCAAGCTATATATATTGTCATCTTGTATTGATTTTTGCCACACTTGTCAAATAAAATCAACTTAAGCCTGCTAATCTATCTATGCATATTTACTTTTACTTGCACCTCTAGTTTTCATATAGCCATTTCAATTATTGGTTTTTCCTCACTTTGAAACTTCCAAGTTTTGTGATGGGAGGGGATTTAGTTTAGGATGAACCTACTAACTATGATGCTTGGAAGCAAGATAAGGAGGTTTGGGTCATTCTAGAATGAGGCAAGTTGGCTTCGTATGTGGAGGGGATGCACGGGAATAACCCCAAGATTTCTAAATTGGAGTTTTCCAATTCTTGGGTGGATGGGACTATTATTGTTGGAGGAGTCTCTTTTATGGTGACCCATGAGCTTATTGCAGAGGTTATAGGGCTATCCTCGGAAGGGATTTGCATTCCTCGTAAATAAAAAATCCATTACCAAGAAGACATGAAATGGCTCCTAAAAGAGGGTGAGAGGGTGAATAGGTTGCAAAATGGATTTAATCATGAAGACATGTCTGGTTTCTAGTGCACCATTGTTGAAATTCTCATGACGTATGTCACTCTTGAAAGGAATTTTCATTGCTTCCACACCCATCTTTTCCTATGTTCAATCATATTAGGTATAACATCATAATGAATTCCCCCTTTTGGATCCTATCTTCGCTTAGAAAGAAATTTGATAGAAATGTTCAAGCTAAATGCAAGAAATTACCCATTCACAAGGGCCTTATTTTTCATTTATGCAAGTTGCATTATGCACTACTTCCCTCCCCTGCTACTGTGTGCAAGAACACTTTGACTATCTCGGACCCCACTAATCCTCCTAGGGACCCCAACCCCTCTATTACTATTTATGAAACCCCTCCTGTCATTCACCATAGCACTTGGGCCCAAGGTAAAGCCCTTGTGAATGAAAACCCCCCCATCGCTATCAAATGCACTCTCCTGTCAGAACCCACGCCCACACCCATTTCTACTTTTGGGTCGAGGGAGTCTGACAACTCTAATGATAATGATGAATCTTTAAATTCAACCCCGACCAACTCTCCTGTACACTCTTTGGCTCATGACCATATCTCGGATGTTCCTAACACCCCTCCCATTTCTAAGTCTAATCCACAAAATTCTCCCAACTTTTGCATCAACCTAGAGGAACCTAGTATTGAACCTAGGTTGGTTTGTACCCCTACTGACCCCTTAGGGAAACAAATTAATGAACTTTCAAAGATAATTAACATTCAAAAGGATATCATGAAGTGGCTTTTGGGTCAACTAGTCATGACTAAAGAAAGAATCCAAATTTTGGAAGGCAAGGTTTTGGAAAAATAGGTCCTCTAGCTTGGGGAGGTAGAGAATAAGGCACATTGGGACATGATTTCTTCTTTAGCCAAGTCTTTTGAGAAGTGGGAGAGGTGGGAAAAAGAGTTGGATGATCTACAATCTATCATTGGTACTAAGGAAAAAAAGAAGAATTTGCTAATAGAGATTGATTTCATAAATAAAAACCAGGAGAAAACCATGAAATGGTTGAGGGTCATCACCGACTACAACAAAGATACCGTGAAGAACACTACTCTCACTCTTTAAGTTTTTTAGGATGAGTTAAGGAAGTGTTAGGGGAAGCGATTTGTGGAAGGTGTGGAAGATGGTCACATGTAGAAGAAGGTAAAAAAGGGGGACACCTTAGCTCGTGATGTCACGATGAAAACCCAGGCCATTTAACAAGGGCTTGTGACTTTCGAAAAGAAGCTTCAGTTCCTATCTCAGGAATGGAATTTGATCACTTCTCTCAAGTTATTAGGAGACTTGTAGGTTCCCTATGGTTCTGTGTGTTAGAGTAAAGGTTTTAACTTAATTGTTTTGATTAAGTTACCTTTATTCCCTTCTTAAGATTTCACGTAAGTTTGCATAAAGTGACATTTAATAATTATATTAATTATTAAATGTTTTCCTATTAGGGCTTCTTTTACGGTTTTTCCTATTAGGGTTTCTTTAAGGTTTGCATGATATCCTTTTATAAGGATTGATCCCATTGTATATTATATCAATTCCCTTTTTTTCTGATAAGATAATTTCTCCATTTTTCAGAGCTACAAACCCTTGTTTGTTTTCTCCATCCATTCTCTTCCTTGTGATAGGTATCCATTTGCATGCAGGTGATCTTGGAGTCGGAAGTTGGTTTTCTCAACTTATTCATGGTATCAGAGCTTTCCTACCACATGCTTGTTCTTGTTTGAAGAATTTGGAGCTATTTGGAGCTACAAGGTTGGATAAGGCATTCACAGTTTTGGGGTTTGCATTTTTTGATCCAAGGAATCACCTACAATTTCAAAGTATTTTGAGTCCAAACGGACCTCACCATTGTGTCCGCAGTGGTCCAAAACCCCTAAATTGACTGTTCATTCATCCATTTTGGACAAAGTTGATTTGAGGGGTAAAAAAATTTAGCCGTACGATCGTCCGTCTACGCGCGGATCGGAGAAAAATCCTGTTAAAAAGATATATATTTTTTGTTTTCGGAATTTTTTCGTCTGCATTTAAAAATAAATAAAAATTTAAATGTATTTTTGATTTTTTTTTTCAAAAAATATTTTAAAAAAGGCCTTTTTAAGGCTTGCTTAGGCCTGTACCTGTACCTGCGTAGGCTCTATGCAAGTCCGTACCTGCACAGGCTCTGTGCAAGTTCGTACTTGTGCAGGCTCTGTGTAGGTCTGTACCTACGAAAGGTACTGCCTAGGTCCGTACCTGCTCAAACCTTCGTAGGGACCGTGCCTTCATAAGGTGCAGTGAGGGTCGGCCCACGTGCCTCCCCCACCAATGTTTTTTTTCAAAAAAAAATTATTAAAAAGATTTTCATTGTACTTTTTTTATTTGTTTTTTTTATATATGAAAAAAAAATAGTTTTTTATTGTAATAAGCCAAGTTGTGCTTTTGTGGTGACCGTCTTTTGGCCGTCAAATTTAAGCCCGTATTTTTTCTGCGACGGTCGTATGACCGTCAAATTTAATGAAACACTAGCTTTTTTCCCCTTTGGGGCTGTTTTCTTCTAGAGGTCGTAACCTGGGCATACGATATCGTGTTTGGCAAACAAGATATCGTCAGAAAGTTGGTTCTGTCAAATTTCCAATGGTGTGGGTTTCATTGCTTCTTTTTTCTGTTGGTGCATTCTACAACCAGTTGAAGTCAAAGGAGCTGCTTTCAGTCCCGAGCTCATAACTTTTGATCTGTTTCTCCATTTTTCATGATCTCAGCGGCGTTGGAACTGTATTTCAGAATTCTTCAGTTCCATTCATGAAATTTTTCCATATTTCACTCCAGATATATTTTATTCAGTTTTTTGTGTTTTCACACTCTAGTGAACTACCTAGACATATTCATTCTTGGGAACTTTTTGTTTGCATGGGATGCTTCGTTTTTGGCTATTCTTCATGTATTTCCAATTTTTTTTCCTTTGTGGGAATTTTGAGCATCTTTTGTAAGAAATTTCTTATATGTAAATGCACTAAGATAAAGTGCCACACTATTGTACATATATCTTTGGGGATTTTGCACATAAGGTTGTACCATATTTTGTACTCGCACTATTTTATAAAGTGCCATGGGGGGTTGTGCAGTGCCTTTGTTTTGCCATCACACCTTTGTTCGATGAGTGTCCCTCCACGATGACAATGGATCCATATGATTTCAGCCTCATGCATGTGTGGTTTGTTTTGCACACCACTTTTTCAGTTGCAGGTGCTTTCTTGTGCACTTTCAGATGTTGTTTCTTCTCCTTCCTGCACTACAGGGTGTTACACACCATTTCAGTGGATCTGTTCGGCTCTCCTAGTTCAGCATTATGGGGGGGTATTATACTGTTTGTGCTAATTCTTCCTTGGTTTCACCTTGGAAGGAATCTTCCATTCTTAATTGATTGGTGTTTTCAGACTATTGGTACTTGTGCCATTTGTATCTATGTTTCAGGTGTTTGCCTTTGTTTGCCATCTGATTCGAGTAGTGCCATTTGGGGCACTCATGCAGATTGTTGTCTTCTTGATCTTGATCATCTTATCTTCAGCGGAGGTTCTTCAGCACCATAGCAGTCATCTTTTCGACAGTTTTTTGCAGCTTCTTCTGCTTCAGTGATGTTCTTCTTGGCTTTCTGCATCTCTTTTTGGAGTAGAGATTTTCCCATGAGGTTTCCTCTATTTCTCCATTTTACAAAGATTTGGTTGTATTTGGGTACCTGATCTGGCCTAGTTGTTGGGACCCATGTTTGCCTTCTTGCATTGTAGTTACCTTTGCTTTCTTGCACTTGTTTGTAGCTGCATTGTTGCTCATCTTAAGGGGGGGTGTTAGAGTAAAGGTTTTAACTTAATTGTGTTGATTAAGCTACTTTTATTCCCTTCTTAAGATTTCACGTTAGTTTGCATAAAGTGACATTTAATAATTATATTAATTATTAAATGTTTTCCTATAAGGGCTTCTTTTAGGGTTTTTGCTATTAGGGTTTCGGGTATGTGCAAGATCATGATGGGCCAAAAAGTGGTGATATGTAAGCCATATGATGACCTATGTGGCTGACGACTTTTTTTTTACCCAAAATTGATGAAACGAAAAGGGTTTTTAGAGGAGATTCTGTAATTCCCCACCATGTAACCCTAAAGGAAGTTGTAATTAGCAACATAAGCGAACCATTTTTTTTTTAAAGTGCAATTAACATACACATTAACTTACTAATTAACAACAACCTCTGAGGCTATAAAGTTGGGATTACTTAACCCACACAAACATAATACAAATAACCATAACATTAAATTCCTTATAAAATAAGCATCATACAACAAGGATACCACATAACAAAATAAGAAAAACATCCAAGATACAATCTCATAATCATTTACTTAATCCAATAGTTACATCACTCATTCCCAGAATGAGACAATAGTACAAAAGTATTACAATTACAAAATTCCACCTCATAAACATAAGAGGGATAAAATAACTTATACAATCTAAAATATTACAATGAATAAATAACTCAAGAACCGTGAGCTGTCCAATTGGATGTCTCGCCACCAAGTACTGAAGATCAATGGGGACCCAACGATTTTGGTGCATGTTCCACCCAGCCAAGTGGTACCCGAAGGCCCACCCCCCATGCTAGGAGATAGTAACAAAGTAACATGGACAAAGATCTACAACCTCTAACCAAAGGCAGACTCATACTGACTCAACCAAACAAAAGTACAACATAAGTACAACACAATAACAACTTTCACATCACTGACATAGGTCACATTGCTTCTAGACATAAAATAGATCAAGTATGTTTAGAGAAACATACTCATAACATAAATACTAACAACAGTTGTCCTAGACAGAGTGTCATCGCACAGCTCATAATAAGTTACCCTCTGTGGATCTTCATAGGCTCCAATGATCCTAGTGGCCTCTACCAACCCTCGGCCCTCATACTTACTAGTGCGGAATCAAAATACCTCTCGTACAGACAAGATAGATGACTATGCCATTCCAGGCCTTTCCACTCATTCCAAGCCTTAACTAGCACTTGACTATGAGTGAAGCTAGAACTTATCTTTTTAGTGTGTAGTACTCCCCAAATATTCATTTCAATTTTAGTTATCTCTTGATTAAACTCACTTCCATAGGTTACCCAAATCCTACCTCTTCCGGGCTCTGGCCCTAATGGAAGCCACTCTTCTATTCGACAACACACAAACAATCTATCCACCAAGGGAATCACAAGTGCATACAACCTAGGTATCAAAACCACTCCATCACAAGCAGGAAACAAATAATAGGACACACTCCAAATATCTTGGAGGCAACAAACACATAGTCCACTCCTTTCACAGGAGGTACAAAACAACCCCGTTCTTGGAAACCAGGTAAATACTGATAAGACACCATGCACTACCCAAGGGACAAGCAACTGGTTGACATAAGGTAATCGACAACCTTCTTAGATCCTCTAAGATTCTCTGGAAGACTTAAAAATTTGGACTAACACATAATCCCATATCCCAAAATACCACATGACAACATAGCTACAAAAGCACTAAAGTCATTAATCAAATCTAATATTTGGATTTCCTAGATCCATACTCAAGCAATAGGTAACGTTTACAAAGGCAAAGGCACAATTACAGGGTTTACTCAAATAACCATATACCCATTTTCCATTTCCATAATAGGGAATTTAAACTATTTTAAACTCACAACCCTTTGCGAATATATGAGGAAAATAACTCTAAAAGACAATCAAGAGGAAATTACTTATTTTTGGATATTCTAAATCCATATCTCATAAATATTCCAATCACACTATCATAATTGCTCAAAATAGAAAATAATAAATTAAGGTAATTAATTGTCTCTTCATTATAAACAACTCCTTAATTAACTTTTAATACCACATAAAACTATTGCCAATAATCTTTTCAATTTTCTATCCAAAATCTATGTCTCATCAACTATCCATTTGAAACATGCAATTTATAAAATATCTTAAAATATCCTTTTTGTTAACAATTTAACCATGCATTCAACCTTATCTTTTAAAATCTCTATTCACAATAATATAAAACTATTTCTCTTTCAAAACAATCGAAATAATTAAATAGGTGTCTTCAATCTACAATTATAAGAAATACTAATTTAAGATAATTTAAATCAAATTCTATATCTCTTTTAAATTTTCCAACTTTACACAGCGTCAATATCATTTTATAGTTTACTCTTTCCAATTTAAGTGTATGCAACCAACTATTCTTATTAATTAAATAAACTTTCAATTATATATTTTTTTTATATATTTAATTATATATATATATATATATATATATATATCTCTTTTAAATATATATATATATATATATATATATTAAATATCAATCATTGTTTATTTCTTACTAAAAAAATTATTTCAATCCCAAATTAATATATTAAAATGACATATATAAATAATATTTATATCATATATATTTATAATGTTAAATAAAAATAACAATTCCCTTCATTCAATACCAAGGGCGGACGCCATGTTCACGCAACAGTGAAAATAAAGAATTTAAAAAAAAAAAACAGTGCTTAGGGAGGGGTCGGCCGCAACCAAACCCCCGCCCCACCTCCATTCTACCGGCGGTTCCCATATTCCACACCAGCATACCCAATGTATGTGGGATGGCGCTATGTATAAACAGCCGACCCTTCCCCACATAACCATCGGGTGCGGCCTATAGAGTTAAGGGGAGGTTGTGATGGAAGCCCTGCCTCCACAACCATCCCCTTATGGCGGCGGCGGTGGGGGTAGTGCCTCCCACAGCTCCTCCCCACAAAATTACACACAACCCAAAACAAAATACGGGGTTTAATATAGACACAGCAAAAAAAAATACGCATTCGCCTAGAATGAAGTTTTAATACGCCATACAGACGGCGAACATTATAATTTAAAAATAAAATTTGCAAACATAAATTACATACATATGTACTATATATTTATACGTATGTATATATATATATTTAATCAAATACATATATACATATGTATGTATATATAATATATATAAATTTAACCAGAATTTCATCTACAACATAAATTGAAGAAAATATTCAAAACCATTCACCTACAGATGAAAATATGAAAAATTTTGCCAGAACAAAACAAAATTCCACAAAGATTTAGAACTAATTCTTTTAAAACATTTTCTTAAATTCATATCAATAAAAGAATAAGAAAACTAAAAGAGATCCAGATTTAACCAGAAGTTTTCTAATCCTCTAGTTTTCTTCAGCACAATTTCCACAGAGGTTTAAATTCTTTAAACAATTTAAATGTTTTGTTTAATCTCAAGGTTCGATTTAAACAACTACACAATCCATTTCTTCAAACAAATTTAATTCTACAGAGATTTACACAATTTCCCTTAATAACAAAAGCTTTAAATTTAATTAATTAATTTCTTTCTTCTATTCACAAATTCATTTTCTCAATAGATTTAACAACAAATTGATTAATCACTACAGTTTTGAAAGCATTCAAAGACAAAACATAAACACAAAAGAAAACCTAATTCCAGAAGCTACAGGGAATGAAAATTTGATGTTGAGCTTCCTCCAAAGCTTCTATCCAACAATTTAATGATTCCAACCAAGAAAGCAATCCACAAACACAAACAAGATTTCCAGAATAAGTTCACTGTGAAACTACAGCCAAGAATTTCCTCAAACCCTCCTCTGTGCAATTTTTCCAAAATTATCCTCTCACACCAGAATAAGTTTTTCCCTATTTCAAAATTCTCTCCCTCCATGAATTTTGCAACCAATTCTTAATTTCTCAATTAAACTCACACATGCAGGTCTAATTGAAAATATCTTGCACAACCAAATCTGATTTTGCATGCAAATCTGAAACTTAAAATATCTAAATATCAATTAACTCCAAAAATTGAAAACCAATTTTGCTTTTAAAATCCAATTTCAATTTCTAATTTAATTCCAACTTAATTGAAATGAAATTCCAAAATAATTAAATTTCCACAATTTGAAATTAAATTTGAAGTTAATTTTAATTCTTTTATTTCTTTTAATTTCCTTGCAACACATTTAATTAATTAATTTAATTATTTAATAACTAAATTCAACCCCTTGGATTAAATTTAATTAATTAAATATAATTAATTAATTTAAATATAAACTTTTATCCACATTGCATAATTTAAATTAAATAATCATCAACATGATATAATGCAATTATTCTAAACATCTATTTCCATATCAAGAATCCTTCAGAATTAAATAACATTAAAGTAAGGCAAACAACGACTCGACACAGACGACTGACAACACACTATGGCTAGGGTGTAGACTTGACACATGTTACTTAGCTACTATCTCCCTTCAACTTAACCGTTGGATCGACACGCTCAGACTTGTGAAACCAGGTGGAGTCAGTGTCATGTACCTACAAACCTGAAAACATAGTAACCAACATCATAAAATAGAACAGCATAAAATACACACCGTGAAGAGGAAATCATAGAATCGTAGGGCGCTCACAAGCGAGTGATGTGAATCCGTCCCCTTGACCAATACACTCAACAAAACTGACACTTCTATAATACATCAAATATTCTCATATGCACTAACATGTTATATCACTAACATCATCATTACACCATTAAAAAATGTAACACAAATCATCAGATAAACCAAATCACATCACATAAAATAGTCTATCACTCAATAAATGGCGATCTAATACACACACAAGATAAAGTATATGAGTATCCAGGAGTATAAATCAACGCAAAACAAGGACACACTACCCAATCCATAAAGCAAAACGGAGGGGTGTTACAGATTCTCAGCTTTCCACCAATATAAATTATGCTTTACTTTGAATATAATAAATAATTATTATTCATTTTCTATTAGAATTACGAATAAAGTTATGATTGGTAGGTTGATTGAAAAAAATCTATAACTTTCAAACGATATCAAATTTTTTGAGTCTGAAACATGCGTCACATTCTATGCTTCACACACTATAGGATTAAAAAAAAAAAATGAATTTCATCAATTGTTGACCAAGTTAAGGTGGTTAGATAGATGAGTTTTTATATTTTTAAAAAATTGTAATAAAAAAATTATAAAAAAAATGCATCACATTGGGACATGAGTCCTCTACTTATATCTAAAATATTTTTTAAAAAAATAATCATTTTATTGTGGTTAGGGTGGTCAGACAAACACCTACTTTTTATTTTTTACCCTAAAATTTAAATACTACTGCATTGAAATTTCAAATTTTCACTAAATAGATATATTTTTTTTAAATAAAGGTCTAATAGTTTAGAAACTACATTCAATTTTCTACAGATTCTATTTTTACATTTTTTTGAAATAATATAGATAACTTATTCAAATTTTTACGTCAAGTTGTCTAACTCTGATTTTCTGTCTTTTTATTTCCACTTAAGGGCCTATTTTTTCCATGATGATCCTGCACATACCCTTTCTTTAGGGTTTGCATGATCTCCTTTTATAGGGATTGGTCCCATTGTATATTATATCAATTCCCTTTTGTTCTGATAAGATAATTTCTCCATTTTTCAGAGCTTCAAACCCTTGTTTGTTTTCTCCATCCATTCTCTTCCTTATGACAGGTATCCATTTGCATGCAGGTGATCTTGGAGTCTGAAGTTGGTTTTCTCAACTTCTTCACTATGTTGGTCCTGGCTTTGTGGGTTTTTTGACTATTTGACTACTAGTCAAATTGTATAAGCTTTAGTTTTTGTTTACAATTTTTGGTTTTCTCACTACTCTTGAGTTCCTAGTTTGCCTCTATGGTTGTTCTACAAAGGGATACAAACCAACCACCACCCTGCAGAATGACTAACACCTAACTACACATAATAGCATTAATCATAAACCAATAGGACAACATTCTTACAGAAAAAACCAAAACTATCTTTATGAAGGGCACATAGCCCCATAGAGAGTAATGCAAAAAAAAACTAAAAAACACCAACCACCAAACCCAAAATTACTCCTTCAAAAAGAAGATAAGGTTCCATTCATTCTCAGGTTGTTCCATAGCCTCATTGTATTGCTCCACCAATCCAATCACATCACCTTCCAGTTGTTTCTTTGCATCTCGAGTGACTTGATGCTTGTGATGACCTTTCCCGGTATTAGTCTCCCCACTAACCATCCCAAAGATGGCCTGACACATAATACCCAAAGTAATAAACATTAGCCTATTGAAGGCCCTATCCATCTTGTCCACTTTTTGTTGAAGCTCTCAGATTTGTGAAGCATACGGCTCCAAGGGTGTAAAAATTTCCTACTTAACACCATTCTTATCCTTCAAAGACTGAATATTCAGCCCTTCCATGGCTTCCCTAACCACCTCCTCAATTTCATGCTGAATATTTTGAATCCCTTCCTCCTCCTCTAAATCTTTGACCACTGGTTGATCATCACCAACCAATTTGTCATCTTGTTCACTACTAGAAAAATATTTTGAGATATCTTCTCCCAACATAACTGACATCTCCTTCTTGCTCAGATTAATAGGATGTTGGGTTTCCTCTTTTGGGTCATCCCCAAGCTCTTCAAAAAACACATTTTTTCCCTTTGGAAGTTTGACTAGCAAGCCTAATCAAATGCCTCTCACCCCTCCCATTGTTAGAATCCTTTGAATTCCCTTGCTCCTCTTCATCTCTTATTTCAGTTGTGACCTTCTTGGTGGTTTTAGGCTCAAGACTTTCACATGCTTTCCTTTTGGTGCCAGAGTTTCTTGAGGGGTAGCCACCAGTTTCTTTATCTTTAGGATTGAGTAAGAGGGTTACCCTTGGTAAGAAGACCTTTAATTAAAGACTATTTAAAATTGGACGAGCCAACAAGAGGCTTTTGGTGGGAGGCCTAACAAAGGAGGGACCCACATCAGAGGAAGTGGCCAAAGAGAGGTCGGGGAGTGGTTCAACATGAGATATAGGGGCAACAAAACTAGTAGGGATTCTACTAGGGGATCCTGATAGGGGGTAATAGAAGCAGCATAATTATACAAGAATTGGATCAAACCCTGGTGGAGAGGGGGAGAGGCACCCTTAGCCTTACATTGCAAGCTTAAAGACAAAAATAGAAAGAAAGGAATATTAATTCTTTCAGTTCTACGAATATAACATAGAAATGGGAAATGGTACTTGTGCAAAGTGGTGAAGCGCTCTTCCAAAGTGAAGTACTTTGAACATTATGTGAACACTAACAACCCCAAAAGGAGTCTAAAGGCACTCTCTGTCATAACCATTCTGGTTTCTCACCAATTTCTCAATTCCTTCCAGGAAGCTATCCATAAATCATTAGTAATTTTCATTACTAATCTTGGACACCCTTAAACCACTATACTACAAACCCGTTATAGCCACAATCAACCTGGGAGAAACTTCAAACCTTACACTACCAATCTAAACTTTGTCCTCTCTCTAGGAATTGTATAACTTAGCAGTAATGTTGTCATTGCAGCCACACATCATCATAAATAATGGCATCATACCATCCTCCTTGAAAATCCTTTGAAGCTTGACATTTTGTTGTAAAGGAACACAAGATAATGGTTCAGACCTTTTTCTGGGACCCCCCATCGAATTTTAAACTAACACTGGCAAAGGAAAAAAGATTTATCTTTCCCAATAGTCAATTTCCTTTCTTAACAGTGGAGTTTATGGAGTAGGTTAGAGGGGGAATAAAATTCCATCCAAAATTAGCAAACCCAATCACAAACTCGTAAATCATGTGAGAATAGCCTCTATATACAATGAATAGATGTCTGAAAGATTGTGATATAGGAAACATGTAAGGGCTTGATGAAGAGGAGATGTCGTGGTGATCTATCATCATGCAAATATGCCTCGAATCTACTCCTTCAAGGAAGAGAGGATCTATCATCACATCATTCAACCTTTCCACAAAAAGTGTAATATTTAAAAAATTAACCATCTCAAGGAAGATATTAATTAGAGAATGATTCCATAAAGGACTTATCAAAATATGAAAGCTGACAATATCCCGAGGTACAGGATGTAGGCCAATTAGATCACCCATCAACATTAGATCCTTGAAATGACAACGCCAAGTCACAAAGGCATATCAAGTAATGAAACCCAGCACAACTAACATCATCCATCCCATGTCGAGACCTTCCTTTTTGCCATAGTAATTAGCCCACGTTGTCTTAGTTGGACATAGAAAAGTGTGCCAAGTATACCAACAAGCCTTCCGCACCCAGACCATGTGGGATAGCCCCCACCAAGTCACAAAAGAGAGAGGGGAAGCAAAATCCAACACAGCTAACATCATCCATCCCCCACCAAGGTTAGTCTTTCTATGCCAATGAGTACACCTCATCCCCTCCGTAAGATCTAGATAAGCATGTCACGTAAGCACCCAAGCCTCTGACACCCTAAGCACTTGACTCCATACCGTTCCACTTCCACAACTACCTTTAACTTTCCAAACAGGATATGAGAATTTACCCCACATCACCATATGATCATTAAGATTCAAATTTAAATTAGAAATAAGGGCCTTTGTCTAAAACACCCCATCATCCAAAAGACCTAGTGAATCAAATTTAAAATAAAAAAAGGATCGGGAGACCAACACCCCGACCATAGCAGCAAGACACCCAATAAGCATGGCGAGCATCGGCATCATTAAAGGTTTAAAGGGGGTTCGTCCATCCTATCCTTGGCTAACCAGTCCCTGATATGAGTTGGAAAATCCTCAAATTTCCCAGATTACCATTGGGGAAATGGAAGCCCCAAACTAGAAGTTGTATTAGCAAGGTTATTTCCTTCCTTGTAAATATGAGAGACTAAAACACCCACCATAGAAGAGAGCACTTGTTTAGAGTCCAAAATAAAGATAAGTATGATATTCCAAGGGGGGTCAAACAAGCCATTTAGACAATCCATAATCAGTTTTGAAACACCCTCAATCATGACATAGTCAAAACCCAAATCTTACAGAAGTATGTTCTAAGAAAGTACAATTAATATTTGATGTGATTTAAAAGAAATTATTTGAAAATATAGATATAACTAGTCTATATTAATTTGTAGTTCTAATTTATTATCATTTAAAAAATTGAAGCTTTGGGTGCCCACTTGCATCTTTATGGACTCCTTCAAGGCCTTCGAAAAATCAACATAGACATCAACCCTCTTTTATGGAGTAAAAATAAAATTTCATTCTCAATAGGGATACCTATCCTAGAGACACAACAATGCAATCTAGTAAAGCCCAAAAAAGCAAGGGAAAGCCAAGGAATTTGATCCAACTGTGGAAATGAAGAAATCATTCTTCAAAGATTATTAAGTCTCAAATCGATAAAGAAAACATGATCAAGGACGATTGAGTATACCAAGAGTCATGCTTGAATATAGCCTTGGAAAACTTAACCTCAATGAAGTAAAAAATGATAAAAGATTAGATAAAATTTTTGATTTCTTCTACATGGGTAACCCCAAGAGGTACCCATGTAGAATTGATCCAACTATGTAGCATTTTTTCAAATCCACTTACATACATTTTTGAAATCATGAATTAGCAAAATAACATCAAGAGCAATACATTACCTTGTGCACTACATTTAAAATGAATTGTTGTAGCCATTTGGGAGTCATTGTCCTACCCATCCAAACCTAAAGCTTCAACATCAAATGCATGATAGTTTGTAGTGGTTTCCATATAAAAAAAAAAAAACATTGTCTTAAAATGAGATCTCCTACTCAAAAAATTAATATGACATACATATAAAAAAAATAAAAAATTACATAAAACCGAATCAAACCAAACCAAACCAAAACTCTAAATAAATTAAATTAAAATTTAGATGCCAAACATTCTTTTAAAGAAGTGAACCAATATATCTCTTCATTTCCACTCAAATGTAGTGAATAGCCAAATTATAAAGTAAACACTAGAAAGTTCGTTACATGAGAATCATTCTATCGAAAAAAACACGAGAAACAAAAATCCAAGCAAAGGTTTTGGAATATTTGTTCGGAATCTCTTTTTAAATTGGATAGGAAGTATAAAAATATAAGGCTTTTTTGGAATTGTTTCAAATCTCGACAAAAGATGAGGTGAAGGGTACAAAATACGATAAGATCCATACTTTTTTAGGTGAAGGAAATCGTCGTTATTATTGATCTATTCTATGCATATAAATGTTGGAGTTGCAAGTTAAAACTTGTTAAGAAAAATGGCGCAAGCTTCGTTTTCATGCAATCTTAACATTGCAAGATGTCCATTCTCTGAGCTCAATGGGAGACGCTGCACTTTTCGACAATCTTTCCTTCACAATTCAAATGGGAGCAAGCACGTTCGAAAAACACTCTCTGTTTCTCAGTCTGCTGTCACTGGTACATAAGATCTTTGTGCGTTTGTGTTGCTCAATTTCCTTTAATTCAATATAATGTCAAGTTGTTTACACAGTTTCGTGATATAGATAGCGTTTCAGCCAAGCGAGAATTTCCTCCTGAAATTTGGAATGATGGCGTGATCGACTCGCTGCAAATAACTTCTTATCAGGTTTGTCGCTTGTGTTAGTAGAGTTGTGGTGAATTATTTGTAAATTTGCCGAGAACTAATGTATATTGGGTTTGTTTCAGTGCGAGGAAACAGGAGGGAAAGAGAAGAGGGTACAGACATTGATATGGGAGATTAAGAAAATGTTTAAATCGATGGGGGATGGCGAAATAAGTCCTTCTGCCTATGACACTGCGTGGGTCGCAAGGGTGCCTGCTCTGGACGGCTCCCACTGCCCTCAATTTCCTCAGACGCTTCAATGGATTCTGCAAAACCAGCTGAGCGACGGATCTTGGGGTGAACAGTCGTGCTTCTTATCGTATGACCGGATTCTAACTACTCTTGCATGCATTATTACCCTTTCTCTCTGGTCTTCTGGCGAGACACAAGTCGAGAAAGGTGCGACAAGCTTTTTATTTTATTGTTGAGTTTTTCAGGTAGAACTCGATCTAGGACCTTCTAGTTTCTGCTAGTGTTCTACTATTAAGGTATTGGCCCTTTTAAAACCAGTTCATCTTTCATTAAGTGTGATTTATTTTCAACACCCACACCACCTTAAGTCATTTTATAGAATGCTTGGTCGAAAAAGGTGCAACAAGCATTTTATTTTTATTGTTCAGTTTTTCATGGACCAACTAGAACTTGATCTAGTTTTTTTGCAGTCTTGTTCGTGATTGTAAAGGGTTTTGGGTCCCTTCAAAACCTGTTTTTACCTTAATCAAAAACTAGAACTTGATCTAGGATCTTCTATATGCTGCTAGAGTCCTCTACTACTAAGATATTAACCCTTTTAGGACCAGTCCATCTTTGGTTCGTGTGGTTTATTTCCAACACTCACACAACCATAAACCATTATATAGAATGCTTGGTAGAGAAAGGTGTTATGATATTGCTATCAAGATTCAATCGTGTAGTTTTTCGAGTCAAACTCATTAACCCATGATTCATGAGTAGTGGTTCACAAGAACCCATCTCTCATGATAATGAATGGTCCACTTAGCACTCATTGCATCTAGGCGATGCTCACAGAGGTGAAGCATTGGTCCGTCCCGGGAGGTCACCCATCCCAGTACTGCTCCAGCTCAAGCGCACTTAACCACAGAGTTTCCCCAAGGTTAAGCCCACTTAGCTTGCTACCCCATTTGCAAAACCTTCAGCAAGTGTTGTGCCTTATGAACCATTCATTATAGAGCCCCTTTAGTTCATCAATTGATAAGTAGGAGGTTTCTTCCACAGCATGTCAAATTATGATATTGCTATCAGGATTCAACCGTGTAGTTTTTCGAGTCAAACTCATTGACCCATGATTCATGAGTAGTGGTTCACAAGAACCCATCTCTCATGATAATGAATGGTCCACTTAGCACTCCTTGCATTGGTCCATCTCGGGAGGTCACCCATCCCAGTACTGGTCTAGCTCAAGATGCAATGAGTGCTAAGTGGACCATTCATTATCATGAGAGATGGGTTCTTGTGAACCACTACTCATGAATCATGGGTCAATGAGTTTGACTCGAAAAACTCCATAGTTGAATCCTGGTAGCAATATCATAATTTGACATGCTGTGGAAGAAACCTCCTACTTATCAATTGATGAGCTAAAGGGGCTCTATAATGAATGGTTCATAAGGCACAACACTTGCTGAAGGTTTTGCAAATGAGGTAGCAAGCTAATTGGGCTTAACCTTGGGGGAAACTCTGTGGTTAAGCACGCTTGAGCTGGAGCAGTACTGGGATGGGTGACCTCCCGAGACGGACCAATGCTTCACCTTTGTGAGCATCACCTAGATGCAATGAGTGCTAAGTGGACCATTCATTATCATGAGAGATGGGTTCTTGTGAACCACTACTCATGAATCATGGGTCAATGAGTTTGACTCGAAAAACTACACAATTGAATCCTGATAGCAATATCATAATTTGACATGCTGTGGAAGAAACCTCCTACTCATCAAGAAAAAGGTGTGACAAGCTTTTTATTTTTATTGTTGAGTTTTTCATGGATCAGATAGAACTCGATCTAGGATCTTCTATTTGATGCTAGAGTGTTCTAGTACTAAGATATTGGCTCTTTTAGGACCAGCCCATCTTTGGTCCGAGGGTGGTTTATTTCCAAAACCCACACCACAGTATAGAATGCTTGGAGTTCCTACTTTGACTTGGCTCCAATATCATGTTAAACTTTTCATGGATCAACTAGGACTCGAATCTAAGACCTTCCATTTCCACCTGGAATGCTCTACAAATAAGCTACTAACTCTTTTAAAACCAATTCATCTTTAATCAGAATGTAGCTTATTTCCAACATTTATTTAAGAAGAAACAATTCTGTATATGTTCATTCAGAATGAAGAAAAATGGAGAATTTGCTTTATCTTGCTTTCATGGGTTCCATTTAACGTCTTCAAAACAAAATCAGGTATTGAATTTGTGAGGAACCACGCTGAGCGAATGGAGGAGGAAGCAGACAATCACCGGCCATGTGGATTTGAAATTGTGTTTATTTCACTGCTCGATGAAGCCAAGAGTTTAGGATTCGATCTTCCCTATGATTTGCCCTTCATAAAACAGATTAACCAGAAGCGGGAGACCAAGCTTGAAAAGTGAGTCAGTCCCTGTGTGATATCTCTTTAGTTGTGTTTGAATTTCTATTTACCCCAAAATAACTTTGTGATTATACTTTGTGGGTGATGGTGGTTTGTTACTAGGATTCCGCTGAATATTATCCATGCCGTTCCAACAACAATTCTTTACTCATTGGAGGGCTTGCAGGAAATAATAGATTTGGATAAAATAATGAAACTTCAGTTCAAGGATGGATCCTTCCTAAACTCCCCTGCTTCTACAGCTGCTGCTTTTATTCGTACAGGAGACACAAAGTGTTTGGAGTTTTTGACCTTTGTTGTCAACAAGTTCAATGACTATGGTACCAATCATCATATGCTTTATTCTTTTTGTTTTTTAACTCAAGAAATTAAAGTTCTATTTGATCGTAACTGTAGAGCAGAAGAAAGGTGATAAAAATGGTAATGAATAAATGCAGTTCCTTGTCAGTATCCGTTGAATCTGCTTGAACGTCTATGGGCGGTTGACACTGTTGAGCGCCTGGGTATCGATCACTATTTCAAAGAGGAAATCAAAGAAACACTAGATTATGTATACAGGTAGGGCTTTAAAATTTTATCAGATCATACTCATTATCACGCTATGTGAAGCCATTTATATTGTTAACTTAAATCGATTAACAGGCATTGGGACAATAGGGGCATTGGATGGACGAGAGACAGCTCTCTGCCTGATATTGATGACACTGCCATGGGCCTTCGGATCCTTAGGCTCCACGGATATAATGTATCTTCAGGTGACAAGATTAAAGAAATAGTTTGTGCTGAAATATTGAGGTTATTTTAGATCTTTTGACTTGTTAAATTTGCCCCTTAATCTTTTCGCAGACTCTCTGAAAGGTTTCAGAGACAAGAATGGAGAGTTCTTTTGCTTCATGGGCCAAACCCAACGAGGAGTTACGGATATGTTAAACGTTCATCGTTGTTCTCACATTGCATTTCCCGGAGAAAAGATAATGGAAGAAGCAAGACTCTGCACCCACAGATACTTGACAAACGCTCTTCAAAATGGGGGGGCTTTCGACAAATGGGCTATTAAAAAGGATCTTCAAGGAGAGGTATTCTACCATGATAGTTTAGACAAATCTGAGGTGCTTTTATGTTGTGAACTACAAAGAAATAAAACCCAATTTCTATCAATTTGCAGGTGGAATATGTTCTCAAGTATCCATGGCACAGAAGTATGCCAAGGTTGGAGGCAAGGAGCTATATAGAGCAATATGGGGAAAACGATGTTTGGCTGGGAAAATCCCTGTATTTGTATGACTTCTAAACTTTGGACTCATTCATTCTCAGCCTTGCCAATATTCTATTGCAAAATATGACATATTTTTTCATCAGGATGCCAAATATAAGCAATGGAAAGTATTTAGAACTGGCAAAGCTTGACTTCAACAATTTGCAGTCTATGCACCAGAATGAGATTCCAGATATTCAGAGGTAAGGCCAACCTGATAAATTTTCATGCTATCTTTGCCTTCCTTTTGTATTTTGTGACGAGGATAAAAATATTAATGAAAGAAATTGCACACAATTGTTGAAAGGTGGTTGGAATTATCTGGTTTCACCAAGTATTTCACACCAGAACATGTGGTAGAAACATATTTCACCATTTCTGCGAGCATGTTTGAGCCAGAATTCGCTACGTGCAGAGCTGTCTACACAAAAACTGCAGTCTTAGCTGCCATTCTAAATGACCTTTTTGAAGCGCAGTGCAGTGCAGGGGACATCATGCTCTTCTCTGAAGCAGTTCAAAGGTAAAAACAAGCTTCATTTTCCATTTGATTGATTAACTTAGAAAAAAATACATTCTTCACGCAGCTAAATCATCCGTATCGATGGGAGTTTTAGGTGGGATTTATCTCTGGTAAACAGAATGGCCGAAGAGATGAAAATCTGCTTCATGGCTTTGTATGACACAGTCAGTCAAATTGCAGAACAAGGAAGGAGGAGACAAGGCCGTGACATACTACCCTATCTCCGATATTTAGTATGTATTATATGTATATGTTTCTGATTTAAACTGTCTATATTGAATCACACTCAGCCATCCATCATTAAAGAAAAAATATATATATTATATCAATTTACTAATATTTTGTTAATTATCTATTCGTCTAGTGGGAAGTTCTGCTGGCGTCCTACTCGCAAGAAACAGAATGGACGCAACTGAAGCACGTTCGATCCATGCAAGAATATGTGGAGAATTCGAAAGAATCGATGGGCATGGCCACAGTTGTTTCAACCTCCATACTTTTTACCGGTGACATTCTTTCCGACGAGCTTCTTTTAAAAGCTGGTCGATCCAAATTTCTCTACCTGGTGGCTTTGACGGGGATCTTAGCTAAGGCTACAAACACTTACCAGGTAACATGAAATCTTTCTTCCTGTTGGTCTTGCACAGGTATAAGCTGCTTCCTTCTAACTTTGTGGTTGTGATGGAATTACTGGTATTGACAATCATTCAGGAGAAGAGAAGGCGAGGTAAGCCTTGGGCGATAGAGAAGTGCATGAGAAATCATCCCGAACTCTCAGAAAAAGAAGCTGTAGATCATATTTATTTGGTGATGCAGAGTGCCCTGCTGGAATTGAATTGGGAACTGATTAACAACCGAGAAATGCCAGAACGGATTAGGAAGCTAATTTTTAACACTGCAAGATCAATGCAATTGTTTTACATGGAGAGGAACAGTTTTACCCAATCGCATGTGGAAATGAAGGAAGTAATAAAAAAGTGTCTCTTCGAACAGGTTGGAATATAGACTACAGTACCTAGTTGGCCTCCACTTTCTTCTTGCCAGCCATAACCCAGCTTCTTCGTTTGACTGTATTTGGTAGAAATTATCGTTGGTTATAAATGTTCTAATTGTTCCTGTTGATACTTGTCTATAAAAGTTTGGTCGAATAAATATAACTGTCTTGTTCTGAGGTAATCATTGCCATGGGCGGTCCAATGAATATAGCAACTGTCATCTGCCGCTATATTTGTTTTTAAATATTGGAATAATAAATTTGTTTTATAATATAAATTGTTTTATTTTGTAATGTTTTAATATTTTTTCAATGAATCAAATATTTAATGGGATCAAGTTTAGATGGTTTTAGGAAAATTCATCTCGAACAATTTACGGTCATGGAAAAATTCACCGTCAAGTAAAATTTACCACGAGCAATATTCACCGAGGGGGAAAATTAACATAACAGCATTAATATTTTTTAATATATATTTCAAAAACTTGCCCGGGTGAATTGCTAGGTGAATTTTCCTTTTGTGAATTGCTGACGATGAATTTACTAGATGTCATTTTAGATATTTTAAGTACATTTATCTAAAAGTATTAAGAAATATTACTTTTGAATTATTTTATTAATTATAAATAGATGTGTTTCATTTTAATTTAAAATTATTTCAAAAAATGAAGATACATTGTAAAAAAAAATTAAAACTGTTAAATAGCTTTTTAATAAATAAAATAAAATAAGATATTTCTAAGTATTTCTTAAATAGGTGTATTTAAGATATCAATACTAATATACTTAATAGTTATTTTATTTTGTATTTACCTAATGACCATTGAATAATTCTTATATATATAAAATTATTCTTAAGTAAATGAAATAAAATAAATAAATATCAAAATTTATTTTATTTTAATTACATGTGTACTTTATTTTATTTAGCTGAGAGTTTTTTTTATTCATAAGAGGTAAGTATATTAAATTCCCAAAAAAATTATAGTTTGTTTGCATAGTAGGTATGGCAAAATTTGCAGAATATTGCCCTTTTGGGCTAGCCCAATAACCCAACAACTACCCATATGTGCATAAGGCCCCCTTTGGGCACCACAATTTATAGACTTGAACACTTGCCAACAAAAATCTCTTAAAGCCCTACACCCGCTTCCCTAAAATTAGGGAGACAAAACTAGAGACGAACACCATATTGTAATAGAAACCAAGGGAAGGAAATACCAGCCGCCACCATTATAAAACTGTAAAAAATATAATATTTAGACTGCAAGCCCTAGACTACCCAAACTAACCACCCGACCACCAACTAGAAGCCATTCATTTTGGTGAATTGATCGAAATTGGCTACCCAGTCAAAACCATTGACCGGCTCCAGCATTAGTAGTTTCTTAAGGAAACTTACCTCGTACGCTGCAACTTGATGATGCCTAACTAAAGCCATGTCTTTGAGCTCTAGAAGCAAGGGATAAACCTTGATGACTTCTCCAAGGACCTTAACTAGAGGAATATCATGGGGTCGAGGCGCTCCACATCCCAAGAGTGTTGATTTCATAACTTCATGTAGGTTGTCCAAGAGCTCCTCGTTGAAGAGCTTGCAAACAATTTCCTTCACTTCTGCTTTTGAAGTTATCACATCAAGCAATGAGGCCAGGAACCTAGAGATGATGTGGGTGTTAACCCGAATGTCTCCCAGTACACCAAAAATTCCTTGCCCAAAATCATTTTAACTGCAACCACCACATGAGAATTGATCCTTAACATTATCCTTTTCATTCATTGGTCGGTAATTGCCTTGAAGGAATTCTACCTAACCTTGTTGTCCAATTGGATGGGCGTGTCTTTCCCCAGGCTCACCATCGCCTCTGATGAAATCTCCACTATGAATTTTGATCACTCTACCATGACTACCCATGAAGAGCTTACTAAAAAAATGAAACCAAAATTTGGCAAAAACTATGCCAACATGTTAACATTTAAGGACCTTCCTCTGCCAAAGCTTGTCACACATACCACATTGTGTAACTGCATGTGTTCCCTCTCTAAATTCCTTAGCCCTCGCCACCTATCCACCTGTCCACGATCATGCATGATGCCACATTATGGCATTCCAACTAGGAGATGAACTGTAATAGTCTCTAATTGTCTGTAGGTCCATCTAATTATAATTTGTTTCCGTCGATGCCAAAGGCACGAATAGGAGTAAAAGGATTTATTATACGTCAAATTGCAGCCCAGCAATCTTGAGAAAAATGCCAAATTCCCACTTGGTTTGTCAGCTCGTCTTTCCACGCGAACCGCCACCTTTCCCTTCAATTCCCCGACCATTCGACACAGTCATATGTGGAAGGGTGCCCACCCTACCTCCCACTTAGTTGAGAGTTATTTTATTTAATAAGGAGATTTTATTTTATTTTTATTTACTTAAGAATTATTTTATTTTAGTTTACAATAAATAATTTATAAATAACATAACTATTAGCATATTTATCTTTAAAAAAATCTATGTAAATTTTTATTAGAATTTTTATTAAATAGGAATTAGGTCCAAGGGGTTGAGCCTAATTGGTTAAAACATTGAGTTTTTATTATGGAAACCCAAGTTCAAATCTCAAAGGGACATCTAATGTGGAATTCTAATTTCTAACTCTTAGTCTTCCATGGTTGGCTTCTAGTGTGTGGAGGTGGTTTCTAAATAAGTGGATTTATAAGTTGTCTCTTTGTCTTCCATTGGTCGTTTCTAGTGTGGTTGCTTGAAAGGAGATAAAATTAGTCTCATGGTTGTGCTCACAAGAGCTTGTATTAGTCTCATGTTGATGCGCGTATGAGCAGAATATTTATAAAAGATTAATAATATAAAAAAATAAGAATAATGGAAAATATCTCTTAAGTATTTTACATAGGTTTTTCTAAGAATGGGTATGTTAGTTTTAGATAGATGTATTTACAAATTATTTTTATTAGTTTATAATATTATTTACTTTATTTTTATTAGAAGAGTTATTTCATTATATAATATAAGAAATAAAATAGTAAATAATTATGTACTTCACTAAATAAAAATATAATAAAATTGACATTTATTGATATATTTTTTAAATATATATATATATATATATATTAAACAATTTAACAAATTATTTAACAACTATCACTCAAACTCTATTTGATGAGTATAAATAATCTTTAGAATTTAAACTAATATTTAATAATAATTAAATAATACATATCTTTAGACCTCACACTTTAGGTAGCATAAAATTTCCTTTCTAGGGTCCATGTAATTTCTTATTTAGATTATCTATGTCCATCCATAGATTTAAGTAGAGTGTAAAAACCAACAATACAAGAAAACAAATTGAACTAGCAATAGTAAATATGAAAACCATTTTAACTAGTAGCATTTAGAAATATATGGAATTATCCAATTCATACAAAAATGAATTTGAGTAAAGATTAAATACAATGATAACAAATTAAGTGCCTAGAGTAATGTAGGAGCTTAATTTTCCATGCATAGTAACTAGTTATTTGGGCTCATGTTCTTGACCCAAGAGTGAAACAAACCCAACCATGTGGACCACTACCCTATCCACCCCAGCCAAGTGGACTTAGCAAGATATCCAAGAGGAAAAACCTAAAGTGATGGTGTCAAGGTTCAAGAGATAGGAGAGAGTAAAATCTAGGTTCTTCAAGGAGATGTTTAGGAAGAGGACTTCATTGCATCCCATACTACACTAGGGGTCTCTCCTCACCTTAAAATGCTCTCGTATGCCATCAAAAATTGGGAATAGGAGTACGATGTATACCATAATACACCAAGGGTCCATCCTCAACCCAAACAATAGTCATGTAGGTTGAAAAGGATATTTACCAAAGTGATGAACCTCTTAAAGTTGGTGGATTCTAAATCTATTTTTGTAGCCTATAGATGACAAGTTTGTACACCTAAGAATGGAGTAGTATTGTATATATAACACCACATAGTCATGGTGATATCATTGACTAACCCCTTCAAAATATGGGTAGAACCTAGAATTGGTCACCTCCTTGCTACTAGTGATAGTTGGTTAACCCCCTTGATATAATGGTTAGTTATTGGTATCTATTACCTCCACAATACTAGTAAAAATTAACTTAGCTACTCTAGTATCACAACTAGAATAAATCCTAGCACTCTTCACCTTCATGCTATGAGTGAAGGCCAACTAATCCATAAGATATATTTTAGCTTCTAGTGTTAATTGTTGGCATGAATAAAGTCTTGTACCTAGTTAATTCCTTACAAGGGGACTTAGGGGACTTACTCACATATTAAGTTTACTTAGGTCCTAGGATTATTTTTAGAAGTATTAGTTTCTCTTTTTTAGATCTTATCTTATCCTAGGTAGTTATGAGTTAGTTACCTCATGTGATAGGATTAAGACATTTGTCATGATCTTGTCTAATCATATCCCTCACTTTGCCTTTATAAGAAAGACATCTCTTGCATGTTTTACATCTTTTTCACATATTGTGAATCTTGTGTCATATTGTAATTCTAGTTTGGTGAAATATCTTTCATTATTGCTTCTCTCTTTTGCATGTGGAGGTAATTTAGTGTTGCAAATTGAAGATCTTGGTTGTTCACTTCAACATGGTATCATAACTTTGAATCTCGCAAGACCCTTCATTTTTCTTAGAGAGTTTCTACCATCAAGTTTTCATTGTGATTTGAGTTTCTTTTATGATCTTGTAAATTCTTGTATGCTCTTCTCTTTCATTTCAATATGATCTAGAGAATCAAAAAAGATTTCCAACTTATATTTGTTGATACTATATTGCATGTATGTATTTTTGTGAGATCTGGTGATTGCAACTCTTTTGGCTATCCCATTGCATCTAGGAGGATTTAGAAAGATAGATTTTCCTTTTGTTTCATTCAATTTGGTCACCATTTAACATTGGAGATAACAAGGTTTAAAGCTTATATCTGGAGAACAATTTCTTATAGGAGCATTTTTAGCCAAAATGAACCTTGCAATTGTGTCTGAGAGGCCGATTCCACAAATTTTGATATAAAATTTTCCTATATTTGGTAAAACTTATTTTTGGGGAAAAAAAATTCTCAAGGCAGTCGTACAGCCACCTGTGCAATCTCTTAATTACATCTATAATAAAAATTATTAAAAAAATAATATTTGTTTAGCGCTTGGTGCTTTTAGGAATAAGTGCTTATGTGCTTAGTAAGTGCTCTTGGCACTTTGCAACGGCTCAAAACCCCCACCCACGGCCTTAAGGCTGCAAACTTCTTAACAATCGTAGCCTACAAGCCACCAAATGGGCGGTTACCTAATCGTGACCGTGAGTTTTTGAAATTGTTACAATTTTTTTATAGCGATAGTTTTCTACACAAAGTCACTTACCTTCTGCCCAACAACCACTATCACTGATGGCACTGCCCAGGGGGCCACTCAGGCTCCTTTTGGCCTAAAACAGGCCCTTTTTCAATTTTGCACAACTTTGCACCATATTTTTTGCGAATGAGATATCATCAGAAAGCTAGTTTGACAAAATTCATAGTGGTGCAAGTATTTTTGCTTATTTTACCATTTTTTCCTATTTTACCAACCTGAAGGTACATGTATATTAATTACTTGCAATTGGCATAACTTTTGCATACAAAGTCAAAAATTGGCAAACATTTTTTAAATTTCTCGAAAAATTGCAAGGAATTTGTTTGTAACCTCGGTTTTTTGTTTTGACAAGCCATTTTTCTAAAAATTATAAAAATCACCATGTGTTATAAATGTTTGATTTGAACTAGTCACTTGTATAAAATTATAAAAAATAAAATCATTGTAATTTTTCGGGGGTTGCAAATATAGTTTTAATACTCTTTGGGGGGGTTGAAAGGCATAATTTAATTGTCCATTTGTTTTCTTTCTCTTGGTGTTCTTCTATCCAACATGGTAGATCTAAGGAAAATTGAGCTACTCACTCCACACAACTATCATACATGGAAGTTAAAAATGACACAATTGCTACAATCTAAATGTTTGTGGAAAATGTTAGATGCACAACAACCCAAATTCACAAGGGAAATTGAAAAATTTACTCATATAAGTAAGATGGATTAAGCAAAGAGGCTCATAGGCTTACATGTATTTTATAGTTTTTTGTTTCATATTGCATAGTGTAAAACACCTAAAGATGTTTAAGACAAACTCACAGAATTCTATGATCAAGTCAATTAGTTTAGAGTCTTGCATATTGAAGAAGATCTAACAATGTACTCTCTCTAGATGCATTTCCTACTATTCAAGATTTCCTTACACAACTCAAAATGATTTTATCACAACTGCAATTATGTGGGCATGATAAATCTGAAGAAACATGCATCTTCTTGATTTTTTCTAAGTTAAGAGGTCCTTATCAAGTGTTTTCTTCTACTTTCTATTCTACTATGGATGCCATGGGGAAAGATTATAATATGCCTACTTTTGAGTTTTTTATGAGTGTCTTACTAGGGAGTGGGCCAAGTTGATTCAGATGGATGTACTTCCTAGTTCTAAGAACCAGGCTCTAATAGCTCAATCTTCTAAAGGTAAAGGAAAGAATAATAAGAAACCTAAGACAAAATCATCTTTAGGTAGTGAGACTCTCTCCAAATTGAAGCAGAAGAATACTCAGAAGTCCACTCCTCCTCCTTCTTCTAACTCCGGAGATTCTTCTTCCAAGTCTAAGAAAAATAAAGGAGAACCTTGTTTTTTATGGGAAAATTAGGCATGATGAGTGTCATTGTTTCAAGATACTAGAGACCTTAGAGGAAGCTATGAGGAGACATAATATTTTAGTATCTAACTCCTCTTCCATAGGCAAAGGGCAAGCTCTTTCAGCACGTGCCTTACATTCATCTACTGATAGTTGGATTCTTGATTTGGAGCTTCACATCATATAACCAATTGTCACGATCTTCTTGATTCCATTGTTCATACTTTTACTTCTTAGATTGTAATTGGGAACTCTTCACATCTATTCCAGTTTTGGGGACAAGCTCCATTCAGATGCTAGATGGTTGCATTGAGTATTTTCTTATTCTTGATATTTCAATTGAATCTACTTTTTGAATATCATATTTGTCATTCTAGAGATGGAAATTCAATTGAGTTTGCTCCACATAATGTGACTATTTGATAGTTACAAGATCTTGAGAAGGTTGTTGCTACAGTGATAGTTGATCATGAGAACCATTTGTATCAATTTGATGGCTTTGAGTCTTCATTGGGTTCTTCCTTTATTGTTCATGTGTTGATTTTGTGAGAAAAATTTAGCATGAAAGGTTTGGGCACTTGAACTATAGATATCTTCACCAAATGCACACGCATAACTTAGTGGCTGGTCTTCCTAAAATCTCATTAATAGATGGCATGTGTAGAGGTTGTGTTCTTGGCAAACAACATCAAGATCCTTTTCCTAAGGGTCAAGCCACCTGTGCAACCACACCCCTTGAGTTAGTTCATAGTGATTTCATGCCATTTACAACTCCTTTTCCAAGGGCTAAGTATGTGCTCACTTTTATTGATGATTTTTCACGATGCACATGGATCTATTTTTTTTTAAACTTACAAGAGTGAGGTTCTCACCACCTTCAAGACCTTAAAATAATTTGTGGATAAGTAGTCAGAATTTTCTCTTTGATAAATATGCATAAACAATGGGAGGAGTATGTAAATAAGGATTTTTAGGATTTTTGCAGTGAGCATGGTATTCTTCATCAACACATGATTCCTTACACTCCTTAAAAAAATGGTGTGACTGAGTGAAATAATAAGACTTTATGGGAGATGGCCAATTGTATGATTTGAAGTCTCAGTTCATGGCTCCAGTCTTTTGGGCCAAAGTTGTCAATTGTGCCAACTATATTTTAAAATTGTATGCCTCACAAGGTAGTGAAAAATATGACTCTTGAGGAGGCTTTGTCCCATAACAAGCCAAATGTATTCTTCTTCAGAGTATTGAGTAGTGAGGCTTGGGAATTCATTTTGGATGGTCAACGTAAAGAAATGGAGAAGAAGAGTTAGTGGTTCATTTTTTTTGGCTATTGTGAGGATGTGAAGGCATAAACATTGTTTGATCCTTACACATGAGAGGTTCATTTTTGTCTTGATGTTTAGTTTGGTGAGTCCTTCACACAGATGGATCCTCCTTCAACTTTGTCTTCATCACTACCTACTCAATCTTCTTCAATTGAATATGTTTTACTTCTTGAATAATATTTTGATGATGGTCTTGACCCACCTCCTCTAGATCCACCCACTAGGCCATAATGGGCTTCTACTACTCTTGAGGAGGTTGATCCTCTTGTTGGTGATCCCACGGATACTCATTGCACTCATTCTCAATCTTCATGGCTTAGTATTTTGAGTCATGCCATTTTTTATGATTCTCAAAGGTTTTTAGATGCTTTTGATATTCCTGAGTGGGATAGTGTTATGGCTAAGGAGCATTCCTCTTCGATGAGGAACCATACTTGGGATCTTGTGATTAACTTTGTGAGTGATGGTGATTTGTTACTAGGATTCAGTTGAATATTATCTACGCCATTCCAACAACAATTATTTACTCATTGAAGGGGTTGCAAGAAAAAATAGAATGGGATAAAATAATGGAACTTCAGTTCAAGGAAGGATCCTTCCTAAACTCCCCTACTTCTACAATTGTTGCTTTTATTCATACAGGTGGTTTGTCACTAGGATTCGGCTGAATATTATCCAGACCATTGCAGCAATAATTCTTTACTCATTGAAGGGGTTGCATGAAATAATAGATTGGGATAAAATAATGAAACTTCAGTTCAAGGATGGATCCTTCCTAAACTCCCCTACTTATACAGCCACTACTTTTATTCATATAGGAGACAAAAAGTATTTAGAGTTTTTGACTTTTGTTGTCAACCAGTTCAATGAACATGATACCAATCATCATATGCTGTATTCTTTTTTTTTTCCTTTTTTGAGTTTAATTAAAGTTATATATGATTGTAACTATAGAGCAGAAGAAAGATGATAAAAATGGTAATGAATAAATGCAGTTCCTTGCCAATATCTGTTGCATCTCTTTGAAAGAGTTTGTGCTGAAATTTTGAGGTCATTTTAGATCTTTTGACTTGTTAAATTTGCCCCTTCATTTTTTTGTAGACGCTCTGAAAGGTTTTAGAAACAAGAATGGAGAATTCTTTTGCTTCATGGGTCAGACCCAAAGAGGAGTTATAGATATGTTAAACATTCATCGTTGTTCTCACATTGCATTTCCCGGAGAAAAGATAATGGAAGAAGCAAGAGTCTACACCCACAGATACTTGACCAACGCTATTCAAAATGGAGGTGCTTTTGACAAATGGGTTCTTAAAAAAGATCTTCAATGAGAGGTATTTTACGATGATATTTTAGACAAATAGGAGGTGCTTTTATGTTGTGAACTACAAAGAAATAAAACCTAATTTCTATCTATTTACAGGTGGAATATGTTCTCAAATATTCATGGCACAGAAGTATGCCAAGGTTGGAGGCAAGGAACTATATAGAGATATATGGGGAAAAAAATGTTTGGCTGGGAAAATCCCTGTATTTGTATGACATCTACTTCTAAACTTTAGACTCATTCATTCTCACCCTTGCTAATATTCTATTGCAGAAGATGACATATTTCTTCATCGGGATGCCAAATATAAGTAGTGGAAAGTATTTAGAACTGGAAAAACTTGACTTCAACATTGTGCACTCTATACACCACAATGAGATTCCACATATTCAGAGGTAAGGCCACCCTGATAAATTTTCATGCCAATCTTTGCATTCCTTTTGTTATCTGTGGCAAGGATAAAAATATTAATGAAATAAATTGCACACAATTGTTGAAAGGTAGCTAGAATAATCTGGTTTCACCAAGTATTTCACACTAGAACATGTGGTAGAAACATATTTCACCATTTATGCGAGCATGTTGTTAGATTATGACAACAATAATCTAACTGTACTAGTTTTGTAAATATGTCTACACAATTTTCTAAAATACTGAATAAAGCAATTATTGTTAGTTCTTTTGGGTTTTATCAACACATATTTGAGCTAGAATTTGCTACGTGCAGAGCTATGTACACAAAAACTGCAATCTTAACAGCCATTCTAAGTGAACTTTTTGAAGCGCAGTGCTCTGCAGGGGACATCATGCTCTTCACTGAAGCAGTTCAAAGGTAAAAACAAGCTTCATTTTTCATTTGATTGATTGACTTAAAGAAAACAATAAATTCTTCATGTAGCTAAATCATGTGTATCATTGGGAATTTCATATGTGATTTATCTCTAGTAAACAGCATGGTCGAAGAAATGAAAATATGTTTCAATGGCTTTGTATGACACGGTCAATCAAATTGCAGAACAAGGAAGGAGGAGACAAGGTTGTGACGTATTATCTTATCTTCGATATTTAGTATGTATTATATGTATGTTTTTTATTTAAACTATGTATATTTTTCAATAAACATTTTGAATCAAAACAATATGTATTAAAATTTCCTCATCAATTTTTCCAACAAAATATGATTTCTTGTTTTGTATTTCAAGAATTAATATTTTGTTAATTATGTATTCATCTAGTGGGAGGTTTTGTTGGCATCCTACACGCAAGAAACATAATGGATGCAACTGAAATACGTTCAATCCATGCAAGAATATGTGGAGAATGCGAAAGAATCGATGGGCATAACAACAATTGTTTTAACCTCTATAATTTTTACCGGTGACATTCTTTTTGACGAGCTTCTTTTAAAAGTTGGTTGATTCAAATTTCTCTACCTGGTGGCTTTGATAGGGATCTTAGCTAAGGATACAAACACTTATTACCAGGTAACATGAAATCTTTCTTCCTGTTGGTCATGCACAAGTATAAGCTTATTCCTTCTAACTTTGAGTTTATGATGGAATTACAGGTACTGATAATCATTCAACAGAAGAGAAAGTGAGGTAAGCCTTCGGCGATAGAGAAGTGCATGAGAAATCATCCTGAAATCTTTTTACATGGAGAAAGTGTTGGAAACTTGCAGCCATTTAATGATAATTTCCACATAATCCAAAAGAGATCAATGCAAATAAGTACTCAGAATCTACATGCAGGAGAATAGACAACATACCCATGAAAATATGACATAAGATATATACCTTGGGAAAACTCTCAAGAGGGAAAAATTCAACCTCCAAAAGCATCCATCTCTCATGTGTTATTCAATAATAAAGATTACAATACATCTTCAGAGTCTCCATGAACACCATTGAAAAAACAAGCTCTCTCCAAACAATCCATGTGAACAAGCATGTAGCCACAGATCCCATGTCATGCTTCAAACCTCCACAAATGAGCTAATAAGAGCTAACCTACAAACTGACCAACCTAAACAACTACCTTTGTGGTTGCTTTTATAGAAACAAGCTCCCTCAAAACCACCAAGTGGTATTACACAAAACCACATGTGACTAAAACCATGAGATTACAAAACCATGTCCCCACATTTAATATTGGGTACTTTATTTAATTATTTTCCCCAATATTAAATAATTATATTTTTACCAACTTAACTTATGTCCCAATGTTACATACAACATAATGTGGCTGCAAGAATAATTACATTAAATACATTATGCAAGGTGTACAACACACCTTTTCCTAGCATTCTCCCACTTTTTATATACATTGCATAAGGGGAACAAGTAACCTCAAAACATGAATCAAAAGAACAATCCATATAGCCACATATACCATCATGGAATCAAAGTGCTCCATGTGCTCCATCAAGATACCTATAACAAGAATCAAAGTGACTACCATCCCAAGCATGAATGCTCTCATCCACCATCATTCCAATGCACAAAGATAAGAATCCATCCAAATAGAAGCCACACAATCTATCACAACAAAGCATAAGTCTTACCTCAACTGATATCCCAAACACAAACACTCAATCCACAGGTATCAATATGCACCAGTAGCTATCAAGATACACAAACCCATAGCTGAAATAGCAACCACAACAAGTTCCAACACATCTAACTATCCATACCTCCAAGGTATAAAAAGCATAGTAAACTCATGCCATAAACATATACACCCATAAACTGCAATTATAAACTCCAAGTGTAAAACTGTCAAAAAATAAAATACACATCCAAGAGCTCCCACTGCATGGGCAATGCAAACCTGAAAATTATCAAGGCATACCAAGTCTACCAATAGCATCATATAGAAAGTGTAAATAACATCATGTAGTACCAAGGAATCATCCACAATGATATGAAAACCTATAAATCAATAACCTATAAGGACAACTCTCACCACAAGTCTCCATAGCTCTCCCAATTTCTTCACACCCAACAAAGGAAAAAGATAAAGGAACCTCCATGAAATCACCCAAGAACATAAGTGAAAACACATGACCACAAGCTAGTGATCACAATAGCTCCAGCCAAACCTCAAACCAATGTAATGTGAAACCAACCATCCAGGAAGATAGCCAAGACCAAAGAGAGAAACTTTGCACATCATATACCTGTAGAAAATCCTCCTACATACACCTCTAAATTCCAACTATGTCAAGAATGATCTCCTCTGCAACACCCCAAAAGAAAATCCATAACAACACCCAACCATTCAATCACCAAGATCAGACATAACATGTGTATCATGTAATAAACATGGATGTAAGCCTTTCAATCCAAAGAAGATCAAACTAAATCCATTCCTATTGAAGGAAATAATCCCACTACATCTCCTCAACTCAACATAAATGAAACTAATCACAATGCATAAGGAGATAAACGTGCCAACACTCCTCAATAGAACCCTCCAAAACCATATATCCATAGCTCAAGATCCATATGCATGAGAAGATAAAGCATAAACATAAAGCACCTGAAAGAAACAATGGGAAATACCTCTCAAGTGAAACTGCTAAGCAAACCAAGAGTGGGGAATGATAATGCTCCTCCAAGACATCCAATTCATCATGAATCATCCAAGGACACTCTCCTTGTATGTCCATGAACTGAACAACCAAGGTGTAGGTTCCTCGGACTTCCTGCTAAAATCTCATCAAGAGTAACCATCTCAACACATGTCTCTAACCATAAGAGAACTCAAGCCTCACCTATGTCTCCAAGTATTCATGAGTACATGTAACCAACCAATCCATGCCAAACTCCAAATCCAACATAGCACCATCATGAAGTAATCAAGCAAATGATCAATGTACCCAATACCAAGAGAACCACCAAGGTCAATAGTCAAAGTCCTAACAGCTGAGTCAAGAACATAACCACGACATCATGATCTAACCATCTCCTTCAAGGAGATCACATGCATCATAACATACATAAACATCTTGGTCTCAAGAGAACAAGTACCATTCCAAACACTAAATGTGTATCAAGAGTAAACCATGACATAATAGCAAACACTCTAAACCAAGAAAACATATCCCCAATCACATGAAGATAACCATACCCAATTATGCATCCACATCACTACCTACAACTCCCATTGAACCATGGTACGAGCTACACAAGGCATTATGACTACCATCCTCTCCATGAAGATCATACAAGTCTACACACACACCTAAACTGTTAGTAACATGTAACAAGTAGAACCAAAATCTCCAAGCCAAGAAGATATCTACAACCACCAAACCATCATTAACATATCCATCACTATCAAAAGCTCCCATAAAAGTGTAATCAAGCTATCCATGACATCATGATAACAATCTCCTCATGAAGATCAACCAAAGGCCCTCACACAATCAAAGAACTCAAATGTAACAAGAGCTCCCAAAAGGCAAAGTAAAACCACGATCCTCATACCAAGAAGATACACCACCACAACCAGAATTAGGATCCAATCCAACACCACCAACAATGCACCTGCATAAACCATCATGACATGCCAAAGTCTCTAAATCGCAAGAAACATCCATGACACCATGATCACCACCAAAATTTACCAACAACTAATAATCCAACTGTGTCCACATATCTACACATAAAATAGTCAACTACATGTAGGTCTCATATCATCACTGTATCTGGTAAAACCATCTCACCTCTTCAACATGACATCAAAACCGAAAATCCAAGTGACTAAACCAAGCCACCAAAATTGAAAATGCATCAACATTGAAATATCTATGGGCATAGATAACCCATGTCTAATTCATAGGTACAACAAGTAAGTATAGACCACCTACAATGCTACACAACTTGTCGATACAACAATGTAACATACAAATCCAACCAAATAATGATAACCATGTCAAAAAGAGAATAATATGAGATGTACAACTGAATATACAATGAATCCAACATCAAATCTCTAAGATCCAACAATCCATAATCTCCTAGTATCACCATAGTTAAAAAAAAAACCCATAAAAAACTCAAGATAGAATATCAGCAAATGAATCATGTCAAAACAACTCCAAACCTCATCTACTATGTATTTCTCTAAACAATCTTTTCGTCGACTATTCGAAGTCCAAAATTCGACTTTGTATGCACCCGATATCACCTCTGAAAGCTCAAAACAAACACTTGACTTCTGGTAAGTAAAACACTATCCAAACTATAAAATATCATAAAATCACTCACATCACAATGTAAAGCACTCAATCAACTTTCCAACGAGTCCAAGAAGAGCAAAAAAGGACCATCTAGACGAAAGTTATGCCTCTCAAAAGTAAGTTGCTCAATTAAGTTATCTAATACAAAAAATGCCCCCCTCTGGTGGTTGGGCGGCGACCCCACCCAGGCGGCACCGCTCCTTGGGTGGAAAACTCGAAAATGCAATTAAATTTATTTAAATTTCACACACCTCAAAATTCCATAGGGCCCTTTAAAAATTCATGGGCGGATTTTAAAGTGGCGAATTAAGTTTTAAAAATAAAAACATTTTTTAAAAAAATAATATGGTTTTTAAAACCCCTAAAAGGGGTGGCGGCGGCAGGCCCCGTCTGCACCCTGTCGGTGGTACCTACCGGCCGGCAAGTCTACCGACGCAGGAAGCGTGCAGGGGGGTATAGTCGGGGGTGTGCGGACCCCCCCCCCCCCACCACATGTTGTTTTAATATTTTTTTTAAATGAAAACTTTTTCAGCTTTTCCACTTTTTGATTTTTTGATTTTTGATTTATTTTGCAGGAATAAAATTTTTTGATGTGTGTTTTATTTTTTAAAATTTTAAAATCTACAAATGCCTTAGACATCCATATGATCGAGTTGGAGGTAAAAAAAATTGCATCTTTTTTCACATTGACAGAAAATGGGGCATGTTATATATCAAAATTTGTCTCTCGGTCAACCTGGATCCATCCATGAGGTCTATTTTGTCCCAGGAGGTCATTTGTAACTTTTCCCCCACAAAACCCTCATTTCAATACATAGCCAAAAAACCCTTTTCACCCAAAATTTCTCAAACCCCAAATCTACAAACAACCCATCAAAAAAGCAAACCCAAAACCCTTAGATCTGCAATAAACAACCTACAAAACCCTCATATCTTTCCATGCCTCTCATTCTCTCATGCATTGCATAGATTCAAATTTAAGCAATATTTTTCTCAACCAAGGGTTATACAACCACAACCATGGCTCTGATATCAAAAGTTGGAAACTTGCAACCATCTAATGACAATTTCCACATAACCCAAAAGAGATCTATGCAAACAAGTACTCAGAATCTACATGCAAAAGAATAGACAACATACCCATGAAAATATGACACAAGATATACCCTGGAAAAACCCTCAAGAGGGAAAATCCCAGCCTCCAAAAGCATCCATCTGTCATGTATTATTCAGCAATAAAGATTACAATACATCTTCAGAGTCTCCATGAACACCATTGAAGCAACAAGCCCTCTCCAAGTAATCCATGTGATCAAGCATGTAGCCACACATCCCATGCCATGCTTCAAACCTCCACAAATGCTAACAGGAGCTAACCTACAAATTGACCAACCTAAACAACTACCCTTGTGGTTTTTTTTATAGAAACAAGCTCCCACAAAACCACCAAGTGGTATTACACAAAACCATGTGACTAAAACCATGAGATTACAAAACCATGTCCCCACATTTAATATTGGGTACTTTATTTAATTATTTTCCCCAATATTAAATAATTACATTTTTAGCAACTTAACTTATGTCTCTATGTTACATACAACATAAAGCAGCCCCAAAAATAATTACATTAAATACATTATGCAAGGTGTACAACACACCTTTTCCTAATAGAGAGAGAGTGTTAGACAATCTCATTTGGAAATGAAGCAATAAAAAAGTCTCTTCGAACCAGTTGGAATATAGACAATAGTGTTTGGCCTCTAATTTCTTCTTTCCGACCATAACCCGGCTTCTTCGTTTGATTGTATTTGGTAGTAATTATTGTTAGATTTTAAATTTTTTTAGTCCATAGATTACATATAGTGTGAGATTTGAGTCTAAAATAAATTTCACGTCTATAAATCAGTGTTGAGTCTTAAGATAGTAAAAGCCTCCAAAATATGAGGTAAAATTCTTCAAAATCTCACTTATCACATAAAAATCAGATAAATATTGATTTGGCAATAGATGGGAACATTTTATTTTCAATTGTAATTTTCATTTGTTAATTTGATGTCAATTTTCATCTTTCATTTGCATTATCTATATGCAAATATTTCATAATCAGATAATACTTAATTTCTTTAAAAAAAATCTAGATTTGTCTAAGTTTATTTCATTCCATTATTTATCATTTATTATTAATTGTTTAATCTAGCCACATGCAATTAGAAGTTGCATGCACAAACATGTACTCTCTAACATATTAACATACATATAGTTTTCTATCAACCTGATCTTTGAACATCCTTTAAGTGCAAGTGCTAGTAATTATTCTTGTGGATACTTTGTACAAAAGTTTGTGGAATGAATATAATAATCTTTTTCATTGTTGTGAATATTGGTAGTCCAATGAATATAATATGTTTGTTTGTCAAATATTATAATAATAAATTTATTTTATAATAGATTTTTTTTTTTATAATGTTTTTTCAAGGAATCAATAATATATTTATCAAAAAAGTAATATGAATTTTGAATTGGAAAATATTATTTTTAAATTATTTTATTTAGTTAAGAATCATTTCATTAATTATAAATAGATTTATTTTATACATTATTAAAAAACTAACACTATAAAATAATTATTTAATAAAAAAATTAAAGCTCTTTAGTAAAAAAATGAATTTTAAGTAAATAAATAAAATAAAATAATTCTTATATAAATAAAAATTAAAGTAAAGTAAAAAATATAAATTAAATTAAATTATTTTTAATTAAATAAAATAAGATATTTCTAAGTATTTTTTAAATATATGTATTTAAGATATCTATACTAATATATTTAATAGTTATTTTATTTTTATTTTATGAATGACTATTGAATGATTCTTATATAAATAAAAATAAATAAGATAAAATAAAATAATATTAAGAATTATTATTTTTTAATTGCATTGTGTACTTTATTTTTATTTTAATAAGGAGATTCTATTTTATTCTATAAATAACTATTAGCATATTTATCTTTAGAAAAAAAATCTATCTAATTTTTTTTTATTAGAATTTTTGTTAAATATGAGTTGGATCTTTTACATAAGTGTTTTTAAAGATAGGTATGTTAGTTTTAGATAGATGTGTTTAAAATTATTTTATTAGTTTATATTATTTATTTTATTTTTATTAGAAGAGTTATTTTATTATCTAATATATAAGAAATAAAATAGTAAATAATTATGTACTTCACTAAATAAAAATATAATAAAATTGACATTTATTGATATATTTTTTTAAACTATATATGTATAAGTTAAACAATTAAAAAAAATAAAACAACTATCACTTAAACTTTATTTGATCAATATAAATAATCTTTAAAATTTAAAGTAATATTTTATAATAATTAAATAATACATATATTTCAAACCTCACACTTTAGTTAGCATAAAATTTCCTATTTAGGTATGTAATTTCTTATTTAGATTATCTATGTTCATCCATAGATTTAAGTAGAGAGTAAAAACTAACCATATGAGAAAAAAATGAACAAGAAAAAGTAAATATGAAAACCATTTTACTAGTGGCATTTAGAAATACATGGTAGTATCCAATTCATACAAAAATGAATAAGAAAATATTAAAATATAATTCTCATAAATTAAGAGTACCTAGAGTAATGTAGGAGTTTACATTGTCATGGATAACATCTAGTTGCTTGGGCTCATGTTCTTGACTCAAGAGCGCAACAAACCCAGCCATGTGGACCACTACCCTATCCAACCTAACCAAGTGGACTTACCAAGATATCCAAGAGAACAATCTCAAAGTGATGGTGTCAAGGTTAGAGGGATAGGAGAGTAAAATCAAGTCTCTTCATGGAGATTTCTAGGAAGAGGATTTATTGCATCCCATACTACACCAAGGTCTCTCTTCACCTTAAAAAGGGTCTTGCATGACATCAAAGAACTAGGAAGAGTACTACAATGTATACCTTAATACATGAAGGATCCATATCCAACCTAAAAATTTATCATGTAGGTTGAAAAGGATATTTTCCTAAGTGATTAACATCTTAAAGTTGGTGGATTTTGACATTTTTTCCCCTATCCTACACATGACAAGTGTGTACACCTAGGAATGGAGTAGTATTGGATATATAACACCACATGGACTTGGTGATATCATTGATTAACCCTTTCAAAATATGGGTAGAACCTAGAATCAGTCACCTCCTTGCTACTAGTGATAGTAGGTTAATCCCCTTGATATAATGGTTAGTTATTGATATCTATTACCTCCATAGTATTAGTAACAATTAACTAAACCACTCTAGTATCACCACTATAATATCTCCTAACACTCTTCACCTTCATTATATGAGTGAAGGACAACTAATCCATAATATATAGCAATAGATCCTAGTATTAATCACCTAGTGTTAGTGACAACCTACTAAATGCTCTAGTATCATGTAGGTTCAAGCTCGTGGTTTTATATTAGCCTAAAATTTACTAGAACTTTAGCAATACTAATCTAAGGATGGAGGGAATTATAAGGTGCTCCATGAATTGATTTGGGATAGATATTAATATGGTGTTAATGACCCTTCAAACTACCCTTAAATTATTAAAAAATAACCCACACTTATATCTTTATTTTAGCCTTGTTTTTCACCATTATTTATCCATTAAATGTATACATGTATAAAAAACTAGGGGTGAAGATACTAGTGGTATGCAAGTATCAAGATAAGGATATGAATACTCTCCCAATTTAATGTATAAAACTACCAGATTTATACTAGCCTCCCAAGTTATCTTGTTCTTGATCAAAATATACTTACCAATTATATTACAAAAAATTAAGTTTTTCCCCTAAGTTTAATAAATTAAAGTTGTGTGTTGCCAAAAAGTGTATCCTTGACACTTTTTACTCATTTAGGGCCTTTCTTTTGGGTTTTGGCCTAGTTTTTCTTAGATTCTATGGTGTCTTGCAAAGGTGTTGTGAAGTGTTGTAACATATTTCCTCACTTTTCTAAGACCCTTTCATCGTAATTCACCTAAATAACCCCTTCCCAAGCCTTAGTCTAAAGTGTTGTAAGGTGTTGTAACTAACCCTCACACTTTTCTAGGCTTGTCATCACTAAATCAACCCTTTCTTATGGCATAATGACCCCTTAATGCACTTATAGGTCCTATCTTAGGTGTGTTTTAGAAGACAATCCCGAAAAAACATCATTAATCACATCTTAATCCCCAACAACCACTCAAAATTGCCCGGGTGGACTAAGTCGCCACCTTCGGTGACTTAGTCCCATGTGGCATAAAAATCAAAATTAAACCAAATTTCTAGTGGGATTTTGTCTCCTAAACCCTAAGGTCAACTTGTGATGTGCTATTTTTGGGAAATTAGGGCACAACTTGTATAAATAAAGGGTTTTCCCCTCATTTTCACCCTATCTAGTTGGCTAACTCATTCACTCATCACTCATCTCTCCTTCTCAAGAAAGCTAGGGTTTGAGCATCCTACGTCATCAAGACATCTATCCAAAGAATTCAAGGGCTAAAACTCCAACCATTGTTGCAACAATCCAAGATCATTCATCATGGCAAGGTACTAACTCTATTTGTTTCATGATTCATTACATTTATATATTCATTTGGTTTAATTACTCAAAAGGGGCTTGACTAAGGCAAACCCCCATGTCGTAACATCCCACATTTCTTTCTCTTTTTGTGTGATTTGAAAGTCTTATTTGTAGGTTTCTCAAAGAGTAGGTTTAGAAGTGTTGTCATCAAAGTGTCAAAGCCTTCAAGGTTGCAAAAAGCCCTAATTGGAGCTTGGAGAACACCTACAAGCCAAAAATCAAGGTTTCTGGTTCAAATATTTGGAGGAGCAAAGGTGCAAGTTGAGGTCTACAGATTCCCCCTTCGAATCTTTAAAAAAGTGAAAAATGACACTTCCCCTAGTTGTGGCCACTTAGTCTCACTATGCTATTTTTTTAGAGATTTATGTGGATCTAGATACCCTTTTGGCTGAAATAGGCCCCAAAGTAGTTTTCCAGAATTTGCCCTAAACTGGACTAAGTCGCCCATATTGGCACAAGTGTCCCGCTAGGCTCAAAAATCAGATTTTGTAGAATTCCAGGGACATTTGCAGACTTCACTCTAGCCTCTTCCATTTTAAGGTGCACTCTTTTAGTTTACCCCCTTTTAGCTTGTTCTTTATTGCATTTAATCTATTCTTCTGCATATCACAATCTGTTTTCAAACATAGTTGCATTCTCTAGGTTTTACATTAATAGTTAGTTTCTATTTTCCATTTCCAGAACTTAGACACATTCCACATAAATCACATATCTACCCCTAATATTGAATGAACCCTAAAACTTAAGGTGTGAAAGAGAGCCCATTTCTCACTAGCTTCTAGGTGAAAAATTCTAGAAGCTCATTAGGGAATCCTCTTTCCCTCTTTTATATTTGGTGGTTAAAGTCGCAAAGGGAAAGACAATATAGCGTGCCATACATTATTTTATTTAGGAAAATAGTACACCAGACAACAAACATATATGCTTCATAAATATAAAATAACTTAACAAAACTTCTATACTTAGACCATAAAATAGAGATAGCCTCAAGGGTCCTTATTTAGATCATCTAAACTCAACTTTCAAGGGACTTTCCTCGAGTTATAACAACCACTAAAATTTAAGTGGACTAGTGAAACAATTTTTAAATCCTCTTACTTCTAACTAAATGAATCATGGGTTTCAAGTGATGAGTTATCATTTTCATCCTACCTAAAGAGGTAAAGAACATCCTATGGTATTTTTATTTTTATACTATCTATGAGTGTAAATAGGGTAGGTATATCTAACATAGATTTCATTAATCCTTTCCTTAAATAATGGACTACCACACTATTTTTTGTACTTACAAACTCATTTCTAGGTGAACCATGGGAAAATGTGGGGAAAATGGACTCACAATACAAGAAAAGGATCCCTAATCCTTAATTTTCCCTTTTTATTGTTGGATGATGGTTCATTCAATGAAGCCTAGGATCCCAAATTGGATTGACTATCAACACAAAGGTGAGTCAATTCTCAACAAGGGATACCTAGGAAGATTCCTTAGTGGTGCAGGAGCACCCAAAAATCAGTCATCTAGGAGGGTAATCAGAAGGTCAAGACCTAATAACTTGTTTAGTTAACATATAGTAAATCCCTTCCATTCCTTGGAATTGTGTCTTCGAGGCATTTGAGAACTTGTTTTATATTCATAAGGTCATGATTGATCATTTTCTAGATTGGGGTTTGGCTACAAAGATGTTTGTTAACCTTGTAGACCTCCCTAGGTGATAGTTTGTTTTAAAATTTTGAAAATAAAAGCTTATGGAAAGCCACAACCGGCCATGGAACAGTTGGGGCTCGAGCCTAACTGAATTGGAGAGTCTATTTAAGGTGTGCCTCGACCTGTGTGAAAGGTTGGAAGGCATTGAGAACTTTTGTAATTTGAAACTTGATGAATGCTAAGAGAGGACAATGATAAGTTTCAGTAATTTCTGTGTTTTATTTGAAGATTGTGTGTTGCAGATGTGATCATGGCATTGTGAATACTGTAGAATGTAGTGCAAGTGTGGGATAGTAGGTAGCTAGTGTGTGCATTTCAAGCATTCGTTTTTTAGTTAGTTTGGTCTTATAGTTTATTGTTTTGACTGGCAGACTGTAGTTGATGGAGTCCTAATTACTTTCCCCACTGTACTTGAGTACGGGCCCTTGGGAAATGTGGTTAGGCTCCATTTATGTACATAAGCTAGAGTTAGGAGTGGTCAGGAGTGATGGAAGCATGAAGAAAGACTTCTCCTAGGCGAGCTTGATAGTGCCTGGATAGGAAAGTCAAGAAGTGCAAAGCACTTGGCTTGCAGGGGGGACCTTTCCCTAAGAAACCACATTGTAGAAAGGTGGATGGAAGCCTTGTAGAGGCTTGGTAACAAGGAGAAGGCTTCACCAGTCCATTTGAGTGAAGAACAAAATAATAGTCCACTGTGTGGTCAGGAAAACCTAGAGAAGAGGCCTATTTTGCAAAATTGAAGGTCTGACCTGTGTATGGACAGTCAAAGGTTAAGACTTTTGAAATCTTGAAGTGGTAGACATCAAGACTAAGAATCCATAGAAAAGATTCAGGGTTCTTTGGATAATTTGGAAGAGTTGTCTCATTTTCTCGAAGGAAAGACCTATTTTGGAAGCCTAGAATTAGGGAACTAAAACCTTAGATGAGGGTTTGGTGAAACCGATGGACTAATGAAGCAAGGTGGATTTTTTAGAGCTAAGTTAGGATGGTGTGAACCTAAATAAACCATCCCCATACCCCTGCATAGATAAAATTGAGTATGGAGTTTAGATTGGCCTTTAGGGAAGATTAAGGGCTAAGGGAGAGTTAGTGGCAAGGCACCAAGATTGGATTGGTAGTTTGAGAGTTAGATGATAGTGGGGTTGCCCAGTAGAACCAGGGGTACCTATACATGAGATAGGACCTAAAGGTTAAGGTGGGAGATTCACCTAGGAGTTCTTGAGAACAAGGACCCAGAGCATGGAACAGTGAGTGTTCCATCCAACCCTACCCTATCAGATTGGTATCAGAGCAAGTTAAAGATTTGGGTTAGAAATTATATGAGAGACCTTGAATCCAATGGTTCCACAACCATGGTGACAAATATTGAATTGGAAAAGAAGGTTGAAGATCAGGAGGAAGATAATAGGAGGTTGAGAGAAAGACTAGCTCAACTTGAGGAAGCATTGAATAATGTGCAAATTAAGGCCAATGAGGTCAGTGATAGATTGGAGGGCAAGGAACCAAAGAGTGAAGAGGTTGCAAAGGAAGACAAGACCCCTAAACCTAACCCTGTTCTACAAGAGGAGCCTTTCTTGAAGGCATTGAAAGCTTTGAGTGGGAAAGCACTTGAAGGTATACCACTGTTTAGGGGGAAATTAGAGGCTGACTTAGTCCTAGATTGGATAGAAGGCATGGAGAACCATTTTGAATGTGATGGAGTCACTAAAGCATAGAAGGTGAAGGTGGCCAAGTCTAGATTGAGAGGATCTGCCTTGACATGGTGGAAATTCATTCAGACAGAGAGGGAAAAGGAAGGCAAAAGGCCTATTTCAACTTGGAAAGGTATGGTGGAAAAAGTGAGAGAAGCATACATACCTGATGATTATGAGATTCAACTACACAAGAAGAGGCAAAGCTTGAGGCAAAGAGACCAAGATGTGAACACTTACACTGAGGAGTTTCAAAAACATTATATGAGGTCCAATGTCTCAGAAGATGAAAGTCTCAAAGTGGCTAGGTATCTGAACGGTTTGAAGTGGAACATCCAGGAAGAGATGACTCTTCTAAGTCCAAAGACAGTACACCAATGCAATCAGTTAGCTATCAATATTGAGGAAAGAAGCAAGAGGAAACATGATCAGGCTTCTAAGAGTAGAGGAAACGGCAGAGATCAAAGAGATCAAAGAGGACATAGAGGTGGCTACCAAGGTAGAGGAAATGAACAAAGAAACCAAGGTGAGTCTAAACTCACAGAGCATGGAGGTGAAACATCTTCTAGAGGATGTTATGGAAGAGGTAGAGGTTCTCAAGGAGGATCAAATAGAGGAAGAGAATTAGGAGGAACAATTCATACTTTTCTACCATGAAGTGTTACCATTGTGGTCAAGTAGGCCATCCAGCTTATAGGTGCCCGGAGAAAGCATCATCATCAAATGTTGAGAAGAGAGTGGCATATGCACAAGAGGACACCATGAGAATCAAATCACTTGAGATCAGTCATATTGAATCTGAAATGGGAGAGAACCTGATGTTTAGGAAAGTGTTGATCAGACAACCGGTCAAGGAAGAACCAAAACAAAGAAGAGCTCTATTTAAAGTGAGATGCAAGATACTTGGAAAAGTATGCAAGGTCATTGTAGATTCAGGATCAACAGATAATATTATCTCAGAAGAGGCAGTAAAGAAGCTCAAATTGGAGAAGGTACCCCACACTAACCCCTACAAAGTGTTCTTGTCAATGAGCAAGTAACAGTGGAATTTTCTATTAGAAGGTACAAAGATAAGATAGTTTGTGATGTATTACCCATGGATGCATGTCATCTACTATTGGGTAGACCATGGCAATATGACAGAAGTGCCATCTATGATGGAAAGGAGAATACCATTTCATTTAAGAAGGATGGGAAGACTTTTAAGTTGCAGTCACTGTCAGAAGAGGATGAAGGACAGTCAAAGACACCAAGTGTCTTATTAAGTAGTGGGAAGGATTTCCTTAACACCCTACATAAAGGAGGTGAAGGATATGTAGTCTTGTTGCAGTCCTAGTCTTGTTGCAGTCCAAAGAAGAAGACAAGATTGAAAAAACAGTCATACCCAGAGCAGTCCAGAATTTGCTTGAGAAGTACAAAGACATAGTAAGTGATGGTACGCCTGCAACTTTACCTCCTAAAAGGGCCATTAGTCATCAGATTGACTTCATACCTGGAGCATCATTGCCTAACAAAGCAGCATATAAGCTTACACCGGATCAGAATCTAGAGGTAGCTAGACAAGTGCAAGAGTTGTTGGATCAAGGATTGATTAGGAAGAGCATCAGCCCATGTGCAGTACCAATGGTCTTAGAAACTAAGAAAGGAGGCAAGTGGAGATTATGCATTGACTCTAGAGCAATAAATAGGATCACAATCAGGTATAGGTTTCCCATTCCTAGAATTGAAGACTTGATGGATTGTCTTGGAGGAGCTCAATACTTCACCAAGTTGGATCTCAAGAGTGGATACCATCAGATCAGAATCAAGGATGGAGATGAGTGGAAGATAGCATTCAAGACAACAGATGGGTTGTATGAGTGGAGAGTTATGCCATTTGGCCTCTCTAATGCCCCTAGCACATTCATGAGGCTCATGAATGAAGTACTCAAAGACTTTGCAGGGATATTTGTGGTTGTATATCTTGATGATATACTCATCTTCAACAAGACAGCAGAAGAACACTTTAAACATGTGGAGATGGTTCTTAGAAGATTGCAAGAGGAGAAGTTAGCCATCAACCTAGAGAAGTGTGAGTTTTTCAAACAAGAACTTGTATACTTGGGTTTTGTAGTGTCACAAGGATCATTGAAGATGGATCCAAGCAAGGTGGAAGCTATCCTAAACTGGCCTACACCAACAACAGGGGCAGAGGTAAGAATTTTCCATGGATTGGCTCAATTTTATAGGAAATTCATAAGAAACTTTAGTGGTATATGTGCACCAGTGCTAGAGACAATCAAGGGTGGTTTGAAAACTAAATTTGTGTGGACTCAAGAGGTTGAGAAAGGATTTGAGAAACTGAAACAAGAAGTGGAAACTCAAACTATTCTCTTATTACCAAGCTTTGACAAGTTGTTTACTGTGGAGTGTGATGCTAGTGGAGTTGTAGTAGGAGGAGTGCTTAGTCAAGAAGGCAGACCTATAGCTTTCTTTAGTGAAAAGCTCAATGAAGCTAAGAAGAAATACTCAACCTATGACCTAGAACTTTATGCTTTAGTTCAGTCACTTAGGAAGTGGAGGCATTACCTTCTACCCAAGGATTTTGTGGTCTTTACATACAATCAGGCACTTAGTTATATCAACACCCAAGAGAAGTTGAGCAATAGACACTGGAAGTGGATGGAGTACATCCAATCTTTTACTTTCACCATCAAGCATAAGAAGGGACAAATGAACAAGGTAGCAGATGCAATGAGTAGAAGATTGTTGACAGTCTAAGAGATACAGATCAAGAGCATTGTAATAGAGAGCTTCAAGGATCTCTATGGGGAAGATGAAGATTTCTCAGAGGCCTACAAGGTATGTTCTAACTTTGAGAATCATTTTCATAGCCAATACTTAGAGTATACTTTGCAAAGTGGATTGTTTTTTTAAAGGGAATCAGTTGTGTGTTCCAAAAGGGTCAATGAGAGAAAACCTCATTCAGGAAAAGCATAATGGTAGTCTTAGTGGACATTTTTGGCATCAACAAAACATTAGAACTAGTGCAAAGGTTCTACTATTGGCCTAAGTTGGAAAGAGATGTCAAGAGATATGTAGAGCAATGTGTTGTGTGTATGAAAGCCAAGGGAGGAGCTAGTAATGCAGGTCTATATCAACCCTTACCCATTCCTAATAGACCATGGGAGTGTGTGAGCATGGATTTTGTGGTAGGACTCCCTAAGACCAAGACTAGTTTTGATAGTGTGTACGTAGTGGTGGACAGATTCAGCAAAATGAGTCACTTTATTCCTTGTAAAACCACTCATGATTCTAGCTACATTGCTCACCTTTTCTTCAAGTAAATTGTTAGGATTCATGGATTTCCATTGAGTATTGTTTCAGACAAGGATGTGAAGTTCATGAGTCACTTTTGGAAGAATCTATGGAGCAGATTGGGTACCAACTTATCTTTTGAATTTGCTTACCATCCTCAGACCGATGGTTAAACAGAGGTGGTTAACAAGGTGCTAGGTAACCTGCTAAGGTGCCTAACTAAAGAATATGGACAGACTTGGGATATGGTGATCTCATAGGCTGAGTATGCCTATAATGATAGTGTCAACCGGACCATAGGGAAGAGTCCTTTTGAAATTGTGTATGGAATGCACCCCAGGGGTATATGTGAGCTCAAGGATCTAGGAGCTATGGAACATAGGAGTGGACATGCTAAAGACTTCACTCAAACCATGAAAGAGATTCAAGAGCAGGTAAAGAGGACAGTCACCGAGGCTACACAAAAGTTGAAAGACAAGGTAGATATGACAAGAAAGGATTTGCAATTTGCAGTAGGAGATTATGTCATGGTTCATCTTAAAAAATCAAGGTTGCAGAAGGGTATATCAACCAAACTACAGATGAAAAGGGTAGGACCATGCAAGATATTAGCCAAGTATGGAAAGAATGCATACAAGGTGGAGTTACCTGCTGATTTGGGAATTTCACCAGTTTTCAATATAGCTGATTTGATCATATACAAGGGATCAATCACTGACTTGGATCAGACCAGTAAGGAGATCTTCAAATATGTAAGCAACATACCCTTACCTATTCAAGACAAGCTTCAGGAAGAAAAGATCTTGGAGTCAAGAGTGCAAAATTCTACAAGGCATAAGGTGTACATGGAGCATCTTATCAAGTGGAAGAACAAGCATGAATCTGAGCAAAAATGGGTACAAGAAGATCAGTTCAGGAAGCATGGCATTGATATGTCACTGATCTCTCCTTCCATTCCTTAGTGTTTGGGCAGAGAGGGGGAGAATGGTGCAGGAGCACCCCAAAATCAGTCATCTAGGAGGGTAATCAGAAGGTCAAGACCTAATAACTTGTTTAGTTAACATATAGCAAATCCCTTCCATTCCTTGGAATTGTGCCTTTGAGGCATTTGAGAACTTTTTTTATATTCATAAGGTCATGATTGATCATTTTCTAGATTGGGGTTTGGCTACAAAGATTTTTGTTAACCTTGTAGACCTCCCTAGGTGATAGTTTGTTTTACAATTTTGAAAATAAAAGCTTATGGAAAGCCACAACTAGCCATGGAATAGTTGGGGCTCGAGCCTAACTGAATTGGAGATTCTATTTAAGGTGTGCCTCGACCTGTGTGAAAGGTTGGAAGGCATTGAGAACTTTTGTAATTTGAAACTTGATGAATGTTAAGAGAGGACAGTGATAAGTTTCAGTAATTTATGTGTTTTGTTTGAAGTTTGTGTGTTGCAAATGTGATCATGGCACTGTGAATACTGTAGAACATAGTGCAATTACTTTCCAATATTTGTGTGGGATAGTAGGTAGCTAGTGTGTGCATTTCAAGCATTCTTTTTTTAGTTAGTTTGGTCTTTTAGTTTATTGTTTTGACCGGAAGACTGTAGTTGATGGAGTCCTAATTACTTTCCCCACTGTACCTGAGTATGGGCCCTTGGGAAATGTGGATAGGCTCCATGTCTGTACATAAGCTAGAGTTAGGAGTGGTCAGGAGTGATGGAAGCATGAAGAAATACTTCTCCTAGGCGAGCTTGATAGTGCCCGGCTAGGAAAGTCAAGAAGTGCAAAGCACTTGGCTTGTAGGGGGGACCTTTCCCTGAGAAACCACATGGTAGAAAGGTGGATGGAAGCCTTGAAAAGGCTTGGTAACAAGGAGAAGGCTTCACAGTCCGTTTGAGTGAAGAACCAGATAACAGTCCACTGTGTGGTCAGGAAAACCTAGAGAAGAGGCCTATTTTGCAAAATTGAAGGTCTAACCTATGTACGGACAGTCAAGGGTTAAGACTTTTGAAATCTTGAAGTGGTAGACATCAGGACTAAGAATCCATAGAAAAGATTCAGGGTTCTTTGGAGAATTTGGAAGAATTGTCTCTTTTTCTCGGAGGAAAGACCTATTTTGGAAGCCTAGAATTAGGGAACTAAAACCCTAGATGAGGGTTTGGTGAAATCGATGGACTAATGAAGCAAGGTGGAGTTTTCAGAGCTAATTTAGGATGGTGTGAACCTAAAGAAACCATCCCCATACCCCTGCACAGATCAAATTGAGTATGGAGTTTAGATTGGCCTTTAGGGAAGATTAAGGGCTAAGGGAGAGTTAGTGGCAAGGCACCAAGATTGGCTTGGTAGTTTGAGAGTTAGATGATAGTGGGGTTGCCCAGTATAACCAGGGGTACCTATACATGAGATAGGACCTAAAGGTTAAGGTGGGAGAGTCACCTAGGAGTTCTTCAGAACAAGGACCTAGAGCATGGAACAGTGAGTGTTCCATCCAACCCTACCCTATCACTTAGGCTTCGAAGGGTTCACCACCAAGAAAAAGCTTCTAGAAAAGATAACTTAACATTCAACTCACAAAATCTAGTAATGCAAGCCAAATAATGAGTGCAAATGACAAAATTAAGTAACAACAAGTTATGATGTATGTACCTAGGAAGTCTAGAAATGTGATAAAGATTCTGGAAATGCAAAAATGTTGTCAAAATATTCTAGGGAGGACTAAGATTCCCTTACTATCTTCTTAGTCCTGCTACTTTATTTTGGGGCAAACACAGAATCTTTTGATGTCAGAACTGAATCCAAAAAAATCTTTGCAAAATACCTCCAAGAGGACTAAGATTCCCTTACTGTCTTCTTAGTCTTGATCTTAATTTCTACAACTTTGGAATGTGATCTTGAGGCTCAATTTTTGCACTTTCTTCTTCTCAAATCTCAAGTCCTGAAACTTCCGGATCTACCTGTAGGTGACTTTTTGTGAAGTTGACAACTTTGCACTTCAAATGATCTTCAATTTTTCAACCTAGATCTGCAAACACAAACATACAAGAGAGGAAAAACTTTTTGATTGTTAGTAAATGGGGATTTTCCTTGGTCAAACCCCTTGTTGGTAATTAAAGCTTGGAATGAAATGAAATAATGAAGGGAAATGATGAATGCACAAAGTGCTATGTTGCAACTCACCAAACCCTTGTTATGAAATCTGTAAACTTGTATGAAGTGGCTAGCTTGAATGTAGATATTGAATTGAATGAATTCTTGATAGATCTTGACTTGAATTGCTTGCTAGAATCAAAACCCTACATCAAAACTGTTAGCTCAAAAACACACATGATGCAAGAATATCTTTGGCATGATGCTTGAATCTTGATGATGGCTACAAATGCTTGATGATTTTCTCTTGAATTCTCTTGAATTCTCTCTTGATCACAAATTTATTACAATGCATGAATACTCAAGTTGCTAGGATGAAAATGAGTGAAATAACCTTGTATAATTTATACTTATCCATGCTTAATATCTTTAAATTACACCACAACAAGCCCACCTATGAAATAATTAATTAAAGGAGGCTAAATCCCACTAAGATTTGAAATTAAATCTTGAAAATAACCTAAGGGGGACTAAGACGCCCTAGGTGGTATCTTAGTCTCGAGGCTCTAAACTCGGGGCACACACTCCAAAAAGGGTACCTTTTAAGGTGCTTTTGAAATCTTTAGGGTCCCAAGACCTTTGGAGGACAAAGACGCCCTAGGTGGCATCTTAGTCCTAGTCCAAAAATCAAGGACACACACCCAAAATCATTAAATTATCGTTTATCCTTCAAGATGTTTGTCGAGATTAGCCATAAAAAGATATAATTTCTTAGGCTTGTGGATCCAAAATAGAACCAATTAAGGAATAAACAAGGATAAACAAAGCAAGGCGAGCCCAAACAAGTGTGAAAATATAGGGGTATATGCATTTTCCTACACTACACTAGGTAACAATGTGATAAGGATTTTTTTGGTCAATTTTCACTATTCTCCATCTTTTAACTTTTTTATAATAGTCTTATTAGTTTGAAAGGTAATTGAATAAGGAATAAAGGCACATTGTTGGATTTTTTGGTTTAGTGTATTTATTTTACAAACTAGTGAGATTAATGTCACTATGTCCTTAATATTATATCAATAATGACAATAAATGGAGGTTGAGAAGTTATTATTAAGGAGAATATATTTGTAGCTATGGTGAGAGTAATTTACACAATTCTATTTTATTTATTTTATCCATAGTCAATTTTTCTTAGTTCCTAGAGAGAATAATTCACAGTATAACCTTTTTTAAACTCCAAATTGGTTACAACTTATTTTTCCATCCCTAATTCAATCTTAACAAAGTTACATGAGTGATAAAGAGATTAAATGAGTAATATTATTGTGCAAGCATATGTTGAACACAGTAAGATTTAACATTAACATTCATTGGGGGAAAATATGGATTATGCTAATCCCCTTCCTAGAGATTTCAAATAGTAATAATTAAAAAAGAAACAACCAAATGGAAGTTAAAACTACTACTTACTGATTTAGAGGTAGAACACACTTGTAGAATTCTCCCTATAGTCATGCCCAGCGATCACCATTCCTATCTTGCCAAAAATTGGTTGACCCCTATCTCACACATTTTTCTCCTTACTTTGACCTAAATATCTATATAGACACATATTTATGGAGGTCATGGTCTTTTACTTTCCCTATGCACCAAAATTTTATACCTAACCTACAAATGTTTTATAATCAAAGAGAAGGGATGCTATAACCTACTAAATGTGAAGTCGTTCCTAGTATACCTACTAAATAGATACATGAATTCTCTCCTTTCATTCTTATTTAATATTTGGTGAAAATTCCATGCAATCACTTAATTTTTACTTTTATTTTTTATAATATGTTTATATTATTTCAATATTTCTATTTTATTTTATTTCTAAAGTTATTTTAAAATATCAATTCATAGGGATATATAGAAGTTCATGTTTGTTGATTGTCTCACTATTAAATATATTTTTTGTACCTTAATAGTTGGTCAAGAAAAATGTGTGCATCACTAAAACATAGTTATCAATACTTGATCAACATAGTTGGAGAGTCTATAAGCCCGCTATGGATAACTTTTATAGAAAATTTTGGGGGAGATGAGGTTTAATATGAAAGGAATAAAGGTACATGGAAATTCTTCCTACACCAATCTAAAAAGGAGAGTGTGAAATTTTTTATTTTAACACCTTAAACAAATATTGTGGAGAAGATGCACATTCTAGTAAATAAAATAAATGCCACCACAAGTACATGAAAAATCACAACACAATATTTACATGGGGAAAACCCTTTTTGGAGAAAAAACCCACACTCAAAAATCCTAATCAATGTATTTCAATAAACAAACTATTTGCATACACTTGTAGAAGCAAGTTTCTTACAGGAGAATACAAGTGTTAATTCTAAAATAATTTTGGCAGCATAGCAACACCTATGAATAAATCATAATACAACTCCAAAATACAACACTTCAATATATAGGACTTTACAATGCCTAAATTAGATTACTCCAAAATGATACTCCCAAAATGCCACATGTCATCATCATCTTCACTACAAGCATGTACAAGACTAAAGATTGACATGAAAATTTCCTTTCTTATCCTTCACATGCAAATTGTAAGAAACACATGCAAGTTATTCAAATTAACATGCAAGGCACATTCATGCATGAAAACTATAAATTTGTATGAAATGTTCCTACATGCACAACTCCACCTGTCTTTGCAATTTCCAAAATTGACACCTCCTCTATCATAGTTCATGTCACTATTAACTAAGAATTTTCTGGGACTTAACTATCAATAATGACTTTAGTCAACTCATGCAGTTTATGGGAAGCCTATCTCTTAAAAAATAGGAGCCATGTCACTCATACCACTTCACATATAAGATGACAACACAAAATAAACATAATTAATTTTATAGGTAAATAAATAATAATATATCAACAATAAATAATTAATCAATGTTGAGAATTATCAAAGGTTGATACACCTTATTCCTAGCATTCTCCCACTTGTCAAACACCTTTGGAGAGCCAATGTAAAGAACAATATTTCAACTTCTAAGGGTCGTGAGGCTCATAGAATCTAAAAACCATTTAAATTTATTTGTACTCAAAGGCTTTATTAGATCTATAACATTTTCCAAAGTGTCAAATTTCTCCAAATTCACCTTTTCATCCTCTAACATATCATGAAAAAAATGGTATTGGACATCAATGTGCTTTTTCCTCACATGGAAGGTCAAATTCTTTGCTAAACATATGGCACTTCGACTATCATAACATATGGTAATCAACCCTACATCAAGCCTAAATATCTAAACACAAACACTTAAGATAAATGGATTCCTTACAAGCATGAGTAGCTACCATGTAATCTACTTCTATAATGGATAAAGCGACAACAACTTGTCATTTATTCATTGAACTGATAGCACCAGTGCCAAACATCATAAACACATATCCACTAGTGGATCTTTTGTTGTTAATGTCACATTCCCAATCTATTCCCACATATCGATGAATAAAAATTGAACACCAAGGCCCTGAAGGATAACCGTGAAAACATAGGGAATACTTAGTTTAGTACCCTATAAATATTTAGACACATAATTTTATCCCAATGTACTCTTCTGAGATTAGCCATAAATTTATTAATGATTCTAACTACTTGGGAATGTTTCGTCTCATACATACCATGATATACATCAAAATACCACCAACACTCACATAAGGTACTATTTTTATGACCTTCATCTTAGTAGGATATTTTGGATAATCCTCTAAAAATAGCTTCATTCCTTTCAACACAAGAACAACTAACTATCTACAAGTTGTCTTATTGAATATTTACAACATTGAGTTCACATACTTACTCTAGCTCAACAAAATATTTTTATAGCTCTATCTCTTATTATTTCCATCCCCAAAATATACCTAGTTTCACCTAGATCTTTCATTTTAAACTGTGTTTCAAGTCTAAAATAAAAAAATTACCATTCCTAAAAAATAACATATCTATGTACAATGCAATAATGAGAATGTAATCATTATCAATTTAATAGTATACACAATGATGATATGTAAATCTTATAAATCCAAAAAAAAAAACTGGTATCATTTAAATTTTGGTATCACATCTTACGAGATTGATTTAGACCATATAAAGACTTCTTCAACTTGAAAACTAGATCTTTTTTACCTTAAATACCACATAATTATTAGATTGTGACATATATATTTCTTTATCCAAGTCATAATGAAGGAAATCTTTCTTCACATCCATCCACTCAAATTTTAAATCATACACTGCAACAAGGTGATAACCAAAAGATCTAATGAATTTCAGCTTAGTAACATGAGAGAATATCTCACCATAATCAATTCCCTCTACTTGTGAGTAACCCTTTGTGACCAACCTTGCTTTATTCTTCTCAACACTACCATCAAGACCCAAGAAATTCTTGAACATCCATTTGCAAACTTGATAGGTTTGCATCCATTAGACAAAGGTACTAGATCCCATGTATCATTTTTATTTAAAGCATTCATCTATTTTTCCATGGATTTTATCTAAGAATCTGCATCACTATTACCCATAGCCTTCTACCTAATTTGTGAATGCCTCCTCAAAGACTGAGGTTGAACTTCTTCTTCTTTTGAGCTTTTAGAGTTTCTATCTAACTCTCCTCAACATCAAGTCCATTATGGGCTTTTGATTCAACTTTTTTAGGGTCAAAAGGAAGTAGAACCACATCTTTATTTTTTTCCTTTATGGGCTACATAATAGTGGAAGGACTCATCTCTCTAAAGATAACACTTCTATTGTAGATAACTTTCTCAGCCAAGAGATCCTAAATATTGTACCCTTTCATGTCAACACCATATCCAATGAAGATACACTTAACTACCTTATTCTCTAACTTGGACCTCTTCTCCCTTGACACATGAGCATATGCCTTGCAACCAAACACATGAAGATGTCTCAATGAGGGATTCTCACCCATCCAAACCTCTATATATGTCTTTTAAACAAGCAATGATGTAGAATATATATTGTTTGATAGCAGGAAATGGACTTCAACCCAAAACATTTGTTCAAGGCTAGCTCAACTTAACACACTCCTAGCCCTATCCATCAGTATCCTATTCATCCTCTCAAAAACTCCATTTTTTTAGGGGTATATAGAGTTATCTTATGCCTCTCAAACCTATGTTCTTTACAAAACTTGTCGAAATTTGTAGAATAGTAATCACCACCATTGTTAGTCCTCGAGAACTTAATTATCTTACCAATTTGATTCTCATAAAAATAATTACCATTTGAACTAAATAAATACTTCATATATATTTCTAAGAAAATTCACCCATTTCCTTCTACTATAATCATATATGAAAGATACAGATCTTGACAATGAATGAACATTCATGGGATCAAACACATCAAAGTGAATTCTAACACCCCAAAATACTTATGAGAACTATAATAAAATTGAACAAAAATTTTTTATATATATGCAAAATTTACAAAAATCAAACTCAAGATTAGAATCATCAAGCCCCTCAACGAGGTATAATTAAGTATATAAGAGCTAGTGGTAATTTTATTATCACTGATATAGTGAGTTGTATTCTCGTTGGATATATTTGAAGGTTTTCCTCCTCAAAGTGGCTTGTTATTCTCTAGTATTATCAAGTATTTACAACATATTTTATATTATATTCTTCTCTTATGAAATTTATTTCATTATCTAGATACCAATATGGATTTTTTTAGGACTACTTAGAACATAGAAATTACATGATTCTATATTTATCGTTGTGGACAGATTTTGTAAGATGATACATTGCATTTCATGTAAGAAGATAAGTGATGTGGTACACATAGTTGATATATTTTTCAAATAAGTTGTGAGATTGCATGAATCAGGGAAAACTTTAGTGGCTAATCTTTGCCAATTAGCGAATTTTAGATATCGACCAAGTCGAAATTGGCAAAATTATTGCACCCAATAGGGTGGCCAAATCACCCAGATTTTATGAATTATCAATCCAATGCATGTCCATTCACCATCATTTTTTTTATGAGGCATATTTAATTAACAAATTTGTTATAACAAACTACGCGTTTCAAATGGACCAATTAATATTTTTTCTTGGAATCCCAGAAGCATGTAATAAAACACCTACATATTCCCCAATACTATTAAAACAACATTGTATTAGGACAACACTTGCCCTCTGAGTTTGAATTTTCTCCCGCTCCTCTAAGTTTGAATTTTTTGTGTGCATGGTGGACTCTGTCTTGGGGGTATCCAATGGTCCCCCTATGCCCCCTCCTGACCCGTGCTCCCCTCCTTTGGACCCGTGTCTGATGGGTACCCCCCCCCCCCACAGGGTCAGTGCTTTCACCATCGGGCTTTTCAAAGACTTTGGCGTCTCTGGGCGTATCTTCTATGCCGGTGGTGAAGATCCCACCGGCTGTTGGTTGGAAGGATGTGCTTTCTAATGGGAAACAAGTATCTTCCTTGTTTTCATCTTCACCTGAGATTGTTTTGACCTCAGGTACTGTGTTTGACATTCCTGATTCGATCGGTGACAGGATCCTCTCCTCCATGGTGAATGTTGTAGTGAGAAGATTTCTCTCTTACCGTCCAATGGTGGATATGGTTCAAAAATGGGTTGTGGTGAAATGGCACCTTAAGGGTAGTGTGGAGATTCACGTGATGGTTGGTGGTCTTTTCCTATTTAGATTCACTGCTACGGAGGACTTGGTGGCTACTCTATTGTTGGGTCCATGGGTTTTTGGGAAGCACAGTCTGGCTTTGTGCAAATGGAAACCTGGTTTTGGCCCTGCTACTGATCTAAATAAGTCAGCTCCTATTTGGGTAAGGTTGTCAGGCTTGCCTTTGGAGTTTTGAGACGAAGCCATCTTCAAAGCTATTGGGGACTCGCTGGGCCAATTTGTTACCACAGATGCTATCACAAAATTGAAATCAAGGTTAGTCTTTGCGAGATTCTGTGTCAATATTTGTGTTGATAAAATTCTACCAAACTCAATCAAGTTGTGTTCTAAGTTGGGAAGCTGGTCTCATCCTGTGTGTTACGAAAACATTGTGGTATACTATCAAAAGTGTACTAAAGCAAGGCATCTTATTTCCGACTGCAAATCCACTGTCAATCGGGAGTTTAAGGACAATGTGATAAATCCTACTATTCTGTCTGATAATATTATGAGACCATTGTGTGACACTGGGTTAGTTCCCCCAAGTGTTGACCATTCACCTGTGAATCCTCCTCACCCACCCTCCCCTGTTGGTCCACCTCCTGAATTTATTGACCCTAGTGACTCTTTGGTGTTGGCTGCTAAATCCCTGCCTTTGTCTCGGGACCCTGGCTCTTCGGTTGTTGATCCCTTGTTTGTGGGGGTCCCTGGTGGGTTTTATGTTCCTGGCGCTTCGGCTAGTGACCCTCTAGTTTTGGCTGTCACTTCGGGGACCCGTGGGGCTTTGATTAAGGATGGTGAAATATGGGAGCAAGAGAGCTCTAGTATGATTGAAGAGTCTACTAAAAGTTTGGGGAGTTTAAAGCTTGAGAAAGTTGAGGATGAAGGAATATGGACTATGCCCAAGAAGAAAGGAAGGAAGAAGAAGGCAGATGTAGGAGGGGAATCTAAGCCAGGGAGACCTTCTCAGAGATACACTAGAATGAGAGAAACAACAAATGAGATTGTTTTGGGAAAGCAGAGGACATTGGATGTGTCCTCAAAAAAAGGTCAAAAATGAGGATTATGTCATGGAACGTTCGTGGGCTTAATAGTTCACACAAACAATGTGCTCTGAAGAACTATATAGTGGAACATAAGATTGATGTTTTCCTTCTTCAAGAAACCAAAATTTTGATGGTGAATTTTGATAAAATTGCTAAATTTTTCTGGCCTAATGCTTCCTATGTCTATAGTGATGCCAAGGGAGCTTCGAGGGGTTTGGTTGTGCTTTAGAACCCATCTTGTCTGCAAGGTTATGAAATATTTCATTGTAAAAATAGTGTAGGGGTTTCGTTCTCTTATCTTGGAGAAGCTTGGTCTATAGTTAATATATATGCTCCTAATCAGAGGAACTTGAGGAGTTTTTTGTGGAATAACATGGTGGCTAAGATTAATCTGAATAAGGGAGGTCATTGGCTTGTTGCTGGAGATTTTAACTCTCCCCTATTTCTGTCTGAGAAAAGTGGTGGCCTTCTGGATTACACTAACAGCATGTTGGATCTGGCTAATTTTTTGAATTCTTCGGGTTTAGTTGATATTGAGCTACTGGGCCAAAATTTTACTTGGTCTAATAGACAAGCTGGTGGTGACTTGATTTAGGTCCAGCTTGATCGCTTCCTCTGCTCTCCTCATTGGACTAATGTCTTAGATGCCAACCTTATAACCTTGCCCAGGACGGTCTCTGACCATAATCCTCTTTTGTTGACCACTAATATTCATCCTGTTGTTGGTCCCTATCCTTTTCGCTTTGAAATAACGTGGAACGCTCATCCTGATTTCAAAAAAAAATTGTTGAATGGTGGAATATTCCTATCCAAGGATCCCCTATGTTTAGGATCTGCTTTAAACTTAAACATATTAAACTGATGGTAAAAGGATGGAACAAAAATGTGTTTGGGGATGTGTTTCAAAGGAAAAAACTACTTGAAGGAAAGTTGAGAACCCTACAGAAAAATTTGGATAAAGGTGATGACAGTCAGCGGACTCACATCCAGGAATGGGAAGCTAGAATAGAATGGGAACGAGTCCTAAAAAATGAGGTCTTTTGGAAATAAAAATCAAGGGTCCAATGGTTGAAGGAAGGAGATAGGAACACCTCCTTTCTTCATGTTTCTGCCATCAAGCACAGGAAAAGGAATCAAATTGACAAATTAACAAATGCCACCGGGGAGGTGATTTCAAATCAAGCTCAAATTGGGATCTGTGTGGTGAACTATTTCAAGGAGGCTTTTTCGGCCCCGGCTAAGGTGCCCAACCTAGCTTTGGACTGTGCGATTCTCCAACATCTCCCTGCCCTCATCTCTCAGGAAGATAACTTGGGAATCCTTAGGACTATTTCCATGGAAGAAGTTCATCTGGCTACCTTTAGCATGGGGGCTTTCAAAGCCCTGGGGCATGACTGTTTTCCTCCTTTTTTTTTCAAATTTTCTTGGATACTGTGGGCAGGGACCTTGTTCTTGCGACCAGGGACTTCTTCAAATTTGGTAGGATCCTTAAATAATTGAACCACACCCCAAGACTAGTGAGCCTCTTTATATGACTGACTTTCGACCTATTAGTCTTTGTAACACCTTTTATAAGATCCTTTCTAAGATCCTTGTTAACCGCATCAAACCTCTCCTATAAAAAATCATTAATCACACTCAAAAGGGGTTTGTCCCTGGGCGACATATTCTTGATGCCACTTTGACAACCCATGAACTGCTCCACTCTATGGATAGATGTAACAATGATGGGATGGCTCTCAAGCTTGACATTTCCAAATCTTATGATAAAGTGTTGTGGGACTTCATCCCAAAGGTCTTGGCTTTAACAATTCAGTCATCAAACTCATTATGGAATGTGTTAGTACTATCAAGTTCTCGGCTATGATTAATGGATCCCCCTATGGGTTCTTCTCTGTTGGTAGAGAGCTTAGAAAAGGAGACCCTCTGTCTCCCTATCTTTTCATTATGATTGTTGATGTGCTCAGTAGGAATTTCACGGGTCTGTTGTCAGAGGGCTCCATTTCGGGTGTTAGAGTGGCTTCCTCTCTAAATCCGATTGTTGTGCAGCAATTTGTGGATGACACCTTTCTATTTGGGAAGGCCTCATTGGTGGAAGCCAAGAAATGGAAAGCTTGTCTTAACAACTATGCCTCTTGCTCTAGTTAATGCATCAATTACAATAAAAGCAAGATTTATTTTTTTAATTGCATGCCTAATTTGAAAAATAGGGTGACTGCAGTTCTGGGATGTGTTGGTGATTCTCTCTCGTCGGTGTATCTTGGGCTCCCCCTCACGGTTGAGGAGGTACCCACGGAGTTCTGGAATTCGGTTCTGGAAAGGATTCAAAGGAAGTTGGCTGGGTGGAAGGGCTCTTTGCTAAGCCATGCTAGAAAACTCCAACTGCTCACTACGGCTATCCAAGGTATCCCCGCTTATTTTCTATCCATTTTTAAGATACCTAAGTATATTGTTGATAAATTTGAAAGAATTCAAAGGAATTTCCTATGGTCCGGTACCGAGGAAAAAAAGAAACTCGCTTTGGTGAAATGGGAAAGGGTCTGCCAGGCTAAAAATTGTGGTGGGCTTGGAATAAGGAAGATTTTTAACTCTAATAGGGCTCTGATGGCCAAGGTTGGTTGGGACCAGTTAAGGAACACTAACGACTGGTGTAAAATTTTGAATACCAAATATCTCCAGAACAGGCCCTTGATTGATTGTCTTTTCGAACCTCACCCCCAGGGCTCTGTTGTCTGGAGGAGCATCTATTGCATACAAGGCCTGCTAAAGAAAGGGATTAAATGGAAAATGGGGAATGGGATTAAAATCAGGTTCTGGGAAGATACTTAGCTAATTGACTCCTCTCTGGCTTGCTCTAGCTTTGGGGCGGTGATGGGAGCGGCTCAGAGATTCTTTGGCATACATATCAGTGACTATGTTTCTGGACCTCTCGGAGCTAGGATTTGGAAAGATCTTACTCTTTTTTGCCCCATTCTCTTGACCTTTGTTGTCTTACTCGATCCCTTCAGGTGATTCTCTCTAGCATCAGGTTTCCTTCCTATGACAGGGAGGATGATTTTTTTTGGACTTTAGATAAACAGGGGGATCTCTCTGCATAGTCAGTTTACAGTCTGTTGACTAACGAAACTTCTGTTGTGGAACCCTGGAAGAAGGTTTCAAATCATCACATGATCCCTAAAATTATTTTTTTTTGGTGGATGGCCTATCATAATAGGATTCTAACCCAAGACAATCTGAGGACTCGAAGTTTTTGTTTTCCTAATAGATGTTTCCTTTGCAAGAAAGGGGAGGAAACTATCAGTCACCTTTTATTACATTGCATGTTTGCTGGTGAAGTTTGGGGGCTGGCTTTTGAGAAACTTGATGTCCCTTGGGTTATGAGTAAGGACCTTTTTTCGTTTATTCTGGGTTGGTATGGCCCTTTTTTCCACCCTCTACTTGGTGAAATTTAGAAGCAGGTCCCCCTATTTTAGGTTGGTGTTTATGGAAGGAGAGGAATAACAGGGTTTTCAGGAATATTGAAAGGAGTCCCAAGGAGGTGTTTGGCATTAGAGTTAGGCTCATTGAGGAGAATATCTCTCTTAAATGGGAAACTCCCAGAGAGGGGGCCGATGGATTACGAAATAAAAATGGCTAAGGAATGGAACCAGGATTTAAAGGCTAACTCCTTTGATAATTCGAAACTTTTAGCTAGAAAAAATACTAAATGGGAGCCTCCGGATAGAGAATGGTTTAAACTTAATTTTTATGGGGCTGCTAAGGGCAACCCAGGTAGGGCAAGCATTGGTGGAGTTATCAGAGATTCTATGGGAGCTTTGGTGGAGGGATTTGCTGGAGGTATTGGTTTTCAATTGGCTTTAGTGGCGGAGGCTCGTGCGTTGCTAATGGGCATCAAAATTGATGTTTCTCTGGGGATTGCTTATCTCTACATTGAAGGAGACTCCAAGTCAGTAACGGATGTTGTGAATAAAGACAGATTAATTGGTTGGATTACAAAGGACATTTTTTTGGATGTTAGCTTCCTTTTATCCAAATTTAGGGATAAAAAGGTGACCCATATCTTCAGAGAAGGCTACCATGTGGCGGATGCCTCGGCTAATCTTGGCTCGGGCTGGGATTCAGCTAAATGTTGGAGGAAAAAGGAAAGGCTTCCGCCAAATATTCAAGTGTTAATCACGCAGGAACAAGGCTACCATGGTTTGCAATGATTTTTAATCTTTGGATGACGGAAGCTGAATGGGGGGCCCATTGGATTTTTTTGGGAATCTGGTGGATGAGTGTAAACTTTGAAATGAAGTACAAGTGGAGGTTTCTTGGAAAAGATCTGCGTGTGTGGGGCATGAAAAGGAGGATCCATGTGTCTATTGTTTGGACATGGTGGATGGGTTCGGGTTCTAAGGTTACGGCGAGGTGGCGAGGATGGGAATTAAAAGATGGTTACAAGTATAATTATGGCGGCTTGATGATGGATAGGTAGAAGGACATGACTTCATTATATTTGTGGAGCCATACTATGCGATCTATTCCCTTAGGGATTGTTGGATTTCTTGTTTTATCTCCTCCTTGCATCTGGGGGTGTGAATGTATTTATAATGATTTGACTATTCATGATGGGAGATGGCCTCCTTCTAGGGGCTTCGAGCTGGTTAGTTTAGTGTGGGACTCTTTTGGCTCGATTTGGATGCTTGCTAATTTTAGTTATTCGGCCTTTCCGCTTGGTTTTTTGTGCATCCCCTACATGTCCACCAATTCTTGTCTTCTTGGCTGTAATCATAAATTCATTAAATTTTGTGTCAAATCACCCTGTGGTGATTTTCCCCTCCACGTGTGCGACATGTACGCAGGTTTAATTATCCTTCATTGTATTCCTTGCCTTAACTATCACATTGTGATTATTATTCATGGCTACTGCAATTGGTACTTTTTGCATTTTGAGTTTTTTGTGCAGGTTGGTAGTATGGGTGGTGAGCGGGTTAGGACTGAACCTGACAATTGCGAGGAGTTTCGGAACAACCCTTTGGTCGGGCACATTTGTGTGGATGGTGGAATTGCTCCACTTATGGAGTGCTTGGTCGGCCATGATCCTATCTTATCGGGTCAATTTGTCAATTCATGGAAGGATAGACGGGTCTCCATTAGTGGTATATCATTTGAAATCAGTGAGGAAGTTATAGTGCAGGCTACGGGTTTGTTGTGTTCTGGTAAAAAATACCCCAAACACAACAAGAAACCAGACCATGAAAGCTTAAAAGCCTTTTTCAGAGGTGAGGAGGCCCCGGTGTGGAATCAGGTGGGGTTTGAGAGGGATGCACTCCCGAAGCCCTAGGACCAGGTGTGCATGGCGCTAATGAAGTATGTTACATTGGAAGGTAGATTTAAAACTTGTTTCTTTTACCATTTCCCTCTGTTAAATCACCTTAGACATAAGATGTTGCTCAGTTTCCCATTTTTTCTTTTAATGGACCTTGAAAGCTCTGTCGACAAGTGCAAAGAGTCGGCCAACCGCAACCCCTGTGATCTCCCGCCGCTCCCGCTCCATCAGGGGCTTATCTTGAGACTGTATCACTTTCATCTTGCCCTCTGTCCACCCAAATCCATCATGGCAGTCCACATTGAGAACATTGAACCCCTTTCAACATTGCATATTTCCCTGGCCGAGTCTAAGAGCCCTCCTCGAAAGCCCAATTCGAGCAATGTGGGGAATCCTAAAGCCAAATTTTCCAACAAAAAACTTAAGGGTGAGTCGAGCAAGGCCCATGCCAGTGCAGCGGAAGGACTCTGTGAGCTAAAAGCCACTCAGGCTGACTCGGCCTACAAGGCCACTTCTACTAAAAAAGGTAAGGAGAAATGCATGTTGGCCCCGACTGCTAAGGATGGTAAGGGCAAGAATGTTGTTAGGAAAGATTCCAAAGGGGATATAGTTGTGGGGAACACGGAGATGACTAGAGGGGAAAATACTAGGAGGAGATCTGGGAGGCTAGCCAAGAATAGCAAGAAGAGGCTAATTAATGAAGACTCTGAGGAGGAGCAGTCTGACAGCAAAGGTTACAAGGAAGAAGAATTTGAAGATGAGGAGGAAGAAAATGTGGAGAGGCCCCAGTTTACTCCGATGGATAGCAAGCTTCTTGTTGATGGCTCTGCCTCTCACTCTCTGCATCCCCTGGTGGATGAGCCTGGAGAGGTTCAGGGGACTATGGATGTTGGGATGGATTCGTGCGATGTGGTAAAAAGAATGGACACTCTTGACAAAATATTTTGGGGGTTAACCTGCTTCACCATGAAGTTGGGTCACTTTGTCATGAGCACCATGTCTAATGCTATAAAGGAGGAGATGGAGGGGAACAAGATCCAAGAAAAAAAGAATGGGTGGGTGATGAGGTAGTGGACCTCCTAATTAAAAACTGGGACAACGCTAGTTAGCTGCTCCCTATGCCTGTCTGTCGGTTGTTGCTCTGTGGTTGTTGTGTTGCCTTTGGGTTGTTTCTGTGTTTTGTTTCCTTTATGTTTACTATTAGTCTTGTTCCTTTTTGGCCCTTGTGGCTCGTTGTGAAGGGTACAGCGCCCTGTAAATGCTGCTTAACTTTTCAAAAACATTGTATTGGGACCCATTTTTCCAATTAAAATCTACAAATAGTTTCTTGTGAAGACCCATTTCGCCAATTAAAATTTACAAATAGAACTTGCTTATGAGGATCTACTTCACCAATAACATTAAAAAATAATTAAATTTGAGGAAAAATTTCACCAATTATCGTGACACCTCCATGCTAATCATAGGGCCATAATCACCTTGAAAATTATAATGTATTGTTGTATAATCACACGGGATTCACCCAATTTTTAATATGCCATTTAAAAATCCCACGAAATTTTTCAAATATGGATTGATATAAATACAATTGAAACTGTCATTTATTCTTACACATTTTGTTCAGTTCTCGATTTTGAAGTTGATCATAGGCAAGTTACAAACTTGCAACACAGGCATTCCTACATTAACGAATAGCAAGCTAGTGAAAACCTAAACTTAAAGGTGAGTGATCATTTCTTCATAGTGTTATAATATTTCTTTATCTCTTTTCCATTCTTGCTCCAATCTTAAAGATTATATCGAGTACATGGAATGGGATGTATTAGTATTATGAATTATCTATATTCTCTATCCTTCTTAAACAAGACATTCTTTACCAGCTTTTATTTGAAGTGAGAGATCAATATGTTGAGCAGCAAGTGCAACAAGGGTAAGACTCCTCGGGGTAGTGAAGTACTGGGAGGCCATTAAAATGCCCAAAATGTAGAGGTACCATACAGTCTTACTTTGGAATGGATGATCCCACAATACTGGTTTACAATTTTTGGCCAAACTAGACATTGAACTGATTTTTTCTAACTGAATCTTCACTTTCGGACACCTATAGCGGTTGAACCGTGACCTGATGCAAACTAGTGATTTGTGACATTTTGTCTATAGATTATAAATATATTTTTTTCAAAAAATTTGGAATCAGATTGCACTTATTTTTCCATCTCCTTCGAAAACTAGTTTTTTCAGTAAACATCATTTTTAAGGAGTGATTCTCACTTATACAACATAAAAAAAAATTCCATGAAGAATAAAATTCTCTTTTTTTACAAATTTAGATTTGTAACTACAATACCTAGCGCTTTCATTTGGTTTCATAGTTTTTTATTGAATATTTTTTCCTTAATCAAGTTTTGAAGTCAAACCAATTACAATTTAGACATAGGTGGGTCGTATACAACATAAATTTTTTTGTATGTATCGAAAATCAATTTTATTTTTGTTGGATCAAGGAAATCAATATCTAGTGCACTGATATTTTTCAATTTTTTTTGATAATCTGTTATTTTTCCACATGTGCAAAACAGAGATTTTGATTTTTAGTAAAAAAACCTATGTTTAATCAAACTAAAAAAACAAATACATAATAAAACCAAAACATATTAAAATTATATTCGTTGGATAGCTTCTTCTAAGGACTACCATCATCCAATTGGGTCTGTGAAATCTCCTCCATTTTCATTGTCAACTCGAGCTTCGAAGGGCAAAATTCTGGAGATTTTTGGTGCCATAGGAGGAAAAGGGGGGAAAAGGGGGGTTCGAGTGAACCCCCTAGAGGTTTGCTCGAACCTAGGTTCCCTCGAACCAAGGTTCGCTCGAACTAGGTTTTGAGCGAACCCCCTTTCCACAAAGTTTACATTTGTTTTTTTCCTTGGGAAATGAGAACTATGGTGGGACCCAACATTTAATAGGTTTTCTCAAAGGGGGGTTCGAGCGAACCCCCTTTAGGTTCACTCAAACCAAATGTTCATGCAAACCCCCAAAAACCAATTTTTTTTCCATGGGGGTATTTTTCACAATTTTCCTTCCTCATTGGAATTGTAAACCAGTTTTGTGGGTTTACCCGAATTGGCAATGCTTATGATCCATCAGATCAAGATGGAGCTACATCATCAACTCTTCCACCAAATATTAATGAAGAAGGCATTCATAATACCTCACCACCACTAGAAGGTCAAGGTGAGATTGTCATTGAGTTAAATGAGGATGGCAATACTGCAGAAGATGTTCCAAGTGATACCCTAGTTAGCCAGAATGAGATAATTGACTTGGATCAGGATGATGTTTGAAGCAAAAAAAGAAAAGGAAAATCAAAAGTGAGGCATGAGTGGGAAATGACAAGGAATTTTTAGCTGGGTTGGTTGTCAAAGTACCCATTCATTGTACCAGTGGAGAAAGCCAACAAAGATGAAACTGCAACAAAATGCATGTGTATGATTTGTATTTGGAAATGTAAAAGAGAGAAGTTGCAGCTAAAGCTTGAAACTATAGAAAAGAATATCGGTAAATTTTATGAAAAACAAATCATAGACAAAAAGGAACAATTAGTCGTACGATAAAAATCAAAGGAAGAATGTCTTCATGTTAAGTATGTCATGAAATATGAAGTGCATAATCAAAGAATGTCAAAGCTTGTTGCATGTCGAGGTACAAATGAGGCTCAATTTGGAAAAGCAATGGAAGGAGCAAATTTGTCAAAAACTGTTCAAATGGGTGTTGTTTTTCATATTTTTTCAAGAGAGTGTCCTATGGTAGACTACCCTGAATATTCTAATTTATTATATTTTTTGGGTGTTCCTCACTTTCCTAGCTCACATTGGTCAATAAACACTGGATGGGAATGGGAAAACTGTCTTGCTGTAGTGGAAAAGCGAGATTTAAAGGAGAAAGTAAAAGAGTCTAACTTCATTGCATTATCCTTAGATGAAGTTATTGTGGTAGATAATACTTCTTGGGACTGTATGCATGTGTATACTATAAAACAACATGTCCGCCAAGCTCATCTTCTCTATGTTAATAAAATGAAGGACAGTTCAACATCGCAGAATATATTTGAACTAGTCAAGAAATATTTGAATAAAATTGCAGGTATGAATACTTGAAAACTGCCAAAAATTTGGTGTGTGTAGGAGTTGATGGAGCTTCAGTGATGCAAGGTCACAGGAGTGGTGTTTGCACAAAGTTACAAACTACTTGTGCACCATGCATTCTTGGCACTCACTGCATGGCCCACAGAATGAATTTAGCATTCAAAATTGTAAACAAGTTTCCTATAGTATCAAAAGTTGAAAATCTAGTCTGCGAGCTCTACGCATACTTCTATCGAAGTCCCAAATATTTCACAGAATTTCAAAATTTTGTTGAAGGAATAACAATGGGAAAAAAGTTTCTCAAGGATGTTAATACCAGATGGATCTCCCTGCATGGACCAGCACAATGAGTTCTTTTAGAATATCAATCCTTGATTGGATTAATGTATGAGGGTGATCCCATAATAGTGGTTTACACTTTTTGGCCAAACTTGACATTGAATAAACTTTTTAAATAAATCTTCACTTTCAGGCACCTATAGCTGCTAAACCATGAGGAATTTGAAGATCATGCAAACTAGTGATTTGTGACACTTTTTCTATAGATTCTAAATATATATATATTTTTTTTAAATGGAATCAGATTGCATATCTTTTTCCATCTCCTGCGAAAACTAGTTTTTAACAGTAAACACCATTTTTAAAGAGTGATGTTCACCATAAACAACATAATTTTTTTTCTACAAATGATAAAATTCTATTTTTTTCAAATTTAGATTTGTAACTACGATATCTAGCATGTTCATTTAGTTTCATTGTGTTTTATTGAATATTTTTTCTTAATTAAGTTTTTAAGTCAAACCAATTATAATTTAGACATAGGCGGACCATATACAACATAAAAAAAATTTATGTATCGAAATTCAATTTATTTATTTTTTATAGATCAAGGACATCAATACCTAGCATAGACATATTTTTCAGATTTTTTTTGGTAATCTACTATTTTTACACATGTGCAAAACAAAGAGCTTGATTTTCGGTGACAAACCTACATTCAAAAGAAATAGAAAATAAATATAATATCAAATTAAATATATTTAAATTTATACTTTTTGTGAATCTTATAATAAGGAATACATACTTACAAAAAATAAATTTTAAAAGAATTAATTTGATCCCCCAAAACGTAAATCAAAAGTGGTTTTTAATCAATGTTTTAATAGGTGTAAAGAAGACTTTGTTATATGTATGGTTTAAAACTAGTGGGGTTCTATCTAAGTGGATTTGATCTAAGGTGGTTTGATCAAACCCTCTTCAATTGAAATCCTTTAAATGTAAATTTTCAAGGCTTAAATCATTATATTTTCTAAAAATATGTGATTTAAGCAAAAAATAGGATGTCCCAAAAAGTGTAAACCGCTATTGTGGGATCACCCATGAGCATCACAACATAGTAGACAAAGCTCCTGACCTCTTACATAGGTTAAGCGATATAGAGACACTCTTGACTTTAGCTAGTCTTCTCCCCATGATAGATGAAATGAACAATCTTGTGAAGAAATCCCAAGACAGAACTATGTATATTTATGATTATTCCAAACTACATAGACATACATGCATGGCCCTCAATCATCTATATCTAGATCTAACTTTTGAAAGCCCAAATTATTTCATTTGGCAGAAAATTATTGATTTGAATAAGCTTGATAATTATTTACAATTTAATGCAAGCGGGAACTTATGTATCTATGTACACAGATTTGAGATAGAAATGTACCATTGTACAACAAGCATAGCTAGGTGCTCTAGCAGAGATGTACCTATTAGAAAGGAAGATTTTAACGAAATTGTTAAATCTGTTAGTGATAATTTGAAGGAAATTATAAAATTTCTTTCCCAAGAGATTTATGATAGATTCCCTCGACGAGAAATGCTTGAATCCATGGATATTGTGTATCCTCAATTTTGGTTAAACAAATATAGCCCAAAAAATTTTATGATAAAGTAAATATCTTGATCGATCACTTTTAGAAAAGTGTAACATACAATGAGAAGACAATAGAAGGAATTATAAATTTAGATAAGCTTAGACAACAATGTAAGAATTTTGCAAGAAGTATGATGGACTAGTTTCATTCCATGGGTATGGAGAAGTCTTGTGAATCGGGATCAATAACAAAGGCTTGGACAAACTTAGGTCAAGGTGAAATATTACGTGGTTCGATATCAAAATATTTCAAACTTGTTGATTTATGTCAAACAATGATATTGGGGTCAGTGGAGGATGAGATAGTTTTCAGTTCATTGGCATTTTTGAAATCAAAGTTAAGAAACAAACTAGAAAAGAATTTGAAAAATTGTTTGAGGATGAAAGGAACTGTGTATAATGTCACAAATTTTCCTTTTGAAAGGGAACTCACAATATGGAGGTCCATATGTGAAAGAAGAGGGTTGTGCAACACTCCAATTCCAAACACTGGTAATGGTGGCAGTGCCAATAGTAGTGGCAATGTCAGTGGGACAAATGACAATGACACAATGAATGTTGAATTTGAGACACAGGCCAAAGAAAATGAAGACCAAACTCAAAATCAAGAAGACTCTTTTAGTTTATCTCAATTTGAACGTTAGTTTCAGGAACCTAACTCTATTTAGGAAATGGAATTACATTAGCATTTTTTAGGTATTTATACTTCACTTCATGAATCAGTTTCCATTGTTCCAAACTTTAGTTAATGATATTTTATATTTGTGTCACCAAAAATTGTATACCTTTGAAGAAAAGGACAATTTTATGCCTAATTTGATCATATTTTTGGCATCTTAGCCCCTAAATAGCCCCTTTCCAAGCCTTATTTTAAAGTGTTGTAAAGATTTGTAACAAACTCTCACACTTTCTTAAGATTGTCATCAACAAATTGACCCTTTCTTATGTTAAAATGACCCCTTTAATGCACTTATAGGCCCTACTTAAGTGTGTTTCAGAAGACAATCTCGTTAAACAATATTAATCACACTTTAATTCCCAACATCCACTCAAAATTTCCCAGGTGGACTAAGTCGCCACCTTGGACGACTTAGTCCCATTTGGCATAAATATCAAATTTAATCTTAATTTCTAGTGAGATTTTGTCCCGTAAACCCTAAGGTCGACCTGTGATGTGTTATTTTCAGGGAATTGGGGCATAACATGTATAAATATGGATTTTTATCCTCTTTTTACATCTCTTATCTTCTACATCTCCTAAATCATGCATTCACTCATCACTCATCCATCACTCTTCTCAAGCAAGCTAGGGTTTGAGCATTCTAAGTCATCAAGACATCTCTCCAAAGAATTCAAGGGTTGAATCTTCCACCATTTTTGTAGCAACTCAAGATCATCCATCATGTCAAGGTACTAACTCCATTGTTTCATGCTTCATTATCTTATTTCATCATTTTGGTTTAATTACTCAAAAGGCAGTTGACCAAGGCAAACCCCCAATCCATAACATTCAACAAGTTTTCCCTCTTTGTGTGATTTGCAAGTCTTGTGTGCAAATTTGGAAAAGAAAAAAGGTGGAAAATTCTTCAAAAATTTGTCAAAGCTATTCAAGGTGGTCAAAACCCTATAAAAGAAGCTTGGAAGACACTTAAAGACCAAATTTTGTAGTTTCAGATCTAGAAACTTATTAGGAGAAAAAGTGTAGACCAAGGGCTACAGAGTGCACCTTCAGATTTCTCAAAACCTGAAAGTGGAATAAGTTTCCATTAGTGGAAAATTAGTCCCATTTTCAAGCTTGAAAAGGGTTTTTTGTAGATTTGGGCACCATTTTGTCTGAAATTGGTTCTAGTAGATTTTCTCAGAAACTAGACTAAGTCACCCAGATTGGCACAAGTGTCCTAGTTGACTTCTACATCAACCTTTTCTGGATTCCAGACCTCCATCTTATCCCTCTTTGGTTTTCAGGTGCACCTCATTCTCCTCTTTCATTTGTATCATACTTTACTTGCATTTCATAGTTTATTTCTAGGTCTTTTGCATATAACATTGTATTTTCTAGCACTTTTGCATTTCAATAGTAATTTCCTTCATTAGTTTTCAGCATTTAGACACATCTCAATCACACTTAGCACATTAATCTTTGAATGTAAACATTAGAATTTTGGTATCCCTCTCTCCTTTTAGGTGAAAAACCCTAGAAGTGTTAGAAAACCCTAGGTGGTACCAAAATCTATGTTACATTTTTGTGAACCCATCTTTCGAATACCTTCTTTTTTGATTTGGAGTCCATCATTGTCCTAGAATTACCTTGCATTGCATTTTGCATTGTTTAAGTTACATTCTAGGGTTTCAATTTTTTGCATTAGTGAAAGTGCATATAGGTTACATTTTTGCATCTCAAATCATTGAACATTTCTAAAATTTTGCATTTGCATCTTAGCTTTGCCTCATACAACATAGAAACCACCCAAATCAATCCAAAAAATCTATAAATTCTCAAAAAAAATCCCCAAGTGGACTAATTCACCACCTTGGGCGACTTAGTCCCTTTCCACCCCTGAAACAGCCTTTTACAGAGTTGAAAACCCTTTTTTTTAGCTTATGTTTTGTGCCATTAACTATCTACATCAATTGGTTGTGTTTCTATAACATGCATTTCATTAGATCTAGCCTAAATTAGCTCATTTTATTTATTTCTTAAATTCAATTTTGCATTCAAAATTTTTTATTTGTATATCATTGCATAGTGTAATTAGTAAATTACCTTCTTTGAAATCTAAAAATTGCATTTCATCCTATGTCTTTACATTGCATTTTACATTTGCATAGCTTCTATTACATTTTATTCATTAGAAATAGCATTCACAGCACTTGTGGATAGCAAATTAGAATTTTGCAATTTTCATTTTCCGCATTTGTTCCTAGATCATTTAAATCAGATTCTTTAGAAAACGTAAACAAAAACTTAACAACATCACAAGAAACCACTCACAAAATTCTTAAACCCTTTAGTAGCGATGAATTTGACATGTTAGATGAAGCCCTTGATGACTTCATCTCACCTAGATCATCCACTAAATATTTGACATGAAAGAATGCAAGCATCGATAATCATGATAATCATGATAATCATAATTGTTCTCCTCCTGATATCTCTCCCATTGGTGATGAAGGTATCTTGCGGAAAGGAGACACAACCATTGAAGATCACAAAACTCTTGCTTGTCTTCCTCCTCCTCCTCCCCCTTGCCAAGACCTTATAACACATGAAGCTAAAATCATTGTTACTACCTTACCTACTCTTCAATCATCTCCCAACACCTCCCCTATTTGTTATCATGCTTTAATAACTAAGGATATGTTGTTACCAAGCAACCCAATGATTGAGAGTTATAGCATTATTTCTCTCCTTCCTAATGTTCCTCGCATTTGTTAGGATTTATTTGAAAAAAAAATTCCAATCATTGGTATCCATAAAACTCGTAGTTATCCTTCTCTTAATGTCTCTCCTATGAGCGATGAAGCTACTTTACCAAATTCACTCATGCTATGTGATGAACCTATTGTTTGTCACTTTCCAAAAATCTATCCTCCTAGGATAGATACTATGTCACAAGAGAATGACACCTTAGAGAAAAACAATGCAATCATCGACAATCACAACAATCAACTTTCCCTCTCTCCTAATATCTCTCCTATTAGTGAAAAATATATTATGGTGTTACAAGATCCAATTGATGAGAATCGTGAGAAACTTATGTCACAATACACTTCAACCATTGATCATTCCCTTACTTGCGATGAAGTCAATAGTGTAGAACCAAACAATGAATGTCCTGAACATATCGTTTGTAGTTCTCCTAAACACTCTCCTACTAAGGAAGGCATCATGGTGCAAGAAAACAACAAAATTGTTGCACTCCTTTCAAGAACTAATAATGTGTCTTCCTTAGGCAATGGTAAAAATATGATACTCAATTTCCCTTTCTTAGAGATACATCAACCCAAGACCGCTAAGGTTATGCATACGCAAGTGTCCATTAGATCCCCATTTATTGTTGGACCTCCTAAGCATCCTCTAATCCTTCACCCACCTAAGAACAACGTTTCACACCACCCAAATTCCAATGAAATTTCTCACATATATGACAAAGTCTATACTATCAAGGCCAGATTTGCAAAAACTTTGTTTACTCATCATTATAAATAACATTACTTGTTGATCCTTCCTATAATTTCATGTTTTACATTCATCGGAAGGAGCAACATATCATCATCCATCCTAGACTCACCTTTGTCTTGCACTAAGTGGGGGCATGGGGTTTAGTAGCCTTGTCCTCATATGTCACTTGTCGTTGTCTCTCTGTACTAGTTGTTAACCTTTCATAAACTTATAAGAGCAAGCTTGGGATGTGGATGACATGTCTTAAGTTGACTCGCATGTGACATACTATCCATTTTCATGATGTAGCTTAATTCGGAAATATATTATTTGGCATAGGGCTTTCCAAGTTGGCTCTCATAGAATTTATCCTTGGCTAATTTAAAGCAATTGCTCACAGTAATGGTGTTAGCAACCACTTTAAAGTGGGGGTGTATATAGACGACATCCTTTTGCAAGTTCCATGGCGTGATTTTTCTTTTTCTTGTGACGTGTCCTCTTCTTGGTGGTGTCATTGGGTTTGATGCCTTCCAAGAGTGTACGATCAACTGAAGTGGCCTGATGCGAACAAGGCATCCCATAGATAATGATCTGACACCCTAACTTGTCCTCTCTTGGAGACATTAGGCACAATTCTCCCTAAGAAGACCTTACATGAACAAAGAAAAATCCCCTTTAACAAAATCTTTACATAATATTTAAAACCATTTACAAAAGAATTACATTGTGTTTCCCTATCAAAGTTATCAAAAGGATAACTTTGGTATGGTTAGTATGATGGGAAGCCGAGAAACTGGCATGACTTTCTCTTTATACGGTTGGAAGCCGACACACTAGCATGACTTTCTCACTAAACAACTTCTTTGGACTTCTCACCTCATGGACAACCATAAGTTCCATTGCCTCAAAGTGAGTATTATTTCTAGATGAACAACCTAGATCTGATCCACAACTAGTTGGACAAACGGTTGAAGCTTGATCCAACTTTTTACTTTTGTTCTTCTCTCCCTTCTAGTTCTTGTCATTGCATGATCATGTATCTTGTTTTTTCAAAAAATCATTCACCCTTGAATGTGTCCTTTTGCACTTATGTCGATTTGACTTAGGATCTTGAATCCTGGGGGCTTGACTATCTCCTTAATATTTGGAATTCTTCACCATCCGCATTGGCACCATTTGGCTACTTTAGTGTGAGTTTGAAGCAAGTTCATCCTCTCACTAAAGTGGGGGCTAAATGTGTCACCAAAAATTGTATACCTTTGAAGAAAAGGACAATTTTGTGCCTAATTTGATCATATTTTTTACATTTTTTCCCCTAAATAACCCCTTTCCAAGCCTTATTTCAATTTTTTGTAAATATTTGTAACAAACTCTCACACTTCCCTAAGCCTTTCATCAACAAATTGACCCTTTCTTATGTTGAAATAACCCCTTAATGCTCTTATAGGCCCTACTTAAGTGTGTTTTGGAAGACAATCCCGTTAAAAAATATTAATCACACTTTAATTCCCAACATCCTCTCAAAATTTCCCAGGTGGAATAAGTCTCCACCTTGGGCAATTTAGTCCCATTTGGCATAAAAATCAAATTTAATCTTAATTTCTAGTGATATTTTGTTTCCTAAACCCTAAGGTTGGCTTGTCATGTGTTATGGTATTATATTGCATAACATATTGATCATTGTATAATATTGCAATTCTTATTTGGTGGAATAGCATCTTCCATTGTTGCTTCTCTCTATTTCTTGTGGAGGTTATTTGGTGTTGCAGATTGAAGATCTTGGGTTGCTCACTTCAACATGGTATCAGAGATAGGTTTGATCCACTGGGTTGCGAGAGATATGTATGGCACTCTGATTGTCACACCAAAGAGTAGTGGGTTGAGTGGAAGGGAATCCAAACTCAGTCATCAACTAAAAAAGCCATAAAACCTCCTGACTAGCCAAAACTGCACCTTGATACTCAGCCTTTGTCAATGATAATGCAATAGCAGTCTGCTTCTTGCATGACCATGCAATTGGACCAAAACCAAGGCAAAAGACAAAGCCAGAAGTGGACTTCTGATCATTGACATCATCAACCCAATCTGAGTTAATGAAGCCCACAATCTGAGATCCACCTGATGTGTAATGAATGCTAAAATGATTAGTGCCCTGAATGTATCTCAAGATAAGTTTGGTGGGCTTCCAATGACTCTCATGAGGCTCTTGTGAGAAGCGAGAGACAAGTCCAATCGCAAAGGGAATATCAGGATGACTATGTGTCAAGTACAAAATACTTCCAACCAACTTCCAATACAAGGTAGGATCAACTGTAGGAGTATTGTAACTGGTGGATAGTACAACACCTAATTGGAATGGAGTAGGGGTAGGCTTGCAATCAGCCATGCCAAATCTCTGAAGAAAATCAAGAGCATACTTCTTCTGGAAAATGAAGATCCCCTCAAAATTCTGATGAACTTGAAGACCAAGGAAGTAATGCAAAATACCAAGGTCAGTCATATCAAACTGCTCCATCAATGCTCATTGTGTACTATGAATCATGGAAGTAGAACTCCCTATGAGAATCAAGTCATCAACATAGAGCACAAGTATGAGTAGATCCTCTCCATGTCTCTATGTATAAACTGTGGGATTGGAATGGTGAGGACTGTAGCCTAAAGCAAGCAAGAAACTATCCATCTTCTCATACCATGCTCGAGGGGCCTATTTGAGACCATACAATGAATGTTGAAGCCTGCAAACAAGTGAAGATTCATGCACGAAACCTAGTGGCTGCTCCATATAGATCTCCTCATGAAGATCCCCATGCAAGAAAGCACTCTTCATAGCCATCTAATACACTGACCATCCCTATGATGAAGCTATAGCAAGGACATGGTGAATAGAATCCATCTTGGCAATAGGAGCAAAGGTCTCGAAATAGTCAATTCCTTCAGCCTGAGAGAACCCCTTTGCAACAAGACGAGCCTTGTACGTGTCAATGGAACCATCTGATGCATACTTGGTACAATACACCCACTTGCACCAAACCAGCTTTCTTCCCTTAGGAAGATGCAAAAGATACAAAGTATAATTCTTCATCAAGGAAGAATACTCATCATTCATCGCAATATCCCACTCTAGAATAATTGAAGCATCTAAAAACATCTGAGGATCATTTGAAACTACATGATTCAAAAGACTAATTCCTGGAGTCTGAGAATGAGTGCAGCGAGTGTCTCTGCGATCACCAACAAGAGGACTAGCCTCCTCAAGAGTAACTCAAGCCCATCATGGCCTAGTGGATGAATGAGGAGGAGGTGAATCAATACCATCATCAAAATCTTCCTCAAGTAGCAAATATCATCAGTTGAAGAAGATTAAGTAGGTTGTGATGAAGAAGAAGTTGAAGGAGGATATGTCCAGGTGAAGGACTCAACAAACTGAAGATCACGTCAAAAATGAACCTCTCATGTGTCAGGATCAAATAATTTGTATGCCTTTACATCCTCATAATAGCCAACAAGGATGTATCATTCACTCTTCTTCTCCATTGATTTGCGTTGACCATCCAGAATGAATGTCCAATCCTCACTACCAAATACTCTGAAGAAGGATACATCAGGCTTGTGATGAGACCAAGCCTCCTCAAGGGTCATATTCCACACTGCCTTGTGGGGAATATGGTTCTAAATATAGTTGTCACAATTGACAGCTTCAGCCCAAAATGGTGGATCCATGGACCTAGACTGAATCATGCAATTGGCCATTTCCCTGTGAGTCCTATTCTTTCTCTTTGCCACACCATTTTGTTGAGGAGTGTAAGGAACTATGTTCTGATGAAGAATACCATGCTCATTGTAAAAATATTGAAATGCCTGATTGACATACTCCCCCCTATTATCTGTGTGTATCTATCGAAGAGAAAAAACTAACTACTTCTCCACAAATTTTTTGAAGGTCTTGAAGTTGGTGAGAAATTCACTCTTGAGCTTCATAAAATAGACCCATGTCTGTCAAGAAAAATTATCAATGAATGTGAGGACATACTTAGCCCCTGAAAAAGGATTTGGGAATGACATGAGGTCACTATGAACCAACTCAAGGGGTGTGGTTACACGTGTAGCTTGACCTTTAGGAAAAGGATCTTGATGTTGCTTGCCAAGAACACAACCTTGACAAACACTATCCATGCAAGAGATCTTTGGAAGACCAACCACTAAGTTATATGCTTGCATCTGCTGAATATATCTATAGTTCAAGTGCCCAAATCTTTCATGCCAAAGTTTTCTCATTCAATCAGCATGAGCAACAAAACAACAACCCAATGAAGATTCAAATCCATCAAATTGATACAAATGGTTCTCATGATCAACCATCTCTGTAGCAACAAACTTCTCAGGATCTTGCAACTGTCTAATAGTAATATTTTGTGGATTAAACTCAACTGACTTCCCATCTCCAGAATGAAAAATCTAATATATGGAAAGTAGATTCGCTGAAATATCAGGAATAAGAAGAACATCCTCAATGCACCCATCTAGCATCTAAATGGAGCCTGTCCCCAAAACTGGAATCTGCGAAGAGTTCCCAACTGCAATCTGAGAAGTAGAAGTATGAACAAAGGAATCAAGGAGATCATGTGAATTGGTCATGTGATGTGAAGCACCTAAATCTAGAATCCAATTTTTTGAAGATGAATGAATGGCATGTGATGAAAGAGCTTGTCCTTTGCCCATGCAAGAAGCCTTAGACACTGAAATATTGTGTTTCTTCATAGCTTCCTCCAAGGCTTCTAGTCTCTTAAAGCAATGAGTTGCATCATGGCTAGTTTTTCCACAAAATGAACAAGGATCTCCTTTCTTTTTTTTGGACTTGGAAGAAGAATCTCCAGAGGTAGAAGAAGAAGGAGATGGAGTAGACATGATTTTCCTTCGGCTTCGGTTTGGAGGGAGTCTCACTACCTGAAGATGATTTTGTCTTGGGCTTCTTCTTATTCTTTTATTTACCCTTGGATGATATTCTTAGAATTAGGTAGAGCATCCAACTGAATTAAGTTGGCTTTCTCCCTAGTAAGATGCTTTCAAGACAACTCAAATGAAGGCATTTTGTAATCTTTTCCCATGGCATCCATAGTTGAATAGAAAGTAGAAGAAAAAAATTGATAAGGGCCCCTCAACTTAGACAAAATCAAGAAGATAGATTCATCACTAGATATATCATGCCCACATCTTTTCAATTGTGACAAAATCAACTTGAATTGTGCAAGAAAATTCTGAATTGAAGGAAATGCATCTAGAGAGAGTGCTTGAAGTTGCAAGACTCTGAACTGATTTGTTTTACCATAAAATTCTTCAAGTTTATCCCAAACATTTTTAGGTGTTTTACACTCCAAAATATGAAACAATAAATTATCATATACATGTAAGCCAATGAGTCCTTTTTCTTCATCCATTTTACATCTATGGAAAAAAAATTCATAATCCCTTGTGAATTCAGGTTGTTCTGCATCTAACATTGTCCATAGACCCTTAGATTGTAACAATTGAGTCATTTTTAGCTTCCATGTATGATAGTTATATGGAGTGAGTGGTTCAATTTTCCTTAGATCCACCATGAACACCAAAATAAAGAAGACAATTTGGCACTTAAATTGTGCCTTTCACCCCCCAAAATGTATTAAAACCCAATTTGCAACCCCCCAGCAAATTACAATGAAGAAATTTTATAATTTGTACAAGTGACAAGCTCAAATCAACTGTTTATAACACACGGTGATGTATACAATTTTCAAAAAAATGAGCTTGCCAAAATTGAAAAAGAAGGTTACAAACAAATTGTTTGCAATTTTTTGAGCAATTTCAAAAGAAAAATTGCCAAATTTTGACTTTGTATGCAAAAGTTACGCCAATTACAAACAATAAATGCACCTGTCTTTGGACTGAAAAATATGGCAAAAACTATCAAAATCTAGAAAAATCACTTGCACCACTGCAAAGTTCATCAAACCAGCTTTTCAATGATATCTTGTTTGCAGAAATCTGACACTATGGCCAAAAGTTATGATTTTTTTTTAAATGTTGAATTTAGTTTGTAGGCAAATGGGTTTTCTAGCAAAAAAAGTTTACTTTTGATTTGATTTCTGAAAAATCTACTCACTGTTTGTAGACAATAACAAAAACCTAGAAATATTTTGATGCTAAGAATAAAACCTAGAAATCGTTTTTTGATCCAACAAGCAGAAGATGAAAAAAATTAATTTTTGTAACCTTATACCGATGAAAAAAATAACGTGCGACACTTTTTCGACAGCGATTTTCTTCATATTTGTGCAAGATTTGCAAAATCTAAAAGATACTCAGTTCAAATTTCAACCCTGGCTACAAAACCCAGAAATTGTTTTTCTTTCAAATGAGTGAAAGCTAGATTTCTTAAGCAAAATTCATGATGGCTCTAATAAAAAATGGCTTGCAACAAACCTTTGTTTGCCAAAAATATAAATGGTGACCAATTTGAGTGAAACAAAAGCCAAATCTAACATTCTCGAGCCTCCTAGATGCAATGGGACAGCCAAAATACTGCCACTATAGCCAAAAGTACTGCAATCACCATATCTCACCAAAATGCATACATTCAAAGCTCTGATACCATGTTGAAGTGAGCAACCCAAGATCTTCAATCTGCAACACCAAATAAGCTCCACAATAAATAGAGAGGAGCAACAATGGAAGATGTTATTCCACCAAACAAGAATTGCAATATGATACAATGATCAATATGCTATGCAATAGAATACAATGTAAAATATGCTAGAGATGCCTTACTTATAAAGGCAAGGATGAGAGATAGGATTAGACAAGATCATGACAAGTGTCTTAATCCTATCACATGAGATAACTAACTCATAACTACCTAGGAAAGTGTAAATTCTATATAAGACAACTAAGACTTCTAGAAGGAATCTTGTATCCTAAGTAAACTTAACATGTGAACTAAGTCCCCTAAGTCCCTAGTAAAGGAATAAACTAGGTACAAGACTTATTCACACCAACACCCCCCCTTACTTGTGTAACTTAGGGAGGAACAAACCAATGCAAACATGCAAAAGATGCAAAACATGGGTCCTGACAACAAGGCCTAATGAGGTATCCATGTACAAAACAAAAAAATCTCATAAACGGAGAAAAGGAGAAAAACCCTGTGGGAGAAAACTCCTCTCCAAAAGAGAGAAAAAGCTGCAAAGAAAACTGAAAACCGAAGAAGGAAGGAGGACTCCTCAAGACTATCTTCCTTGCACCCTCCATCTTCTTTCTGAAATCATCATTTCCAATTAATCGCTCATTTGTGTCAAAAGCCTCTGCCAAACCAAGCTTTGTGAAGTTCCTTACCTTTTCATCTAGCTTCTTCATCTTGTTTGTAGCCAGATGCACATATTCCTTTGTTTCATGCATTCTCAAACACTTTTCAATGATAGATGACAACATCATTGAGTTAGCAAGCCGATTATTAATCCCTTTTGATTTCAAATCATTGTCATTGGATTTTTAGACTTTGTTGAACTTGATTTACAGATTTCTCTAATGACAGCACACTTTTGTTGTCTACTAAATATTTGTTGAGCTTCTTATAATGTTGTTTGATAGCATCAATCAATTGAAACATGACACACAAATGATCAATCCTCTACATTATTTCATCCTAAATCTTTTGTTTCATATACCTCGTTGTTTCTCTACAAAATGCAGATAACTTATTTTGACAAGCGTTACTTTCATTTTTTTCTTCCATCAACTCTGCCTCCAATCTTTCATTTCTTTTTCTTTCTCCATTTTTTTTTCCCACTATGCATTTCCTTTCCCAATGCTTTGTTTTAATTTTTTTGAAGTGTATTTTTCCTCATCATATTTCTTGTTGCTCTCATCTAACCTTTGCTTCAATTCATTCACTTCTCTCTCATATTGTTTATCCTCTTTGCTTGTTAATGTAGAGGGGGAAAAAAAAAAATTCTAATTCATTTCTCTTGTCATATGATGCTTTCCTCTTTTCTTTCTCATTTTCTAGGTCTTCCTGTAACTTTTCTATTTGAGTTTGCAACCTTTTTTCTCTCTATCTTGCTTTAGCAATGATGTCGTGTAGGAAAATGCATACCCTTGCATTTTCACACTTTCTTGGCCCCACCTTGATTTATTTATCTCTATTTATGTCTTAATTGGTCCTATTTTGCATCCACAAGCCTAATGAATTACACCTTTTTATGGCTAATCCTAACAAACATCAAAGGATAAATGATAAGTTAATGATTTTGGCTGTGTGTCCCTATTTTTTGGGTTGGGACTAAGATGCCACCTAGGGCGTCTTTATCCCCAAAGGTCTCTGCACCTTGATTTCAAATGGACCTTAAATGGGCCCCTCTTTGGAGTCTATGCCCCAAGTTTCAAGACTTGGAACTAAGACACCACCTAGGGCGTCTTAGTCCCCCTTAAGGTATTTTCAGGATTTAATTTCAAATCTTGGCGGGATTTAGCCTCCTTTAATTAATGATTTCATATGTCATCTTGTTATGGTGTAATTTCGGTATAGTACACATGGATAAGTATAAATACAAGGTTCCTTTACACATTTTCACCTAAGACTTTTTTGAGAGCATTACTAATAGCATAACTGATTTCACAAGAGCATTCAAAAGAAATTCATCAAGCATTTGGAGCCATCATCAAGATTCAAGCATCATATCAAGGATGTTCTTGCATAATGTGTGTTTTTGAGCTAACATTTGTGATGTAGGGTTTTGATTCAAGTAAGTAATTCAAGTTAAGATCTATTAATAATTCATTGGATTCAAGATCTACATCCAAAATATCCATCTCACACAAGTTTACAGATTTCACAAGGGTTTGGTGAGTTGAAACATAGCATTTTGTTCATTCATCATTTCCCTTCATTATTCTATTTCATTTCAAGGTTTAATTACCAACAAGGGGTTTGACCAAGTAAAACCCCCATTTACTAGCAATCAACAAGTTTAATGTGGAGATGCCAACTTTGCAATGCAACTTTGAAATTTAGAGATCTGAGAAGAACGAAGTGTAGATATTGGACCTCGAGATCATATTCAAAGATGTCAAAAATTCCATATAGGACTAAGTCATCACCTAAGGTTTCTTAGTCCTCCTGAGGGTATTTTTAAGATATTCTTTCAGATTTGGTTCTGACATCCGAAGACCCCGCATTTGCCCCAAAAAATAGCAGCAAGACTAATACAAAAGTAAGGGAATATTAGTCCTCCCTAGCATATTTTGATAGCTTCTTTGCATTTTTGGAATCCTCATCACATTCTCAGACTTCCCAGGTATACATACCCTAACTTGTTGCATAATTTCATCATTTGCACTCATCTTTTAGTTTTCATTACTAGGTTTTGTGAGTTCAATGTTAAATTGTTGTTTCCAATCTTTTGCTTGTTGGTGAACCCCTCTAAGTTTAAAGACACCCCTCCTAGGTCTTCCCTATTGAGAATTGACTCACCCTTTGGGTTGATATTCAATCCAATTTGGGATCCTAGGACATTATTTAATGACTTAAGGACAAATAGGGGCATCTCAACACCTTATTTTCCCAACGGTTCATTTTGGTGAACATAACCTTTTAGAACATTCATTTTTTTTAATTTGGAGTCCATTAAAGTCCTAGATCTAGGTTACATTCATTCTTGCATTGTATCTTACATTAGTGAAAGTGCATCTAGGGTTTCTCATATTTTCATTAGTGAAAGTGCATATAGGTTTCATTTTTGCTTTCTTGCATCATCTTATTTCATTAAAAAACTGAAAAGTGCATTGTTAATCATCCTAATTACATTTAGAAACATTGTTATTGCATCCCAAATTGCAAAAATTGCATTCAACTTTGCATCCAATTGTTTGTCATTATTTACTTTTCTTGCATTCATTTGCACACTTTTCTATTTCTAAACATTTGGCCCTTGGGTAGGCAACCCTGGAACATTGTAAACAACTCGAAATTTGTTGTTTCTCTACAAAAAAACCCCTTACTAGGATTAAAACGCCCTTCTTAGCGTCTTAGTCCCTCTCTGGGTTTCTAGTTCAGAACCCTTCATGTGTTGTTTTCTTTTTGTTTCACTTTCTGGAACTTTAAAATCTCACCAGTAGGACCAAGATGCCCTTACTAGCATCTTAGTCCTTGTTGACTTTGACTTTGTAGTTTTTTAGGATTTGAAATTTATTTTTTGTGCTTTTGTTGGTTGCTTTCAATTTTTCGTTACCGTTTGCAAAGTTATTGTTATTTCAATTGTATTTTTTCAATCTTGCATCATGGATATGTGCTTTGGAAACTTTTGGATGTCCCTAAAATATTTGGTAGATGTGTCAAGTTGTGCCTTTGGTAATGATCCTAATGACATTGAACACACTCATGCTCAATCAACTCCTAATGCATGTCCTCAAAATTTTGACATCATTGGAGAAGATGATAACATGAATATGTTCCTAAATGATTGTCTTTATAACCTTGAAGCTAATACATCCTTTTATCCATGAATGAAACAACCAACATGCCCTAGAATACCACCTCTTGAAATATTTGGTTACATCATGAAACCGAAATAAAATTTCAACCTATGTTCCCTACAATAGGTGAACCTAGTTCCTCTAAATAATCAAATGCTCAACCATTTTATGATAAAAAAGTAACAAACACTCCAATCAATCTAGAAGAAACATATGGAGAAGGATTCACAATATTGAGTAAACAAGGATGTGATACAACAAGTGAACATGAAATTCATCAAATCCTAGAGAAAATACCAACTAATGAAAACACAAAAGGGTTAGGATATCAAGATCCCCTTCACAACATGAGTGCTCCTACAGAATACCCAAGGCTTCGTAGTGATGGTACCATGATCTTATATTCCCGTCCCGATATGAATGTCCTTCTTCCTAAATAACAACCAATTATAAGCAACAATGACAAGGATGATAGGAACACCTTACGTCCTCCTCCTGAACCTTCAACTTGAGAAATTGGTGAGTCTAGCAAGCGCAAGAGACCCTACAAGCTACAAAAACTAAATTTCCCTTTTCCACCACCTGAAAGTGAAAGGAAACTATAATTTCTTTTGAACAAATAACTAATAACATTACCACCAATGAAAGACGGGCTCATACTATATCCTAAAGATGTAAAAGTTTCACATTGTTGATACCACACAACTCTTGGACACAGTATTGATGAGTGTCATGCATTCAACTTAGTATTGAAAAAATTTCACTTTGATGGCAATGATTGCCATCCAGTGATTTCATAGCATATCCTTTTATGCCCCTGGTCATGTAATAGTTGAAGAACACTCTATTCTCACTATTACATGATATTTCCCATCACCTACCTTGGCTCATTCTTGTCTTGCACTCAATGGGGACAAGAAGTGGATAGGATTTTCCTACTAATGCATTTGTCATTATCCCTACAGTTTGTTGTCTACCTTCCACTTATACAGACTGAGACTAGGATGCGGATGACATGATGGATGGTTGACTCACATTTACTTGACTAGTCTTTTTGCTTTCCTTTTTTCTTTTCTTTTGTTTGATTGCATGTGTGTAATGTGATCCCTCGTGCCATTTTATTTGATGTTTCCTCTCTCTTTGTACATTCCCCTATTTGTACCTTCATTCTTCTCTATGTCATAAGCTCTTGCCTTTTCATTGGATTTTACCTTGCATTTTCATGTTTGCCTTGTGTTTTCCTTTTGGGGATGATGCAAGGTGTCGAGACAGCCTATGTCTCTTCCATGTTGACCCAAAAGATTTTTCATTATATTTTCATTTTTGTCTTGTGTTTTTGGGGATGACACAAGGCATCGAGACACCCTATGTATCTTCCATGCTGACCCAAAATACTTTGTTGGAAACAAGCTACACTGAGAGGGGGGGGTGAATCAGTGTTGTGCAAAAATTAACTTTATTAACCTTTATCTTCAAAGCACTTGTAACATTCAACCAAAATGCATGAACATGAAGAAAACAATCACAACATCATAACACGATAATTTTTATGTGGAAACCCTGTTAGGGAAAAAACCATGGTGGATGGCCAATCCACAATATGATCTGAGTATACTCAAATGAAGTATACAATATGGGGAATGCACTTGCATTCAGGCACACTACCTAGAGCTCACTGCTCAAGAAGACTCATTGTCTTACAAAGATAATCATATTAAATCCATTTGAGATATTGAACTGAGAAATTGGCATCTACATATGCTTGATTATAGTTTCAGTTAGGCTTAACAATAGATCTTGTGTCCTTCAGACTGATTCTGCACTTCTGCTCTGCTCTGCTCAAACTCGCGTCACAAAATCCTTAATACACAAGTGAAACTATGCATAATCGCTCTTCTTCTCTTCTGATATTTGCAATTTGCATTGACACACCTTCTTCATATCTTGAAATGATATGATCAAACACTTATATATATCCACGACCAATAATTTAATTGCAATATGTCAACATTAATAAAACACAAAAATATTTACAATTGTCGGCCCAAAACATGAGTAATGTATAATGCGCATCTACAATGATCAGCCACAAATTAGCTAGGACCCAAACAAAGATTATCGAACACAAACATACTTGAACAATTACTTCCCAAACATCTGCGAAATGTTATATCCACAAAGTCGACCTCCATGCACTGATAAATAGGAAATTATTCAACTAAATCTTCTAAGTCGCACACAGATCAATATGAGCCACTAAGATTCAATATCAATATGAGCCACTAAGATTCAATAGAAACAAAGATAATATACCAAAAACATTCCTTGAGATATGCAACACAAAATAATAACAAAAAATCTTCATAAGAATCGATGAACACAAAATTTTTGAATGTTATATTCTTCCTTGACTGTCTTTAATATGTCTGTCGGTATGATCAAATGATGAAGTGTGTATCCAATCATTGATTAGGGTTGCTATCAATGACAACACCAAATGATATTAGCAGTGTCTCTTGCCAACAATCTCCCCCTTTGGCATTGATGGCAACACTTAGTGAAAAATGACTAAGTGTCGGATCAGTACCAAGATGAATTGCACTACCATGTTCAAAATTCCAAAAAGACAAATCTCCCCTTAAGATGATTATACATTTTTCACTATACTATTCTCCCCCTTCGGCATTAATGGCAAAGGTAGGGATCCACATACCAAAAACAGATCAAACAAAACTATTATAAGCAGACTGCATATACAAAGATGCTTTTGTAACTTACATAAACAAGAAAACATCTGCAAAATCTTTCTTCAACTAGATAAAATTTGTGTCCCAAACCCTTTTGAGACTCCAAAATTGTTATGTGACCACAGACTAAGTAGGATTGTGTCTCTGTAGACTCCAAGCTTGTTGGATCACTAACTGCCATGGAATTTTTACCTTCCTTTAGTGCACTTGACATTATCTCAATCTTCGGACCAACTAGGCCTCTCAGTTCACATGCTTTCTCCACAAATCTTCCATTTTCATGCTTCAGGCTCCTTATTTTGTCAAGCAAAGATATTACCTAACCTTCTTGCTTTGCAACACCACCAGCTAAAGGATCAAAAGCTTTAGAAATAGTAGTTAACTATTTTTCCAAATCCTTAACCTTTTGTTCATTTGCCTTAGTAAATTTTGACAAAGACAAACTGACTTATAAATATTTCCACCTTTAGACAAAGCATTTTGAACATTCTTCACACATGTGGGTAACAGATTTTTATCCTTAGCAATCATTTCTTTCAACCCATTGAACCTTTTGGCATCAAATTATTTTTGAACTCTAATCATGGCTGACTTCTCAAGTGACTCGAAATGAGTACTTACAGAGTTGATGAGATTTTTTTAGTTCACAGGAGGAGGAATCGGACAAATATTTGACATGTGTAGGAATTATTTTCTCTAGAACTCCACATGCAAGGTTTAAAAGTTCACTGTCCTCAATGTGAGACCTCAGCAATTCTTCTCTAGCCTTCACTTGGACAAATCATGCTACCTTCATTTTCTGAATTGGAGACAAAGTGGATAGGTCAATAGGACCTTCAATCAGTTCAAGATCAAATTCTCCCTGTTGTTCTACCAGAAATTTATTTACTACCTTTGCAGTGTCTCTTGCTTCCACTTGGACTTCCTTTACCTCAACTTTCTTTTCCTCAAACATTATTTCTTCAGCTGCAGATTCTTGCTTCTCTTCAGGAATCTCAAATTTCTCATCCTTCTCCACAGATACAATTTCAAGAGTCTCAATCTCCATAGGTATTTTTGTATTGTCCATATCAAGAGGAATCTGAGTATCCTCAGTTGTATCTAGTTTTTCTTCTTCTTCTTCTCCTTCCGGACCAGATGGGACATCTTTACCATGAGTTTCTTCTGTGACAACATCAATTCTATCATTTAACAAAATCTTTCTCAAGATTTGCTCAGTTTATTTTGTAACCTCATCAATCAAACCAATTATGAGCTTATTCAACCTTGTCTTGCTCTTGAATTCATTTTTGGCTTTATTCAGGAGTTCCTGCATATCTTCCATAGACATTACCAAACATAATTCTGTAAGAATTATTTCTCTCATTTTTTCTTCTTTTTTTCTAGCATTGACTCTCCTCATTTCTAAAATCTCATACAAGCTTTTAGGTAGACTAGGCATTACTTCAATAAGAACCTTATTGAAAATATTCAAATACTTTATTGTTGCCTCCTCAAGAGTTCTTTGACCAGATTTATCAGAAGTTTCATACCATTTACAAAGCAGTTTAAGATTGCCATCTTTGACCAAATCTTTTTCAACTTCTTCTACCGACATACCTGGTTTGTCAATTTTTGCTTTCTTTTGTGCTTTGACTTCTTCATCGAAGGATTTTCCTTTGGAAACTATGGTTGCCTTAGCACTTTGATGCTTGATTTCTCTAACTCCTTCATCTGATTTTGTCTCTTCATCTTTAGAGACTGCCACATAAATTATTTTTCTTTTATCCTTCTTTATTTTTCCTTCCTTAGGAATTAGCTTGGTTGAAGGGGTGGATAGGGGTCCAAAGCTCCTTGTTGACCTAGTTCTGGCAGAGGGTGCTTCCGGACTAGAAGATTCAGTTTTTGTTGTCTCCTTTGCTGCTTCAGCTTCTTCTCTTATCCTTCTAGCTTCTCTTACCTTTTCCATTGATATGCCCATACATTTTACAAAGATTTCCACTTCTTTTCTAACTCTTCTAACTAACACAGGTTTTCTAAGTTCATTGTGTACCTGTATATATTTTTTTGCATAAGTACCAAACCTCTCTTTTGTCGGATCTAGAGGCTTATTCAGTAAATGTTGTGCATACATTTCTAGAATGTGTTCTTCAAATTCATAGCCCATTGGCATGATCCAGATTGTTCTTGGATCAGCGGATTCCATCATGCATTGGTCAATATCTATCATAAAAAAAATTGTATCCTTATACTTCTCCACAATAGAAGTAGGAATTTTTTCTCTGGCCTGCATAATACTCTGAAAACTTTTGAAATATCCTCAGATGGTGGCATTTTTTTTCTTAACGTCTGCAAATCTGTGAAAGAGATCTCAGATCTGAGTAGCTATCGGTTTATCTTTTTTCCAATGAACCTTTCTGAATCCCGAAACCTCATTCATAAAGTAAAAGAATAAGCATAATAGTAAGTTACCATACTTAAAGGAAATTTTCTTATCCTTCTTGATCTTCCCAAGATTTTCCATCAGTTGACTTCTTAGCAACTCGCATAAATCATAGTTTGCATTTTCCTTTATCATCCAATAGGCTGCATAAATGGATGTACCAGACACAAAGTTATCTCGGCTGGAATGATAGATTTTGTACCCAATAACCATAGATGAAAATTTTACATCTACATCAACAATGTCATCAATTGTCATTGCTATTCTGTCATACTTGGAACCTATTGCATCATTGACCATTTGATTCTTCACCGATTTCAAAACTAGTAATCCACTAGAGGAACTCAAACCTATAACAACACTTATAGCCTCTTTTCTTATCTTGAAGGGTATATTCAACCACATGAATTATGCATGAACTCGACTCAAGATGTACCGGACCTATTCATTCTCTTCAAAGATAGGAAATTTTACAATTTGTGTAAATTTCTTCTCTTCTAGGGTTTTGAATTTTGGCTTGACTCAAAATTCTTCTCCTATTATATGATTGTTATACAAATTCAGTAGTTGTGAGCTTCCTAACTCTTCAATGTTTGCGTGAATATATTCCCTAACATCTTAGTATGCAAGACGTCATATGGGATAGACGAAAATGAACCTAAGGGCTTGGTTTCAATAGACTTGAAGGGATGCCACTTGAATTTGGGATGAGGTTTTTCCTTGACTTCAACTACCAAAGGAGTAGCCATTTACACCAATTCACAAATTCATAGGGTTTTTTTGATAAATACCTTTTCCTCGGATCAGAGTTTGATTGTTGTAAGCTTATTCACACTTGAATTTCACCTTAATTCACCAAAGTTCACCTCAGAGCTCTCCAAACTTCTTTTCTTCAAAATTCAAAGTGAAAAATGAAAGATAGAAATGAATTTTTATCACTCGCATACCTAACCCTTTTTGTCGCAATAAATGATTTTTACCCTAACTCATTTGGATACCCTATTTTCACACACTGTGAAAGATAAATCTTCTGCGGACCTCCAATACTGCATACTACTTTCTCCAATGAGTTCAACAACATTTGTAGAGCATCTATTCACTTATTGTACTTATCCACATCAGGTGCCAGTTACCGATCAGGGGGTTAAGATATTTTCTTGACAACTCCCCCTAGGCCAAAGGCCTAAAACTAATTTTTGAAGGAATTACCAGAAGCAGATTCTAGTGCTAGCACATTTCCTTCACCAGAGGGACTTTTCTTCACCCATTTCTTCTGCATTTTCTTCCTGATCACATTCGTAGTGACTTTTCCTTTTCCCTTAATGTCCTTTTGCATGTTTCTCCTTTGATTTACCGGACCTTTTGTGTTCCAATAGAATGTAGCAATGTGACCAAATTTGTTGCAGTTATAGCACACAAGATTTCTCTGTCCAAACCATTTGTTCCATTGATTTTCTCTTGATCTACACTGGTTAGCAATATGGCCAAGTCTATTACATATATAGCATCTGACATTTGTATGAATTTTTTTCATCACATTTTTGCATTCATTTGACTTATGACCAAACTTATGGCAATTAAAGCACTGACCTGAGAATGATGGACCACTTGGATTCATCCTGCTTCTACATTGAGTAGCCATGTGTCCAAATTTATTGCAATTAAAACAATATCCATTAAATCTCTGAGCATTAGGTTGCCTTACTGGATACCTTCCAGATTTGTTCATTTGATTTCCTTGCCTGAATCTCCCTTGTCCAGAATTTGAACTTTCTCCTTTGTCATATCCAAGACCTCTCTTGTCACCATCAGTCCTCTGACCTTTAATCAGTTCATCAAGCTTGGTTGAGCTAACTTTGAACTTCTCCTTGTACTCATTTGCAGTAGCAAGTTCATCTCTAAGATCATCAATCTGTTTTTCCAGCATTTCCTCATTGTTTTTAGATTGTTCCAGTTCATTGTCCAATTAGTTGCATACTTCATATTTTTCTTTCAAGGACTGTGTTAGGTTCTCTTCATTCTTCTTTTTGTCTTCAAGCTCCTTGGTCATTCTCATCATGATAGATTCCATCTCATGCTTTAGGACAAAATTATCTCTGGTAAGCTTTTCACATTCTTTTGTCTTTTCCTTTAGGGCTTGACTGAGTTGTTCATCTTCAATGGTCGTATTGTCATTCTGCTTAATCTAATCATAGAGTTCCTTTCTCTTCTCTCTGGACATTTATTTTTTCTTTCAAAGACTCAATGAATTTCTCAGCATCCATGAGGTTTTCTTGTAATTTCTGAACTTCAGACTTTGACTAATCAAGATCATCTAGGGCCACCAAAAGTTGTTGTTGAAGACTACTTGAATCCATTGAAACACTTTCCAAGATCTCCCCAAGTTTTTAGACTTCTTCCGAGGAACTAGCTCCGATACCAATTTTTGGAAACAAGCTACACTGAGAGGGGGGGTGAATCAGTGTTGTACAAAAATTAACTTTATTAACCTTTATCTTCAAAGCACTTGTAACATTCAACCAAAATGCATGAACATGAAGAAAACAATCACAACACCATAACACTATAATTTTTACGTGGAAACCTTGTTAGGGGAAAAACCACGGTGGATGGTCAATCCACAATATGATCTGAGTATACTCAAATGAAGTTTACAATATGGGGAATGCACTTGCATTCAGGCACACTACCTAGAGCTCACTGCTCAAGAAGACTCACTATCTTACAAAGATAGACAGATTAAATCCATTTAAGATATTGAACTGAGAAATTAGCATCTACATATGCTTGATTACAGTTATGGCTAGGCTCAACAATCAATCATCTGTCCTTTAGACTGATTCTGCACTTTTTCTTTGCTCTGCTCAAACTCGCATCACAAAATTCTTAATGCACAAGTGAAACTGTGCATAATCGCTCTTCTGCTCTTCTAATATTCACAATTCGCATCGACACACCTTCTTCATATCTTGAAATGATATGATCAAACACTTTTATATATCCACGACCAAGAATTTAATCACAATATGTCGGCATCAATAGAACACAAAAATATTTATAACTATTGGCCCAAAACATGAGTAATGTATAATGTGCATCCACAACAGTCGGCCACAACTTAGCTAGAACCCAAATAAAGATGCTCGAACACAAACATACTTGAACAATTACTTCCCAAACATCTACGACGTGTTATATCCATGAAGTCAGCCTCCATGCACTGATAAACAGTAAATTATTCAACCGGATCTTCTAAGTCACACACGGATCAATACGAGCCACTAAGATTCAATAGCAACAGAGATAACATACCAAAACATATTCCCTGAGATACGCAACACAAAATAATAACAGGAAATCTTATAAGAATCAATGAACACAAAATTGTTGAATGCTTTGTTCTTCCTTGACTGTCTTTAATCTATCTACTAGTATGATCAAATGATGAAGTGCATATCCAATCATTGATTAGGGTTGCCATCAATGACAACACCAAATGATATTAGCAGTGTCTCTTGCCAACATATTTTTTATTATCTTTTCATTTACCTTTCATTTGCATTTTTGTCTTGTGTTTTCCTTTTGGGGATGAAGCAAAGCATCGAAACACCCTATGTCTCTTCCATGTTGACTCAAAAAAAATTCTTTGTTTTCACTCTCTCTGTGTCATTCTTCTAGTTCTATGTGTATTTGGGGAATGATGACAATTTTGAGCTCTCTAATATCATTGCAGCAAAGACAGATACTGACCTCGAATCCATAGATCCCTTATGTGTTTCTAAGGGGCAACCCTCTTTTCCTTTTTCTTTTGCATGTTTGTCTACTTTAAAGTAATTTCTCACGGCATGGTGTTTAGAAATTTCTTTAAACTGGGGGCATACATTGGCATTATTTTGGCATGATTTCATTTGCATTTTCATGTTCCTTAATGTGATTTTCTCACTTCATGCGATGTGTTTTTCTCTTTGTGGTGACATTGGGAGTAATTTCCTTCAAGAGCTTGGTCTATCTTAGCATATTACATTCCTCTTAGTGGTGATGCGACACACTGCATTCCCTAAGTTGTGAATCTTTTATCCTTTGATTGGTCCTCTCTTGGAGACATTAGAAACAATGTCCCCTAAGATTAAGACCTTGCACAAACTAAGAAAAATCCCTTCGAACATATATCTCTCTTATTATGTTGCATTTTTTTACCTTATTAAAGTCATGGAGGTATGGCTTTGATATGGTTTCCTAGGGCTCACCTAGTGAACAACTAGCTTCACTAGCCCTTGTGAGCATGCATTTTTATACCTTATTAAATTCATGGAGGTATGGCTTTGATATGGTCCCTTGGGGCTCACCTAGTGAAAATCTAGCTTCACTAGCCCTTGTGAGAAAGCATTTTTGTCCTTATCATAGTCATGGGGGTATGAATTTGATATGGACCTCTTGGGGCTCACCTAGTGGACAACTAGCTTCACTAGACCTTGTGAGCATGCACTTTTATTTGCATAGTGGACAACACGTTCCACTTGTAAACCTTTTTGGATGAATAGCCTAGACCTAGTACACAACGCATTGGATGGCCAGTCGAAGCTTGATTTGTTGTATTTTTCATTTTTGTTTTTGTTTTTATTTTTCCTTTTTCTATCTTTGATGGTGTATGTTTGTGATCTAGTTTTGGCTTCATATATCATTTGCATGTGTGTTCCTTTGTGCCTATGTTGGTATGTTCTAGGATCTTGATCCTGGGGGCTTGGCCACCCTCTTGGTTATTGTCATCCTATCTTACTAACATTCATACATTTGAACCCCTCTTGATTGCATGGTTGGCTACTTTAGTGTGAGTTTGAATCAAGTTCATCCTCTCACTAAAGTGGGGACTACATGTAGTGTAGGAAAATGCATACCCTTGCATTTTCACACTTGTTTGGGCCCGCCTTGCTTTATTTATCCCTATTTATTTCTTAATTGATCCTATTTTGCATCCACAAGCCTAATGAATTACACCTTTTATGGCTAATCTCGACAAACATCAAAGGATAACTTATAATTTAATGATGTTGGTTGTGTGTCCCTGATTTTTGGGTCAAGCCTAAGACGCTGCCTAGGGCGTATTTGTCCCCCAAAGGTCTCGAGACCTTGATTTCAAATGGACCTTAAATGGGCCCCTCTTTGGAGTCTGTGCCCTAAGTTTCAAGACTTGGTACTAAGATGCCACCTAGGGTGTCTTAGTCTCCCTTAAGGTATTCTTTCAGGATTTAATTTCAAATCTTGGTGAGATTCGACGTCTTTTAATTAATGATTTCATATGTTGGCTTATTGTGGTATAATTTTGGGGTATTAAGCATGGATAAGTATAAATACAAGGTTCCTTTACTCATTTTCACCTAAGACTTTTGTGAGAGTGTTCCTAATAGCATAATTGAGTTCACAAGAGCATTCAAGAGCAAATCATCAAGCATTTGGAGCCATCATCAAGATTCAAGCATCATATCAAGGATATTCTTGCATCATGTGTGTTTTTGAGCTAACATTTGTGATGTAGGGTTTTCATTCAAGCAAGCAACTCAAGTCAAGATCTATTAAGCATTCATTGGATTAAAGATCTACATCCAATCTAACCATCTCACACAAGTTTGCAGATTTCACAAGGCTCTAGTGAGTTGCCACATAGCACTTTTCTCATTCATCATTTCCCATCATTATTTCATTTCATTTCAAGGTTTAATTACCAATAAGGGGTTTGACCAAGGAAAAACCCCATTTACTAACAATCAACAAGTTTTTCCTCTCTTGCATGTTTGTGTTTGTAGATTTAGGTTGAAGACTTGAATATCATTTAAAGTGCAAAGTTACAAAGTTGCATTGCAAATTTTTCATCGCCACAGAAACTTACCTACAGGCTAGATCTGGAAGTTTCAGGACCTAAGATCCGAGAAGAAGGGTGTGCAAATATTGGACCTTGGGATCATATTTAGAGATTTCGGAAATTCTAGATGGGACTAAGTCACCACCTAGGGCATCTTAGTCTTCTTGAGGGTATTTTTCATATATTCTTTCAGATCCAGTTCTGACATCCGAAGATCTTTCATTTACCCCAAAAAATAGTAGCGGGACTAAGACAACGGTAAGGGCATCTCAGTACTCTAGCATATTTTGAAAGATTCTTTACATTTCTAGAATCTTCATCACATTTCTAGACTTCCTAGGTACACATACCCTAACTTGTTGTTGCATAATTTCATCATTTTCACTCATCATTTAGCTTGCATTACTAGGTTTTCTAAGTTGAATGTTAAATTATCTTTTCCAAGCTTTTGCTTAGTGGTGAACCCCTCTAAGTTTAAAGAACCCCCTCCTAGGTCTTCCCTATTGATAAATGACTCACCCTTTGGGTTGATAGTCAATCCAATTTGGGATCCTAGGATATTATTGAATGACATAAGGACAAATAGGGGCATCTTAACACCCTATAACTTTCTTTATGGTTCAAATGTGTACACCAATTCATTGTTCTTCTTTGATACATTAATCTTGTCAGTATTTTTGAGTCCAAAAAAATCCAATTGTAAACTGCTCACTTGGAATTCAGTTCGATCCATCCGATTTGTTGGTTTATTTTGAGCTATGGGAACAAAAAAATTGTACTCCATGATTTCTTTATTTTTGTCAAATGTGGGAAATACCATGATTGTTGCAGGCTCTGAAGTTACAGCAGATGCACTCTCCATCAGTTGCTTCTTTTCTTTTTTAGATAATTTTGATTTCTTTTTAAACTCTTCAATGTAATCAAAACCTGGGGAAATAGGAACAATGGAATGATTGAAAGGCAAAGAAATAGGAGTACTTGCAGTTGCTAATGATGTCGCAACCACACTAACTGGAAGTGGGGAGTGCCTATAAATAACTCCTTTGTGGTGGATCCACTAGTAGTGTGACTTGGACCTATCAAAATCCTTTGCCTCTTTTGTATGCCTTGATCACTTGGTGGTTGTGTGGTATCTTGTATTGTTGTCCTCTTATGTGTAATTTTTTTTTGTAGCACATGTTGACCACTACTAGTACTACTACCCATACCATTGCCACTAGTGGCAATGCTAGTTGCACTAAGCTCTCCACCATGGGAATTTCCTAGTTGTGATTCTATCTAACCATGAGGATGAGGATTTGAAGCTCTAACAAATTGAATTGTTTTGACTGTACTAGTATGCCCTTGGTCTCCTTTTTCAGCTCTAAGGCTAGATTTATCAACTAGTTTTCTATGCTCTACATTTGTTACCATCCAAAAACCTTGTCCTTAGGACCCCAAAGGACCACCTTCATAACCCATTTTTTCAGCTATGGTTGCTCCTAAAGTATATGCTTCTTTTGTGGTCTCACTTAAACCAGGTTTGAAATTGACATAGCTTTGTTCTTCCCTATCATCATTAGATTCATCATAGCTTTCTTGATCTTCGCATTCATCGGGATGCTCTATATCCCATAATTTTCTAAACTCATGATCTTCTTCGTTATCTCCATACTCTGCAAGAGCTCTTGGATCACCTAGCTCCTTCCTCATAGACCAAAAGGTAGTAATTTTTGACCCTAGCCAATTTTTAGTTGTAACTTCCTTATCTAGAGAATCTAACATTTTTACTCTACTAGATGGTTTATCACTTTTTTCATAAAAATTGATGTACCTCTTGATTTTCTTTCGATGCAATACCATAATTTCCGCTAAAATTTGTTTAAAAGAAATACCTTTCTCAGTAGCACTTTTCTCCATTGCTATTTTGACCTCATCCCAAGAATCCTTGTTTCTCAATTTTTCAAGCAATGGTTTACTTTGATGTTGAATTCTACTTGCAGCATTCCTATTGGCCACAATCATTGATTTAATGGTGTCACATGGATCATACTGCCAGTGACAAAAAACATCAAAATTCAAAAAAATTCAAAAGATCATGTGCCACATTAAATGATTTTCTCTTGAATGTGAACCCTCCACATGAAAAAGGTAAAGAAGAAAATAAGGTCTTATTTTGTTGAACGACAAAGTGTAGTTCATCAGTACTTTGCATCTACCTTACGTATTCCAATGCAAAAACCCTTTTTATCACATGTATTGAAATTTTGTATGGCTCTAATCCCGATCCATAAAATCTTAGCACGGTATATTCTTCCATTAAGTACCAATCGGCCAATTATATTTATTTTCCTAGTTGAATGCAATTTCTACATGACATAGGCAATCTAGGCATTGGAGTATTTGTAATTTCTTGATGTAATGGAGCCAAAAAGTAGTCTACAAAATGACTATAGTTCCTTTGAGAATCATGCATCCTTATCTCAGTGGTCCAATCATATAATGGAGCCATTTTATTTTCCTGAGCATTATTATAGGGTTGAATTTGAAGCTTGTTGATGTGAAATATTACTCTAAATTTGAATAGAAAAAAATAGCACAAGTAGGTTGTGAACCTAAATGTCTTGGTGGAACCTCCTTTAATCATTAAAAATTATTTATGCATGGATTCTACAATATTCTCAATAAAGTTATATTTGACATGTGGAACACCATAATGAATATTATATACCATTTCAAGGAGGCTTGCACCCACTTCCCAATTGTTATCCAGTCCTAGGCAAAATGCTAGCATGGAAATAGTATCCTAAACCCATGGTCTAAACATATCAAAATCATAAGGAGGCTTATTATTACCTTTCAATTTGTCTCTAACTTGTATGCTATCCTGAACTATGTTATTTATGAGAATTTTTCTCCCTCTCATCCACTGCTTCATAATCACTAGCAAGCTTTTCTAGGTCAATGTAGTTGTTTCCAAATTCTTCGATTGTAAACCCCAACACTTTTCCAAGTTCTTCTAAATTAATGGATAACAACTCTTCTTTGCTATCTTTATTAAAAATTTCTCTTTTGTTATCATCATAAATTTGGGCACAAACCATGATAAATTTTGGGCAAGGGAAAACCTCATGTAACATCATGCACCCTAATCCAGTTACCCATGATGCACTGTAAATATTAACTTGTATTTTCTTTGAAGCCTTATTCTCAGATGAAAATCTAATTTTTGAGGTATGCCTACCATACATTTCAGGATCATAAATATCATGGTATTCATCAGTGAAACCTGGGGTTTTAAGAAATTTAGCATAATGTATTTTTTTATTTGACATTGCTCTAGTGGTACTGGTGGTAGACATGCTTATACAATGTGAAATTATGAATTCTCTATTAGTCCTCCTTATTTTTTCTTAATTCTTAAGTCTCTCAACCCTAAAACCAAACTTCAAAGTTTGACAAAATAAGATTTTAATAAACATCAAACGATGAAACGTAGTCGTACGAATTATTTCACTTACCTGGATTTTGATTCTTGAAAATATTAATACTAACAGGTGTGGAATGGCTTTGTTGGAAGTGGAATTGTGGAACCCAGAATAGGGTGGTGCATTGCAATGAGCAATCTGAAGACTGAAATCTCCTCGCATGCTAACCCTCTCACTTAAAAATAAAATCACTTAGCAGTAGAAACTTCTTTTTCTCAAACATTAAAGTGAATGAAACGTCAACGTGTTGCTTTCAGAGTACACAATTAGTACATGGTTGTCCTACATTGACAAAAAATTATAAACCGTTGATGTTTGTAAATCTAATGGTTATAAGGTGATATCGGAGGTTTAAGTTCGCAAGCCTAGTGCTATTTGCATTTCATTTTGAAATGCAACTACAACCATCCATCAAATGTTCATCAAATGGTTGAAACTTGAGTAATTTATGATATAAACAATAAACATGTGTTTTAAAGGGGTTGGTAACTTAACATTGCAAAGGACTTAATAAAATGAATAATGATACCAGTAATTGGGGGAGATCAGCAAATTAAAAATCAATAACATTTCGGTAAACCCTAGCAAGAGTGACAACATTTAGTGTTTATAATATTTTTTGACAATTTGATGGCAACTTTCTTTTTTCATTTATATTGCTTTATGTTTATAATTTGCATGCAAATATTTCATAAATATTATATAGATAATACTTAATTTATTAAAGGAAAAAAAACATTTGAATAGAGTTATAGACACTGAACTCAAAAAATAATTCTCTATTGTAAATGAATAACGAAGAATAACACAACCATTTATTCTATTACAACTGAATTACAATGTCACATTGACATTATTACATATCTTTTTAAAGATGAGTAGAGCATGCAAGTGCCAAGCTCCTATTTTGTATAAATAAAATGTATGTTACTTTACATAATACAAATGCAAATGTAAGTACCAAACTTTTGCTGGACCGTTGGTGACAACGTAATACAAATGTCGCTCTAAAAATAAATGCATGGTGATGGGACATGCTCGATCAACCATGCTCTCTAAAAATAAATGCATGGAACTTTCCTGGTCAACCATGCACTCTAAAAATAAATGCATGAGACTTGCCTGGGCAACCGTGCGCTCTCAAAATAAATGCATGGAGCTTGCTTGGAAAACCATGTTGGGGAAATGGGAGTTGTGAAGATACAAAATGTACTTATCCCCTTTGAAAATACAAATATGGCTCTAAAAATAAAAATTCATAGGGCTTGCCTGGCCAACAATGTTGCGGTAATGGGAGCTATGAAGATACAAAATGTACCTATTCTTATTGAAAACTAGAGTCATGCAGAAGATGAGGGGTAGTAAATCTGCTCCAATCTTTTGAATGCATCCTCCATGCCCTAGGATAGCACTTATCTCCATCAGAGCTCCTCATATTGGTTCAAAACCTGCCTCAGAAGTCAGGTGAACTATATCAACTTCTTTCCAATTCCACCCGTTCTGAACTTGAAGGAAATTGGTGTTTTAATCTGTAACTACAAAACTAGAGGCAGGAGAATTTAAAGTATCCCCAATAATACCACATCGTCTTCTTCATGAATCCTTATTAACCCTACAAAATGAAAACCCTTATGAGAATTTAGAACATTGCACTCAACAGTAAAGCCTTTAGCCTTCAACGAATGATTTCAGTTGTGCTCACTATCCCTATTTATGGGTCACCAATGCCACTACCAGCCTAATCCCTATATACTTATGAGTCGTGTCACGTGTGAGGTTGGGTATAATGATAATCACGATTCGTGCAAACCAAAAAACTAACTTAATCAATTTGTGTAACTTAAGCCTTACATTTACAATTAAAATGTTTAATTTGATTAACGGTTGGCTACATACAATTTTTATCTCAAGCTAACAAGCTATCAAAATCACCACTCAAATGATATGAAATCATTACAAATCTTGTTTCACTTGATCACTGGATTAATGACATCATCATCTATAGTACATCGTGCAGTTTTCAATATAAAGCTATCCAATCAATCGCTTCAGATGTACATATGGCATTAATTTGTGCCACTACCCGCAATACCGTAACCACACTTTCTTCAAAAAGATTGAGAATTTCAATTAAATGAAATGTAGAGTACTTCTAGGCATTGAAAAGAGAGAATTAAATAGTTTGTTTTACCTTAATCATTATCAATGTCCACTAATAAGTCACAATAAATTTCACTCACTTATGATCAAAAATATATGTTGATAATTACTATTAGTTTTAAAATCCACATTTTTACATTGAACAAAGAAAAAATGATTTAGAAGAATGGAGCCATGAAAAGTATTTTAATTTAAGTAGCTAAAGATTGAAGTACTTAGTACATACTATGTATAGCCATCCTAGCCAAAAATCCACTAACTGTGACAAAAACCAATCACAAAATACATATTACAAGAACTGTTACGATGTACAATAAAATATAGACATGTCACACGTCACACAATTCATTACTAAAAAAAATTGTACAAATAGTTGAGGCCATCAACCCACAACCAGGTGTTTGAGTAGAAGGTGAATCGAATTTAACAAAGTAACAGAAGAGAAGAAAAGTGAATCACCCAAAACCTTCCTCCAAAACTCCAAACTCTTTAATGATTCATTTTTCATATCACACAATAGACCACATCTCATATTAACTAGGGCAAGAGCCTGCACTATAGAAGAATGCAATTCCACTTTTCGGAAGATTCCACCAACATGTGCTAACCCACTTTCAAAATTGTAATGCTCTAGTGCCAACTCCAATGAAGAAATAGAGTAAATGAAAGGTTGCAAATAATATATTTCCATCTTCACAAAAAAATTATCGATCAAAATGTCCATGCAATTGGACAAGAAATTCGAAGATACCTCAGAATATAGAGCACGGGGGTTGTTTTGAAGCCATTCCCTACCCACAATTATTCTTATAGCATCCTCAACCTGCAAACAAGGAATTGTAAAAATCATATCCAACTTTCGTCTGTCATATGCATCATCACTTCTTTTCTCCCAAAAACATTTGGGTAGCATGACACGCCATGAAGACTCCATAATATCATAGTTAAATTGAGAATAGAGAAGAAATAAATCAAAGCCAAATATATTATAAAAGATATGAAGAACATAAATTTGGTGAAGTATATACATAAATTAGAACGAGGACAATGACATCAAATACTCACGCTTAACATTTAATTCACCACTTGTGATCATTGATGTGACAATATTATTTCAAAAAAATTGTAATAATATTATTCCAAGTTACCCACGGGCTCCACCATCTTCGTGAATGCTGAGAAAATCCACGTGTCAACCTCCTCACTTCCCCATTGGATTTAACCCATGTGCAAATTTCCACAATAGGGAGGCGGGGAGCAGCCCAGATTAAATATGATGCTTCACTTTTGTGTGCTATTTACCTTAAGAGCATTCACCTGTGCATAACCCTCAAACCAGATGGACGACCTAGATTAAGATGTCCTACTTACATTTAAAACATGTTCTTAAAAGGCTCCTTTAGTAGTGAAGGCTTTAACACTACTCATCCTTATGTCGAAATATTTCCTTAATATTTCACACCATGCTAAAGTTCCTTCGATGGTTTTGATCATTCCACATGGCACTTCCTAGCCTCCCCGTTGAAGGACGAGAGATGTAGGTGGGTCCCCCACGGGCTGGCAGGGAGCAACCCAGATTAAATCGGACACTTCACATCTGTGTGTTCTTTACCTTAAACCATTCACCTATGCATAACCCTTGGACCAAATGGACATCCCAGATTAAGATGTCTTGCTTACCTTTAAAACATGTGCTTAAAAGGCATCTTTAGTAGCGCGGGATTTAACATTAGTTCCTAATATTTCCTTAATATTTTGCATCTTGCTATAGTTCCTTTGACGGTTCTGATCATTCATTTCTCAAACCCATCATTCGCCTAGGTCAAGGGGTCGGTCACCATGATGACTCCAAAGGCTTAAGTCATAACTTTAAAAGCGACCTTCAACTGTCAGTAGCCAGTCAGTGATAAAATATTATTTTGGTTGTCATGAATTTAAGTGATTTAATAAGTAATAAAATTTCAACCATTGATTTTTGGAAATCTAGCAGTTCTATTGTTATTTCAGAGGTTTCAATTCGTAAGTCTAGTGCTTTAGAGATTTGCTTCTAGAATGCAACTACAGTCATCCATCGAAAATTCATCGAATGACCGTGGGTTATATTAATTTGCACTGACATTTGGCTTTACACATAATAAATATGTTGACACTTGTCCCCATTCCAGACACTTTATGAAGAAATTTGAATGTGCAAAAAAATTGTCCCAGAATTTGATATTTTCGCCAATCATGCTATGATTTTTTGTTGGCATACTAGTTTATTTCACCACTGAATTTTTTTATTAGTTTGAGATTATGTTTAATTCACCAAAAAAAAAAATTATTCATTTGAAAATAGGTTTGATTCACCAATGAAAGTATTTTTTTTGGTTTGAAGAAATGTTTTAATCGCCAACAAAAAAATATTTTTTTTTGTTTTGGAAAGAGGTTTAATTCGCCAATGGAAATATTTTATTGTTTTTCATAAAAAGGTTTTAATCACCAATAAAAATATTTTATTGGTTTAAAAAAATTGCAATTCGCCAGGATTTTCGATAGACTTCTAGCGATTGGAAAAGATTCGCCAATTAAGATTTTTTTTTCCTCGAAAAATGAAAACATTCGCCAATAAAATTAATATTTTATCGGGAAGTATACAAAATTCACCAAGATTTTACACCTCCACCGAGGGGGGGTTCTTAAAGTTATCCCTGGCATGGATTTTCAAGAAGTGTTATTTTAGATAGAGATACTAATTATTTTGGTTAATTTATTAAGACATAGTGGAAGAAGATGAAATCATATATTTGAAGTTCAATTTAACATACCACACATATATTGATGAGGAAATAGAAGTTGTGAATGGGACTTTAGGCAATTTTTTGAGGTGTTTGGTTGGAGAGACGACATGAAATCGAGATATGACCCTAACACAAATAGGATTTTCATATAACAATTTGGTAAACAAGAGCATGGGAATATGACAATAGTCCAAGGAATACTTGTTAGATTTTGATGATATTAGTAATGAAGAAAATAAGTGTGTGAGAAAATAATTTGTAGAACACATTTAGGAATTACTCATGAAAGTAAGATACAAAGTGGAAAGTATGAATGGTAAATACAAGGATAAATTTTATGTCAAGAATAGACATAAGGAGTTTATATATGGAGATGAAGTAATGGTTTATCTTAGAAAAATAAAGATTTATAATTGGGACATGAGATAAGTCAGAGATGTTGATTCAAGGAATGCACAGAAGTAGAGATTCTAGAAGACTCGAGTATATAACCATATCCATACTATTCATCAGTGATTTTCTTAGCACGGCTAATATTTGTCAATTAGCTAATAGTTGAAATTTGGGAATCCAAAATTGTTTAATAATTTGAGTTGTAACGTGACTTGAGTTGCCACATTTTTACAAAATTTTATTATAGTCTTATTTAAATCTCCAAAGAATTTATTCTATTAACATTTCTAACTCAAAAAATTTCCACAATATTCGATACATGATTAGATCAGATTTACCTAAATTTTATAAGTTATAGTAGAAATCTATATTCATTCACCAATAGTATATCATAATTATTAGTTTCTTTAGGGAAATATTTCCAATCTTTATTTTCCACCATTGATTTATAATATAATATAATGGCCCTCATTGTATTATGTGAGGTGAAATGTACCCATGATTTTTAATGCTCATGGAGCTTGAAATCGCTTTTGGATCGAGATCAACATTCCAAAAGTGATTTCGAGCCCCATGAGCATTACATATTGTGGGTACATTTTACCACACGGAATATGAGGGTCATTAGATTATATTTTAAATCAATGGTGGCAAATAAATATTATAGTTTACCCCTTAAACCCATCGATAATGGTGGCAAGAATTTTTTTTAGATTGGAAGGATTTTTCATCATAATTAATGTATTTTCCTATTACTTTTCAAGATTCGCTAATATTTTCTACAAAATTTTATTGATTTAAAAAAAATTGCCAATAAAATTAATATTTATTTCGAAAAAAAGAAATATTTGCCAATAGAAATTAATATGTTTTCCCAAAAAAAGATTTGCCAAGATTTAATATTCTTTCTGAGGGGGGTTTCTTAAAGTTATCATTTCTATTCATTATTACAAATCTGTATTAGTATCATGAAGGAGAGTCAAGAGAAAGTGTCTTAAAAGTACAATGGGAGAATCATATATGACAACAAAAGGAAGAGGTTGAGGAGATTTTGGATGATAGGATCAATTGGAAAAAGCACTAGAACAAACAATATGAAGATTACTTAGTGAATTGGAAAGGAAGGACTAAAGAAGAATCATCTTGAATTTTTAAGGTTAAGTTATACCATCTTTGTTTCCCTTCAACTACTAGAAAATGAGGGGCTCACTTTTTAAATTACCATCAATGTCTAATGTAGGAGCATCCCAATATGTAAGAGCAATCTTGCATCACCCAACAATTTATTTTTCTTGCAATTCAATAATATTCTAGTCACCATATGTAGGATTCACAATTTCTAAAAGGATGATTTGAGTTGATGTCATGAGGTGACCACATGAATACATAGTTAAATAAGCCATACAAACCTTTAAAAAATGAAAAAAAAAAGTATTACTCTCCCAAAATAAAGAATGTTGCAAACTATTACTAATATCATCAAAATATAACAAATGGGAGAAAATGCATGTACCATTACAGTATGTGTTTTTTTGATAAATTTCAAAATAAAAATTATAATTTTTGACATCGTGGGAAAAATTTATACCTTGTCAAAAATTGTCAAAATAAAAGTTCGGAGGCAAATTCTTAAAAAATATAGAAATCTAGGGGGAAATAATTAAATAGAAGCAAGTAACTTGGAAGGAGATTTCCAACACCTATTATAAGTATAAAAATATGACTCCCTAGGTGCACATTATGAAAAGGAGAAAAAAAATATCTCTTTATAAATCAATGAACTAGCCATGTTGACCATAAGGGTGACACCACTCGAGTAGGTAGAGCTTGGGTAATGTTGTGCTAGGGTGGCGTTATGGGCTATAGTGATGATAGTGCTAGAAAGTGAGGTGGTACATGGGAATAATTCAATGGTAATGGTATAAAATGCTAATGCTAGTAGCTCCTTTATTATTGGCATAGAGTAATAACCTATAAGTAAACAAAATACCCCATGGGTAAACCAAATAAACCTACCCTATGGATAAAGTAAAAAAAATTATTTATAGATAGATGAGTAAAGAAAATACTCCCAAGTAAAAGTATTGGGACATACTAAACTACCCTATGCAAAAAAATATTTATTAAAGTATATAGAATGTCATATGTCATACAAGAGCTAATACTTGCACAAAAACGAGAGCATTTCAAATGGTGTAGTGATTGTAGGATCCATATAGATTGTACGAATGGCCTCCCAAAAACTTTCCAAAACTTTTTGTTGCCAAAATATAGTGTTATCTATAGAAATATAGGTGTTGGGCCCTTTTGAGTGTAACCATGAGGTCAATTTTTCTCCAAGATGCAATGTTTGAGAGCAAGTACCCAAAACCCTTAAAAATTTAAGAATTGTTTGAGAATGGATTTGTAAGCATGCTCTGAGACCAAGTTGGAGTAGCCAAGATCACTTGCAAGATCAATTCCACAAATAAAATTATATAATAAAAAATAATCATACAAAACATGTGTATAAAATATGCAATGGAGAGCCTTGCATATAAAGGCAAAGGTGAGAAGTTGAGAAGGTGGGACTAAAAATCTCACTACCCATCCAAATGTGAAACACATGCAGGACTCTAAGGAAAAGTGTGGGGATACTTGTAGAGTTCACATTAGGTGAGAAAAAAGGAGAGATGTTTCTCTGACTAAGCTTAAGCGTGAATAGGTGTACAAGGGACTAGGTAGATAATATCACTTTTCACACTAACAATAAAATGTGTTTCTCATAAGACTAAAACCATTTCATTCCTTCCTATATGGCAATGACAATGTCAAGAATATATTGGCTCTTAATGAACCTAGTTTTCTTTGGTCTCATAATTGCAAGAAGAAGGCAGCTAAAGCTAGAGGCAACCCTTTGGGTAGGTTTTATCAAGAGATGTTTAATAAAGTGATGGGCCTATAATTAGAAATGAGCTAAAGATCCCTAGGTTTAGGGATAAATTTTGTTTACTTTATTAATGATGCTTCCAAGAGAATTATTTTGTAAAGTTTCTTTATAAACTTGAAGAAGATAAAAATCAACAAAATTGTGTGGCCTTGTACAACTCACAAGGGAATCCATTATGACCAAGAGCTTTATTAGTGGTCATATACATATTAAGTGCTTAGCTAATCTCACCAAGAGTGATTATTGTATCACAACTTTTTTTGTGATGTGGGTTGAGTTTATAAGAAGCAACCTCAAGATAGATATACAAAGCTTTGTCTCATTGTTTATAATCTTCTTTGTCTTTAAAAATTCATGTTATAAAGGTCTAAAAGGGCATCAAAAATATCATGAAGCTCAATGAGCTACTCAAGGTAATAATTAGTAGGTTCAATATTCTATTTAGCATGCTTAAGGAACAAGGATTTGAAGACATTTTTGTAGGCCTTGTTGAGAAACTTAAGCTAGTGTAAATGAGCTCAAATTTGAGAAGCCTTGGCTTTGTGGATTTCAATAAGATTAAACCTAACCTTGAGACAAACAATGATATTTTAAGTTATGTTTCAAAATGGTTCCACTTAATATGAGAAGAGCATTAAATGTAGAAAATTTGTGAATTATTGCCACTTATTTTCCATAATGTTTGAGAAATGTGATGAGGTGAATAATTGAATAATTGTACTTCTCAATTTATCTAATGGAGAGAGATAAGTGTTATATAAGGTTACAAATAGATAAAAAGTGGTGTACTCAAGAAAAATAACATGAACTGGGGATTAACTACATTGTATTATATGTTAAACTAACTAGAAAGTGATGAGCATATTGTTGGAAAGGACAACTATATGGTGAACTACAACTACCAACCTACAAAAGGGTTGAAGGTAGAACACATATTACTCAAATATTACTAACTAGAAAGTGATGAGCATATTGTTGGAAAGGACAACTATATGGTGAACTACAACTACCAACCTACAAAAGGGTTGAAGGTAGAACACATATTACTCAAATATTACAATGTGTTAAAGCTACTCAAGAACTTGATAAGGTCCTACAAAAGACAACCAATAATGAAAAATTAAAAACCCTTGATTTTTATGCATGTACTCATTAATACATTTCTTCATTTTCATGAAGAGTTCTAATTGAAATCACGTCAATGTAAATCTAATGAATAAGTAAGGACTACTCTTTAAGTGGTAATTAATATTATTTTAATATAATCAATAGAAATAGTACATTATCTTGAAAATGATAAATGAATATATTTCTTACTATTATATATTTTCTAAACATGGATTGTATATATGTTATATGTTTGATCATTTTTTGACATTTTATTTTATTTTTTTACTTAAATTCTCAAACTAATATATTTTATATTTTCTTAGTTAATGGAATTGAAATGTTAATAAGAAATTTTTTTATGGGTGAGTGTTAATTCTTTTCATAACATTGCATGTAGTTAATCAAATCTTTATTGTCATTCATAATAGTGATTGATGTTTGCTTCAAATGTTATTACTTAATTTTTATATTGAATTTTAAGTTAAGTTATATGCACTTTAAACCTCAATGCATAAGGAATGGACTACCTATTAGATGAACCTTGATATTGTAATGATTTAATCGATGCCAATTGTATACTAGATTAAAAATGAGATATGGTCATGCATAGTTTCAAGGGTATTCATTAATTTTATGATATAATGAATTAGAAATCTCATATATAATCATTTTCAAGTTATTATTATTTTCTATATAATTAATATAAGTGTGCAAGTGACTCTTCTTTCTATAATATAGTATAAAACCATTCAAAGTTGTCGTTAATGATCAATGAATACTTAATAATCCATTTATTAGCTTAATGTGGAGTTATAATTCAAAGCACATGCAATGTCAACTAGATAACAATTAATTGTTCCTTGATTTAATGAATTAATTTAATCAATGTCAATTTGACACTCTATTAATTATGATAAATGAAAATATCTCTTTTTATCGTACTCATAATTTTTGGGAAACTCAAAATGTAAATACATTTTTATTATAAGACTTGATAAAAGTCCATCTACAAGAGGAAAGATAAATTCATTTGACAAAATCTAAATCATCCAAATTTTGATAGAAGACACTTTAGTAGTTAAATTATATATAGGTAGTTTTCTCCATCTATAAAACTGGTTGGAAAAGGCACTTTTTGATATGCTCTTGCATTTCAATGTGAGATAGCGTAAAACCATCCTTCTCCATGAAAAACAATTGCATTGCTCTTGCTGTGTTAAAAACCAACTTTCTACAACTCTCTGGAACCTCATTGTTGCTAACCAATTCCCAATTTAATTCCAACAAGGATTTTTGCATGAGAGTGTAAATATGGTTCAAGGCTTCTTCTTCTGAGATTCTTGGATGATCTTTTATGCAACATTGTATTGCAGAAATCTTACCTCGAATTTTGTTCTCCTGAATTATTAAACAAGTATAAAGATGTAGTTAGAAGAGGCAACCCTTCTTGATTGCATTAGATGAATGAACTCTCTATAGATGTATATGTATACATATTAGTAAGGAAAAAAGGATCTTTCATAATATCATACCTCATAAGTTTTGCTATCATAGATTAAGCGTCCTGTAAGAGATATGAGATGAAGAAATTTTGATCCATGGCCAATCTTTGAGAGAACATTACTAGAAAGGAGCTCTCCCGTAAAAAGTACAGAGGTTAGAACTATTGTGCCTAATCCCATCGAGATTTTAGCATTCTCTATGTACTCATCCAACGAGGGAATATATTTATCTTGCACCCATTTTGTTTCTCTATTGTGGGATGCTACTTGAACCTCCATCTGTAATATGAATACATAATTAATTATATTTAACTACAACCATAACCTCTTCTTGCTCACCAAAATCATATAGAATTTGAAATTAAAAAAACTTCACAAAAAGAATTAGATTAAAAAATAAAATAATATAATACATACCAAATTTCTAATGTAAGGCAATACATCACGTCCTTGTCTCTTGCTTCCTTCTTGTGCAATTTCATTTATTGTGTCATAAAAACTCAAGAAACAAGTTTTCATTTCTTGAGGCATAGCATCCACTACGGAGAGATCCCACCTAAAACCCACACCAATTACGACAAATTTAGTAAAGACAAAAGAAAATATCCTAAAAGTGAAATGTTGATTAATATATACAACACAATGGTTGGAAAAATATGTTTTCCTATAAAAATAGCAAATGTCTCCAATTTATTAACATACATATTTTTTATAATTTTATTTTTATTTTTTAAATGAATTATTTGAAGAAACAAGGCTTCACAAAATTGCAATTTTGTTGATCACGATTCATAGTAGAAAAACGGACATCAAAAATAACTTGAAAATATGTTCATATTATGTCTCTTAATCTCTTAAGATTGCTTGATCTCGTGAACAAACAGCCATTTAAATTCTTCTATTCATTCAACACTAAATCAAGATTTTACAAAGAAGAAACCTAAGAAATTTTGACCATACCTGGTAACTGCTTCAGAAAATAATGTGACGTCATGTTCTGATGTCGCACACGCTTCATAAAAGTAGTTTAAAATGACAATAAAGATGGAAACTTTCGTGTAAACTGTTCTGCACATAGCGAATTCTGGTTCAAACATGCTCGCCGCCGCTGCAAAATATGTTTCAACTAGCCGGTCGGGAGTAAAACCTAGCTTTGCCAAACCAGATGCTATCCACCACCTTTCCACATCGACACAACATAATACAATAATAAATAAATGAATCTGCTTTTTGTTTCTTAGTGCAAAAATAACCAGCATGGATACAAAAATCGACAGGTATGAATGTACCTACCTTTGGAGCTCTTGGATTTCCTTTTGATGTATACACTGTACACTGTTAAAGTCAAGTTTGGCCAGTTCTAGATACTTGGCATTGCTGACGCATGGCATCCTGATAAGCAATTTGCAATATAAAAATCTAGCACTGAGAAAAAGTAAAGCCATTAAAATTTGGAGCTTTGATAATATGATAAATCTTTATCCTTACAAGTACATAGACTTTCCAAGCCAAACATCGTTTGCTCCATATTGCTCTATGTAGCTTCTTGCTTCCAACCTTGGCATGCTTCTGTGCCATGGATACTTAAGCACATATTCCACCTGTGAATTACAGAAAGGAAACACAGAACTGATTATTTATTTGCGCAGACCACACAGATTATTTAGGGTAAGCGTGTGGGCTGTGTACCTCTCCCTGAAGGTCCTTTTTCAGAGCCCACTTGTCGAAAGCCCCCACACTTTCCAGAGCATTTGTTAAATATCTCTGTGTGCAGAGCTTCGCTTCTTCCATTATCTTTTCTCCCGGTAATGCAACTTGGGAGCAGCGGTGCACGTTTAGCATATCTGTGACTCCCCTCTGTGTTTGGCCCATGAAGCAAAAGAACTCCCCATTTCCGTCTCTGAATGTTTTCAGGGCATCTGCCAAAGAATAGGGGCAATTGAGTATCAAGAAAAGATCAACTGATCCAATCAAGTACTGATTTGTTTCTTGTAAAAGAGCTTGAACAGCCCATACCCAAATTGAAATCAAGTGGGTATGGTGTTACCTGAAGATACATTGTATCCGTGGAGTCTAAGGATTCGAAGGCCCATGGCTGTGTCATCAATGTCACCCACAGCATTGTCTCTGGCCCATCCAATGCCCCTCTCATCCCAATACCTGTGAATATAATTCCATCATATTACAGATTTGTCTTCCAATTAATTTGATGTTAGGCTCTATCCATAATCTCATTATCCTTTGTAGAATTTTATACACATTAATGATGACAATTTGATTGAAATTGGTCGAAATCTATCGGTTGATGAAATTTGGTTTCAATTGAATCGAAACAAAACTAAAATCAAATTGGAAATCCATACATGTAGACATAATCGAGTGTTTCTTTGATCTCGTTTTTGAAATGGCGATCGATCCCCAGGCGTTCTACAGTGTCCACGGCCCACAGACGTTCGAACAGATCTAGTGGATAGTGGCAAGGAACTGCATTTTGTTCATTTGCATCAACACAATCAATCTTCATGGATCGAATATTCTTTCACAGATCTTAAATCAATTCACCGCGAGAAAAATTCACCGTCATGACAAATTCATCTCAAGGAAAATTTATCATCATCAATTCATTGTCACGAAAAATTAATCTTAAATTTTTATGCCATGAATTTTCGGAAACGATAAATTGCTGATGATGAATTTTCCTTGAGATGAATTTATCATGATAGTGAATTTTCCTACAATAAATTGTTGATGATAAATTTTCCAACAGTAAATGAATTGCTAATGGTGAATTTTTCTAAAACCATCTTAAAACATGCATACTACCATATCTGGATATTAAAAGACATAGCAATCCTAATTAAAGCATTTTATTATTGGTCGGTACCGTGATCATCAAACTTGTTGAGAACAAACGTCAAAAAGTCCAAAGATTTTTGGTCCCCTGTGCGCATAAACACGGCAGCTGTTGATGCAGGGGAGCTGAGGAAGGATCCATCCTTGGACTGAAGTTTCATCATTTTATCCCAATCTACTATTTCCTGCAACCCCTCTAACGAGTAGAGTATTGTTGTTGGAATGGCATGGACAACATTTAGCGGAATCCTGGTTAACATCCACAACATATACAATATTAGAGATCCCCTGACTCATTAAAGGAAATGCCATTGATGGACAACAGAGAGGAAATCACTCACTTTTTAAGCTTAGTCTCCCGCATCTCATTAATCAGTTTAAAGACGGGCAGTTCATAAGGAAGATCCAACCCTAAAGTTTTAGCTTCGTTGAGCATTGAAATGAAAACGATCTCAAACCCGCTTGGCCTGTGATTGTCTGCTTCTCCCTCTATTCTCTCAGCATGTTTCTTAATAAATTCAACGCCTGCAATTTCATTTGTTTGTTACAATTGATCAGAGTAAAACACAGCAAAGCAAAGGAAATTCCTACATCCATCTTAGGATTATGATTAAACCAACCTTTCTTCACTTGGGCATCCCCTGTATGCCACAGAGTGAGGGTAATAACACAGGCTAGAGTGGCCAGAATGCGGTCATATGTCAAGAAGCACAATTCTTCGCCCCAAGAACCATCGCTCAACTGATTTTTCAGAATCCATTGAAGCGTCTGAGGAAACTGAGGGCGGTCAGAGCCATCTACAGCAGGCACTCTGGCGACCCAGGCAGTATCATAGGCAGAAGGATTCGTTTCGCCGTCCCCCATTGATTTAAACATGCCCTTTATCTCCGCTATCAAGGTCTCCATCCGCTTCTCTTTCTCTGCTGCATTCTGAATTCATAAATCACAACACATCAATTTCTAGCCCACACACCCTGCTGATTCAACAAACATCCTCAACAACTAAACTTAAGTTATACCTGTTCATCATAAGAGGATATTAGAGAGTTGATCATTTCTTCCTTCCAAAACGCTGGAGGGAATTCTCGTTTCGACAATACAAAAGAATCTGCAACCCCCAAATTCGAAACATCAGTTTAAAACTTAGATTGAAAGAGTAAATAGTTATTCTATTACAGCAATGCCTAGTTTTATTCATAGTCCAAATTTGTAAGATGAATTCTTGAACATAACCAGTAGCAATCAAATGAAAATGCACAGTTACCAATAGCAATAGTAGTGGCAGTCCCTTCCGCAGAGAAAGCTATGATCTTGCCCCTCTGTGAACCACCTGCCTTTTTACTACATACCCATCTTCCCCCTCCGAAAGATGAAAATTTAATATTGTACCTCTGTGTGCTTCCAAAGCTGCCATTGAGCTCAGGAATAGCTCTGCAACTGAAACTTCCATTTGCAAGGGAATTCATTGTGCAGTATAAAGAAAACAGAGCAGCACTAATTGTTCCAATTGAAATCTAAGATCAACTAGCTGGAAGACTGATTTGTGTTGAATTTGAATCAACTTCTTTATATACAAAACCAACACCACCATATCATTTTTCCAATTAAAATACTTTATTGCTGACGGACAAAGTAAGGAACCGAAAACTTGTCCGCTAGCCCCTCTGATATTCTGAATTCAATCCATCTGGCCTTCAGAGAAAAGTTAAACACCAGTATCTATCCACCTGAATTAATTTAAGTCGCTAAAGAATTTAAGTTTCATTACCTGTGTAGGATAAGACAACGCTATATTCTCTCTGTGTCGTATCCCACCAAGAAGAAAATCGGATTGTTTTAGCTTTTCTTCTTTCCCTGCAATCCCATAGATTGATTTACCCAGATTGACTGAATATAGTTTCGACTGTAGCGACAAAATATTTTAAAGATATCGACGAGAAGAATCTTTGAACAGACCGAGCACGTATCAACAATCAGTATGAAGTCAAAGTTCAAATCTCCAGGAGGTTGGATTTCGGGCATTGAATAATCAATGATATTCGATTTAAGATATCAACCAGGAGTGCTTCCTATTTTTAATGGGTATATACTGGGACCCAAATTTGTGAAAAATAAAAATAAATGCTACAGTTTTGACCCATTCTCCGTTGGAATCGCCTCTCCTATATGGCAACCATTGGTCATTGGTTGCATGATTGAAATTTGTGTATTTATGTGATTTTCTATTTAGTTTTATGTTTATATTGTAGAAATGTTTTGATATATATATATATCAATAATTGTTGTAATCTTATATAATGTTGGATTCATTTTTCAGTCTTTTTTTATTCATACACATATTTTTTTTATATTTAATTCTCACTTATTCTTATATGCACATATTTAATACATTTTGTATAATTCTTATATTTATTATATTTATCCACATACTTACCCTAATATAGCCACTAGCCACTTAGTTTTGACCATTTGCCTATCCAAGTCATTTCCATCATTGTGAAGTCTGGCCAACACTCACAAACTTCACCCTTGCCTTTTCAAAATTCACATTCAAATTATGGCTTGCTATCACCCTTTGTTTTCATACCCTGAACCAATTAAGGACTTGTTTTGTGAAATTTGATATCACATGCTAGTATTTAAAGGCATTCATTGGCAATCATTTTAGATCTCTAATATCTCACATATCCTCTTTCATCCTAGTAGCATTAAAGGAGCAATTAATAGTGAAACATATTAGAATCTACAAAATAGATGATAATCCAAAAACTAGTGTAAAGAATAGAAACTATGAAATTGTAAATACAAATGATTGTGAAATCAAAACATGAAAGTTAATTTCATTAGAGAGAAATGCAAATGCTCACAACACATAATACCATTAAGAGGGCTCACAATAGCATGAATGAATATACAAGCTAGAGGAGGATACATATAGATAGGCCTCTTAGATGCATGAATCAAGGAAATAACTAGTCTAAGAGGTATGAATTAACTTGGGCCAATAACTCTCAATCAAGAGGTAAGTTAACTCAGTCTCACTAAGATAGAGGTCGCACCTAACTACCACCAATCAAGGGTTGATGAGGGATTGGTGGCACTTGTGTACCTCAAGTGAAGGTGTACCTAGTAGAGAATAATTGGATATTCATTTAATCCTAAGTAAACTTACTAAATAGGTGCAATATAACACTTGGGATAGAACATTTATATTGCACCACCCCTCATAAGTGCAACTTAGGAGAAAAAAGAAATGGGTCCCAACAACTAGGTTTGATGTGGTACGCATGTACAAAAAGCTCTCATAAATGAGGAAATGGAAAAAATCCATATAAAAAAAAACCCCCCCTAAGTAGAGAGAAATGAAGGGCTAAATAATCCCCTAAAAGATTAATCTCTTTCATTCCAATAAATCCTGTAGATTAAGATATAGTTTAGTTTTTGTAAAGGGTTTATTGAAAATATCGACAATCTTCCTAGAAGTTGAGCAGTGTTGAATAACAATGATCTATCCATAAATAACTTCCTAAATGTAGTGCATGTGAATCTCTAGAAGATTGGTCTATTTATGATGGACCAAGTTTCGTGAGATCTAGATCTAGCACTTTAGGTGTCACAAAATATGATCAATAGCCTTCTAAACTAGATACCAAATTGAGTGAGAATATGTTGAGTCCAAATCGCCTTAGTGGTAGCAATAACAACACCTCAATAAAGGGTAGAGCAATAGCATATTTATTTTTTCTTGAACAATAAATAGGACTAGAACCAAGGGAGAAGTTGTAACCTAAAGTGGACTTGCGATCCTAGGAATCGCCTACCCGATCTAAATATATATGCCCAACCAAGTCAAGGTCAATGCATGTTTTGTAGTGAATCTCAAAACTTAGTACCCTAAATATAATTGAGAATCTACTTGGCTATCTTCTAGTGAAACTTATGGTGCTTCTACATAGACTGAGAGTGGGGCTCCTACATAAACTAGGAAGCCATGTCCATAGCATATGAAATGTTGAGTCTCATGTGAGTCAAATAAATTAGGCTCCCAACAAGTTATCAATACAAACTATCATCAACCAAAGGTGAAGAACACTAAGCCTCAAGTTTGACTCTAGAAAGTGTAGTGTAGAAAAATGTATCCCTTTACATTTTCACAATTGTTTGGGCCCTCCCTACTAAAATTAGGCTTCTTTATGCCTTATTTGGTACTATTTTGCATCCACAAGCCCTATTTAATGCATCTTTTCGAGGATAATCCTGACACATATCTAATAACCAATCACAAATAAATGTGTTTGGATTGAATGGCTTAGATTTAGTGATCTAAGACTCATACGCCACTTTGGGTGTATGGGTCCCACCTAAGTTTCGGGGCCTAGTCTTGAGTTTAGCATAGAACTTAACATTTCTTGAAATTTGTGTCCAAAACTTAGCCTATTGGGACTCATACACCCCAACTGGTGTATGTATTGCTTAGCTTGGACCTACTTTAAATTCAAATTCTTGGCAGGATTTTATCTTCCTAGATTTGATGTCGACTTGTAGTGTTGTGATTTTAGGAAATTTGCCATAGATAAGTATAAATACAAGGTTATTTCACATATTTTCTCCTAAACAATCCTAACAAGATCTAGCAAGTTTAAAAGTGACCTAGCAATTCAAGTATTCAAGCATTATAACAAATTTGTGATCAAGAGCACTTTCAAGAGCATTCAAGAGTTGATTATCAAGCATTTGGAGCTACATTCAAGATTCAAGCATCATGTCAAAGTCATCATGCATCATGTTTATTTTTTAGCTAACATTTATGATGTAGGTTCTTATGACTCAAGCACGCATTCAAGTCAAGATCCATATCATACAATCAACAGTCAAGATCTACATTCATGATAGCCATCTTATACAAGATTGCAGCCTTTGTTCCAAGGGTTTGGTGAGTTGCAACATAGCATATTTGTTCATTCATCATTCTTCCATTCTATTTCTATTCATTTCAAGGTTTGATTACCAAAATAGGGTTTGACCAAGGCAAACCCCTATCCCTTAACAAACAACATTTTTCCCTCTCTTTGATGTGTGATTTGCAGATTTAGGTTGAAGATCCATTAAAGAGCAATATTGGAGAAAGTTGCAAAGTTGTCAAAGTTATCATCTACATTGCAAGATCACATAAATTCGTCTATAGAGTAGAATTCAGTGTTTCAAACTCGAAGAAGGAAGAGAAGCTATAGGAGAACACTAGAGGATATCAGAGTTTCAGATCAACCCTAATACTGGGACTAAATCGCTACTTGTGGCATATGAGCCCCAGTAAACCAGAATTCAAGCATTTTTTGTAGATCGTGGTTTACCAGTTCCAAATTTTGGATTCAGCTCGAAACCCTAAACTAGGACTAAATCACCCCTACTAGCATATGATTACTAGTGTGCATTAAAATTCATATTTTTGGGAGTGAAGACCTTGTTTCAAGCATCTTCAGTTTTCCAAGTGCCTCTCTATCCTTTCTCAGTTCATTATTCTGATTTTCAGTTTCATATCTTAAGTTGCATAGTTAGATTTGCATATCATTTTCATGTTCTTCTTTCTAAGTCTTTGCTTGGTGGTTAACCCCCTTTTGTCTTTAATCACACCCAAGGAAACCATCTTAACCATCCAACCCTTCCCTCAATCAATCCAATTGGTTGAGGGATCTTGGTTTCCTTTAATGAAACATGAGTGAAATTGGTGGAGGAATCCTAATCCCCCTTTAGTTCCATCTCCCAAAAGGTGGAACACTATTTTATTTGTTTCATTTTGGTGAACCTAGCCTTTAGAACACCTTATTTCTGATTTTGAGTGCATCATAGTCCTAGATCTAGCTTACATTAACTTTACATTAGGTCTTGCATTAGTTAATTTGCATCTAGGGTTTTTTAATCTTGGATTAGTGAAAGTGTATTTAGGTTGCATTTTTGTATCTTGCATCATTGAATTTCATTTGAAATATGTAATTCCACATTGTCTAGACATCATACAAACCAAAAAACCTAAAATTCACTCGGAATTTGTTGAAATTAGTGACTCATTCGCCCCTTTGGGTGATTTAGTCCTAGTGCAAGTTATTTTACCTGATTTCTGAGAGTTATGTGTTGACTATCTCTCAACATTTTAATCATTAAAAAACCCTCACTGGGACTCATATGCCCCTCTAGGAGATTTAGTCCCATGTTTGATCTAAATCTGCATTTTACAGCATTAAAAACCTTGTTTCTGTGCTTTTGTATTTTGTTGTTAGATTTTTGTTTTGGTTTACTAAATTTTTGTTTCATTCATTCATTAGACATAACTTCATTTATTTCATTTCATGCATTGCATAATTTCAAATTTCCATTTACACCTTTCATTCTATTTTATTGCATTGCATTACATCAAGGATATGTGCTTTGGTAAGCTTTGGATGTCCTTGGAATCATTAGTGGATGTGTCAAGTTGTGCTTTTGGAAATGATCCTAATGAAATTGAACTCACTCATGCTCAATCAACTCCTAATGCATGTCCTCCTCGTGATGTTGACATCATTGGAGAAGATGATGGCAACATAAACAACTTCATAAACAACCACCATACCAACCTTGAGACTAATGCATACTTATATCCTTCTATGAAACAACCAACAACTCTTGAGATGCTTGGCCTTTTACATCCTAAAATGGAGACACAAACTGAACCCAAGCCCCCTACAATAGGTGATCCTAGCACCTCTAACCAGGAAAATATTCAACAATCTTATGTTAACAAAGTGACCAACACTCCTGTCAACCTAGAAGAGACATATGGATAAGGACTCATGATTCTAATCAAACAAGGATGTGATACAACAAGCGAACATGAAATTCATCAACTCTTAGAGAAAATACCAACTAAAGGCACTAAAGGGATAGGATATCAAGATCCCCCTCCTGATATAAGTGTCCTCCTTCCTAAAGAACAACCAATACCTCATAACGATGATAAGGATGATAGGATCATCTTAGGTCCTCCTCAACTTCTAACTCAAGAAATTTGTTAATCTAGCTAGCAATGAAGGCCTTACAAACTAAAGAAACTACAATTCCCTTGTCTTCCATCTGCAACTAAAAGAACTTTGCATATACTTCTAAGTCAGGGACTTATTACATTGCCACCCATGTGAGAAAACCGATTTCCAAATCCTAAGAACACAAACACGTCACATTTTTGATATCATAGAATTTTTGGGCATCGTACTGATGAGTGTCATGCTTTAAAATAAATATTTAAAAAGTTTGATATCATAGAAATAATCCCTTAGAGCATGACCTCCCACTCCTTTCCATGTAATGGTTGTAGGATCTTAACATTCTCACTATTACATGCTTTACATTTATTCTAAACCATTTCAAAATGCAAGGATCTCATTCTCATCACCTACCTCGGCTCATTCTTGTCTTGCACACAATGGGGGCAAGAATCAGATAGCCTTGTCCTAGTACTACACTTTTTTTGTCTCTTTGGCTAGTTGTTCGCCTTTCATATACGATGAACAAGATTGGGATGTAGACGACTTGCTCTAGGTTGACTCGCATGTGCCTTACTAGTCTTTTGCATTATTTTATTTTTTATGTATGTGATTGCATGTGCATAATGTGATCCCTCGTACCATTTTTTTTGATGTGCCTCTCTCTTTTTGCATTCATTTATATGTATCTGCACTCTTCTCTATGTCGTAAACATTTTATCTTATTCATTTGTCTTGTGTTTTCTTTTTGAGGATGATGCAGGGCATTGATACATTTAGGTCTCTTCCATGTTGACCCAAAAAACATTCTTTGTTTTCGGCCTCTTTGTGTCATTCTTCTTGTTCCATGAGTATTTGGAGAATGATGATGTTTCCGAGCTCTCTAATAACATTGTAGCAAAGAAATACTGACCTCAAATCCATGGATCCCTTGCATTTAATTTTTGGGCTTTCATTTCAGGGGAAACTCCTTTTCATGACGTAGCTTCATTTGGAAACATATGACTTGGCATAGGTCTTTCCAAGTAAGGTCTCATTTCCTCTTTATTGCTAGCATTTATCATTTTCTACTTTAAAGTAATTTCTCACAGCATGGTGTTTAGCAATTTCTTTAAAATGGGGGCATACATTGGCATTAAATTCTTTTTTTCATTTCTCATGTTTCATTGTGTAGTCTTCTTACGTCATGCGATGCATCTATCTCTTTGTGGTGACATTGGGTGTGATGTCCTTCAAGAGTGTTATCTCTCTTAGCATATTGCATTCCTCTTAGTGGCTTGATGTGACACACTGCATCCCCTAAGTTGTGAATCTTCTATTCTTCAATTGGTCCTCTCTTGGAGACATTAGAACAATGTTCCCTAATTTAAGACCTTACATGAACTAAGAAAAACTCCTTTGAACATACCTGTACACTATTTTTCATTTATAATATATGTTATATGACCACCTTGCATAACACACTTTGCTCACCTGTGGAGCCATCATGTTTGTTCATGGGTGTCAAGCATATGAAGTTTTGCTTGCCTCATGAATCTTGTTGTTCGTGTTGTGTGGTGCCTTATCAAATTTATCAGGAGGTATAGCTTTGGTATGATTATTGTATGGGAGCTAAACTTAGGCGTGACTTTCCCATAACCACTTGTTTGTCTATGTGAGTGCATACTGATTGTGTTTGTATGTCTCTCATTGGGGACTCACCTAGTGGACGGCCTGAGGTTCCACTGGCCCTTGTGAGTGTGAATTTGGTTTGCATAGTGGACATTATGTTCCACTTGTAAAAAACTTTGGACAAACAGCTTAGATCTAATCCACAACTTGTAGGACAAATGGTCGAAGCTTGATCCACCCCTTTAGTTTTTGTTTTTTCTTTTTCTCTTTATGTCTTTGGCAGTGTGTTCTTATGTCTTAATGTTGCTCCTCATATCATTTACATGTGTTTTTTTTTTGCCTATGTTGGTTTGCCATAAGATCTTGATCCTGGGGGCTTGCACAACCTTCTTGATCGTTGTCATCCTATCTCACTAGCATTGGTACACTTGGACCCCTCTTGATGTGATTTTGTCTACTTTAGTGTGAGTTTGAAGAAATTTTATCCTCTCACTAAAGTGGGGGCTAAATGTAGTGTAGAAAAATGTGTCTCTTTACATTTCCACACTTTTTTGGGCCCTTCCTACTAAAATTGGGCTTCTTTATGCCTTATTTGGTCCTATTTTGCATACGCAAGCCCTATTTAATGCATCTTTCTGAGGATAATCCTGACACATATCTAATAACCAATCATAAATTAATGTTTTTGGATTGTATGGCCCAGATTTAGTGATTTGGGATTCATACGCCACCTTGGGCGTATGGGTCCCACCTAAGTTTTGGGGCTTGGTCCTGAATTTAGTATAGAACTTAACATTTCTTGAAATTTGTGTCCCAAACTTAGCCTACTGGAAATCATACACCCCAACTGGTGTATGAGTCCCACTTAGCTTGAACCTATTTTAAATTCAAATTCTTGGCAGGATTTTATCCTCCTAGATCCGATGTTGGCTTGTAGTGTTGTAATTTCAAGAAATTTGGCTAACTATAAATACAAGGTTATCTCGCATATTTTCTCCCAAGCAATCCTAACAAGATCTAGTAAGTTTACAAGTGACCTTGAAATTCAATTATTCAAGCATTATAGCAAATTTGTGATCAAGAGCATTCAAGAGCTGATTATAAAGCATTTGGAGCTACATTCAAGATTCAAGCATCATGTCAAATTCCTCATGCATCACGTTTGTTTTTTAGCTAACATTTGTGATGTAGGTTCTTATGATTCAAGCAAGAATTCAAGTCAAGATCCATATCATACAATCAACAGACAAAATCTATATTCATGATAACCATCTCATATAAGATTGCAGCCTTTGTTCCAAGGGTTTGGTGAGTTGCAACATAACATATTTTTTCATTCACCATTCCTCCATTCTATTTATATTCATTTCAAGGTTTGATTACCAAAATGAGGTTTGACCAAGGCAAACCCCTATCCACTAACAAAACAAAAAAAATCCCTCTCTTTGATGTGTGATTTGAAAATTTAGGTTGAAGATCCATTAAAGAGCAAGATTGGAGAAAGTTGCAAAGTTGTCATCTACATTGCAAGATCATGAAAAGCCATCTACAAAGAAAAATTCAGTGTTTTAAACTCTGAGATCTGAAGGGAGAAAAGATACAAGATAACACTAGAGGATATCAAAGTTTCAGATCAACCTTGATACTGGGACTAAATCGCCACTTGTGGCATATGAGTCCCAGTATACCAAAATTCAAGCATTTTTTGTAGATCCTGGTTTACCAATTCCAGATTTCAGATCTAGCTCGAAACCCTAAACTAGGATTGAATCGCCTCTATTGGTGTACAAGTCCTAGTGTGCATTAAAAGTTAGATTTTTGGGAGTGCAAATCTTGTTTGAAGATTTTTGGGAGTGCAAATCTTGTTTGAAGCATCTTCAGTTTTCTAGGTGCCCCTCTGTCCTTTCTCAGTTCATTATTCTAATTTTTAGTTTCATATCTTAAGTTGCATAGTTAGATTTGCATATCATTTGCATGTTCTTCTTTCCAAGTCTTTGCTTGGTGGTGAACCCCCTTTTTTCTTTAATCATGCCCAAGGAAACCATCTTAATCATCCAAGCCTTCCCTGAATCAAGCCAATCAGTTGAGGGATATTGGTTTCCTTTAATGAAACATAAGTGAAATTGGTGGAGGAATCCTAATCCCCCTTTAGTTCCATCTCCCAAAAGGTGGAACACTATTTTCATCATTTTAAAAATAAAGGGAGTTGGAGTGGGCTTGGAATTAGCCATGTGAAACTATCAAATAAAATCAAGAGAATTATTGGACTATGCAATAGTGATCCTAGAAACAAACTAAGATATTTCAACCTTGAGAGAAAGTAATGCAACAAGCCCAAGTTAGTCATCAAAAACCTATCAAGAAGTGCAATTTTCATTATCAGTATCGATGAAGAATAACTTTGGATGATCAATAGATCATCAACATAGAGAAATAGAAAAATGAGAGAATCGTCCTACTATAGAATGTAGACATTCAAATTTGAATGACAATGAGAAAAAACAAGTGTAAGTAGGAGATATTTCATCTTATCATACCAATCTTAGGGTGTCTATTTTATGTCATAGATAGATCTCCTAAGTTTACAAACCAAGGAAGAAGATCCTATAGAAAACTCTATGGATATTCCATGTATATTTCCTCCTCAAGGTCTCCATGAATAAAGGCACTCTTCACATCCATCTAGTGAACCTCATATTGATGTGTTGCAATAATAACAAGTGTAATTCAAATGCAATTCATATTTTCAATAGGTGCAAAGGTTTCAAAGTGATCAATATCATGCACCTAGGAAAACCCCTTTGCAACCCATCATTCATTATACTTATCCACTAACCCATCTACTGTATTTTTCTTTATAGATCCACTTGTATTAAACAAGTTTCCTTCCCTTACGAAGGGGAACAAGATCCCAAGTGTGGTTCCTAATCAAGGAACTATACTCCTACACAGTAGCATCATGTCTCTTGAAATTATTGTGGATTGGAGGAAACAGTAATGAAGAGATGTGAAAGTCCTTAAAATTTCAATCATGTCTACCTATTTTCTATTGGATTCCCAACCCAATTGCTTACAACCTATAGCATCTATTTAGCCCAAAGTGAGCTTGAAGTTGGAGAATCTAGAGGAGACTACTCAAACTCTAATGATGTCTAGGAGATGAAAGAGGTGAATTCTCATAATCACTCTCAACATCTAAAGTGAAGGAAGAAACTCCTCATCATCAATAATATATCTAAGTGGGTCAAAATTATCAAAATAATTGTTACCTAGTCCAAGTAACTATAATGTAAAGGTAGAAGGATAATTTTCAAGAGTGGAACTCAAAGGGCCCTCCTCAAAGAGAAAACTATTCTTAATGAACAACTCATGCGTGGTAAGGTGGGGTAGTTTATAGTCTTTAACACCATCTAGATAGCTCATAAACATATGTAAAACCTACTTTGTAGATCCATGTCCTTATGTTTCTATAGAATAATGTAGGCCAATGTGAGAGAACCAAAAAATAATGAATTGCTTTTAACTATTGGTTTTTACCACTCCAAAATTTAAAAGGAGTGTCTCCCTTCAAGTCTTGATAAGGAACATGGATATAGATATAAAAAAAGCATAGTTAATGGAATCCACCAATTACTTTGTTGTAAGAGATCCAAAGTGTATCATGTATTTATCCATTTATTTTAAAGATCTATTCTTTCATTCTACTCACCATTCTATTAAGGATTTAATGTAATATTTGTTGCAAATCAATCCCCTCTCTAGTTTAAAACTATTGAAAATGATGTTTGAAATTATCACAACCATTTTCTATGCACAAAACCCTAATAGATTTCCCTAACTATTTCTCTATAAAAGATGTGAAGTCTTGAAAATACTCAAATTCCTTGGAATTTTGTTAGATAAAGTACACTTAAGTATACCTAGAAAAGTTATCATTGAATTTCAAAATATATTTAGCCCTATTAAAGGAAGGATTTGGAAGTGGTACAACCAATCACAATAAATGAAATCTAATGTCTATGAAGCTCTACATGCCTTATCTTTGTCAAACTTTTCTTTAGGACTCTTACCAAGTGTGCAAACTTACAAATTTACCATCAAAAAATAGAATAGAAGGAAACCATATAATGGTGTTTTGTTAGTTGAGCTATTACAACTAGCAATAGTTAAGATGACCAATCCACTAATATCATAACTTACTCACCATAATAATGAGTGATTAGAAAAATCAAAGGAGGACCAAGAATAAAGTGAGAAAAGAGATAAATTCAATACTAATGGTCTACTCTCCCCACTAGTATTGTAGAACCATTGTGAATATTATTATTAGCTAATAAATTGGGAGAAAACTCAACCTGCTTGTCCAAACTAATGTGTGCTATGATAAAATAATAGGAGATTAGTCAATAATTGGGGCACACACAAAACATCCTAAAATTTTATTTCCACTATATAAACATACCCTCTCCCGCATGCCTCAACAAGAGTGTCATCGCTCACCAACAAGGCTCCAAAGATATAAAATTATCCTTAGATGAATCGTTGTGTTGAAAATCACCCAAAAAAAATCCAAGAGGATGGTGGAGATGCAAATGCTACAAAGGCATTTCCCTTTCCTTTCCCCTTGATATTTTTTTTCATAATAGACCTCTCATGTGAAAATATATATTTCACTAACTTAGGAACATTGATGTTATTTTTCTAGAATATGCATTGAAAATGATAAATATTTTTCTTAAATAACTTATACTCATCATGAATAGGTCTTTTGCAATAGGCACATTTGACCTTTTCTTTAGACTTGTTGTCTTTTGAAAAAGAGGTCTCTCAAGATGCTTTAAAACTAGTGAAAATTTGATCCTTTTTCTCCTTGCTATTCTTGTTTTCCTATTTCTTGATCCTTTATACTACTTTGTTTCTTGTTTTACAACTAGGGCATGTGATTTAGAGGATTTTAGAGTACCCATATGGATGATCCTATATTTCTCCCTAGTGAGAGAAATAGTAAAGTCATCTAGAGATGGCATAGTGAACTCTTTGTTGCACGGAAGGTGAAAACAAAGACTAAATAGTCTAAACCAAGTTTAGAGAGAATATCGAGGATCAATTTCTCATATTTATTTTAATTCCATATTGTTTATCTGCAATCTCAATGCTTTCAAAAAAGTGAAGAATTTCTAGATAATGTCAAAAAAAATTAGGCTCAAACTAATAGGATTATTCTCCAACTGATGACCTCTCATAGAATCCTAAGCCCAAAATAAACTAGGCAAATTGGTTCAAATATTGTTAGGAGTATCCATGGATTAAATGTGAAAGATAAGATCGAGACATATAGAAAAACATAACTCTACATAAGAATTGTCACATTTATTAATCCAAAGTACATTTTTTGCATTATTGATAGGCTTAGGCTCTATATCCATTATTATTCTAAATAACCTATGTCACCTTAAAAAATTAACATTTTAGGTTTCCATTCTAAATAATTATATGGAGTGAGAAGAGTTACTAATGCTTTTGATATAGTGTAGAAAATAAAGTGAAGTAAGAAAGTTAAAAAATAAGAAAAAAATTCAAGACAACCCCCTTTAACTCAATTGATGAAACCCCTAGTAAGAAAATATTTGGAACTTTATAATTAGTGCAAGTATGATTTCGACAAGAAATAAATGCAAATTGGAATTGATGAATCTAGCGATTTTCAAATTCTCAAAAGAGGATATAATGTTGAAGTTACAACTTTCCTATAGACTAAAGAAAAACTAATAGAATCATTATGAAGTACATGACTTTTAAAAAAATACACCTAAAATGATGTACTTGTATGTGATAAAAAAAAGCATCAGAAGGTCCCAAAATGAGAATAAAATAGTGTCACCTATAGAATATTGTTGGGTGAGTATTTTGTAATCCCTTTACATATTAAGAAATAGTGATTTCAACCATGGTTATGATGAGATAAATCTCTCCTCTCAGAAAGGGGAGGCTCCCTTCTTATTGCTCACTATAATTAACTAGAAACTAAAGTAATATATATACATTATGATTATCCATGGGGGGTGTCTCTATTATCATATCCTTGTTTTTTAGGATAAGAAAAACAAATAACAATTATATTCTCAAATACAACTAGTTAGAGCAATAATAATTGATACTTGCAAGTACCAGTGAATAAAAGTAACCGGAAAACACATGAAAGCACAAAGTCTTTTCATTGTCTTCAATGAGAGTTATGTAGTAATCAATGACGTAAGTTGGAGCACAAAGTCTTTCAACTCACTTCACAAAAAAATTCACACACTAAGTGAATAATCCCAAGCACAAAGTCTTCAAATTATCCTCCAAAAATATTCCAAGAGTAACCGTATCACCAGTTGTAGCACAAAGTTTGTCAACTAACAGTACGAATGATCCACAAGAATATAATTGAAAATTGCAGCACAAAGTCTACAAGTTTTCAACACGATTCACATACACGAAGTGAATAACTACGAGCTCAAATTCTTTATAATCCTCCACCAAGAAACGTTTTCAACACACACACAACTTCAAGTAAATAATATAATGCAAAGTTTATATAACTTATCTTGAAGGTCCTTCAACCATAATAAAGAAACACCACTTATCCAATCAATAATATGAGAAATCAATAAGAATGACATAAGAACATCCTTACTCATACAAATTTCATTCAACACAAAGTCTGATATCAAAAATTTCCTCCTTTATTAATTGGAATTGATCTTGCAATTTGAACACAAAGTCTCAAAGTTTATTCCCAATTTGGGCAGCACTTTGTTGCATAAGATTAAAGATAAAAATTACAAGTGATCTCTCTCATATTTATAGATGAGAGCTAAAGAGCTATTCTAGGAAAATTTTAACTACTTTGACTTATTCAAAATTGGAGTCAAGAATTATTGGAGGACTTCATTGTTGTTACATGTATTTATAATTTTTCAAATGACAAATGACATGTAATTTTTTCATACACAAATTACAAAAATATTGTAACTAAAAAATAATGCAAGGTAGATTTAGCCTTCTCCACCATCCTTCATGAGGAAATCATTGTGCTTCTTCAAAATGGCTCACACTTCATCTTTGGTTGGTTCTAAAGTATACTTGAAGATGCCATGAACTCTTGTAACTGAATCTCTGGTAGTGTTGTAGGCTTTTTGGTGCCTTTCAAGAACAATTTTCAAATTATTCAGAGCAAGCTTAATATCCATCATTTTGACCATTGAAGCTATTGAGAAAACTTTGTCTTCAAATTCCTTTTGAACCATTGATGTATACTCTTGAATAATTGAAACATTGGGAAGAAATTTATGGTTGTGTTTCAAAGCTTTCTTGCTTGATGACAGGCAAGAATTTGATCAAAACTGCTCAGGAACCCAGACACAAAAGATTAGAACGACATGTAAGAGTAGTTGAAATTTTTTTGTATTTTCTAGTGTTAGACAAAAATAGGATTTTATGCACTGGAAGCAAAATTCTGAGTAAATACATATGCTTTAGCAATTTAGATGAAAAGGTGGAGAAAAACTGAGTTCTTGCATGGGGTACATTACATTTCAAATGTATTGGCTCAAATTTTTTTAGATACTACATGTTGGATGTAGATTTGAGCCATTACATGGGCTTGGAAAGTTTGGATGTGATGGGGGCGAATAATGGAGAAATTGTGCATAAAATGGGGTTTGAGCGTGATGGGTGCAAAAAATAGAGTGCAATGGATCATCTTGGAAAAAAGGGAAAACTTTCCAGTGTTAGGAAAATTTTGGCAAAAAAGTGTATATGCGAATTTTAGAAATGTTGCAAGTGGAATGGAGCAAAATTTGTAGTAGCATTGAAAAATGGTGAGACTGCAAGTGGATTTGATGTTTTTGCAAAAAATTGCAGTGCCATTAAATTTTATTGACATTACAAGGGGATAGAACTTTGCGTTTTTTTGCAAATTCAATAAAAAATACCAATTTTACAACTTTGGCAAGATCACTTTAGTTTTTTGCTAAGTCATGAAAATTCAATGACCTTGCAAAAGAAACCTTTTCTTTTATTGTCGGGTTAGGGAAAAACCCCGACCCTACAAATGGAAGTTTTTATTCACTTGTATATTCGGCCAAAAAATTTCCTTCCAAATAAGCCACTTGGAAATATTTGATCACCTTGTATAGGTGGGGTCTTAAGCCACACATACAAGTGTCACATAGTATCATTGTAGGGTCAGGGAAAATCCCCGACTATACAACTTAAAGGATAAAGCTTAACTTCGCTTGTGCCATTGGTAAAACTTAACGATGATGCAAACAAAGCATTTAATTCGGTTTTACTTTCACTAGCGCAAGATTTCAAGGAAAAGTAAATGATAATGCAAGGTCAAGAAATTTCCATGACCTTGCATCCATGATCAACCATCAAAACAATCTTATATCAACAAAAAATGTTGAATGCACAAACTTTGAATCATTGTTTGCATCATTTTTGTATGGTTGGGGATAATACTTGACCCTTCATGTTGACAATATGTTTGTGTTCCTCGTATGCGTGGGTGGATTCTTGGTTTGTTCAGACTCTAGAGAATCATAGTACTTGATGGTTCTACTCATGACTAGGCAGATAAAACTCTGCCATTCCAAGTATGGTATAAGGGAAGATCCACAATTTTAGAAAGAACAATGTAATGTGGAGTTCTAAGCCCGTGTTACATAGAACAATGATAGCACTTCCAAAGGATTCAGCTCATACAAATGTAAAAAAAAAAAAAATCAACAAAAGTGTTTGATCCTACAGCAAAAACAAAGAAACGTGCAAACCCTAAAGGGAAGAACGAAGAAAAAGAACTAGGGTTCGTGGATTCTAACAAAACGAAAACCCTAAGTCGAAATCCTGTTGATTCTGCTCAAACCTATGTGCAAATGAGCTCACAGATGTAGGAAATTCCCAGAGGGAATGGGAGAAAGAAAATGGAAAAAATAAATGAAGAAAAGAGTGGTAAAAACCATTTAAAAACCGAACTCAAGAGCATTAAAATGTGACATTAATGACACTCGTGTGAGTGTCTCAATTGTAGGAGCAACATTTTTAATGCCTATGCAAATTGAAACTAGGTCACTCACTTGCAAGGTCGAAAAAAATTGCCGACCTTGCAAAAAAAATTATTTTTTGCAATGTAAAAAAATTTCTAACTCCTAACAACTAATTTTTGGAACTTGAGCCAAAAGAATAATTTTGACAAACTGACAGAGGTTAATGCTTGAAAGGACATTCTGAGACTAAGGACCACGTATGAGGGAAAATTGAGATTTGCTTCATTTTGTGTGCTTAGAGTACATAGGCTATGAAACTAATAAGTTTTGTAAGGGTTATCCTGTGAATTAAGAATAGTTGAATTCAAGGATAATAAATATATAATTTTTAATCAAATCATGTATCAAAATTAGAAAATACCTACACCACCATGAAGAGCATAGAAAAATATCCCAAATAAAAAAAATTCAAGAACTGTAGATCGTATGACTATGAATGGAGCCTCTAGAGATGTACTACCAAAATGAAAATTACAACTATGATGGTGGATAGAGTAGAGGAAATATTGATGATATCATGTCAATTTTAGAAAATGAATATTTGAATATTTTATCAAAATATTTCATGTGCCTAGAATATTCCATAACCACCATCATATTTGTCAAAACTATTATTCGTATGACTAAAATGGATCTTTTCTGAAATTAAAACCATCATTTGTAGGTCAAAAATCGTTTCTAGGTAGTTTGGTGGTTCTTCATTTGTGGAGGTGGAGATATGGTGATGCCACTTACTTTATCCACCTATGGAAAAGTGAATATAGAGTGACAGAGAGGCCATGGTGGAGTGTCAGAGATACCATAGTGGAGTGGCATAGGAGACCACTTACTAGTGGCACCATGATGGATCCCACTACTACTACTAGTGGTGGAAATGGTGGTACCATGGCCACCAATACTATACTATCATGGTTGGAATATTGTTTAATAAATATATATTGTACACCTACATAGGGGTCCTATGACCTCTCCAAACAATTTTTTTACCCCAAATGTACTCATCACCAAATCTAATAAAATTTATATGAAAATAGGGTTTTTGGGCCTTCCAAATGTAATGGTATGGTTTATTTGACATCAGATTCCTTAAAAATGAGTAGTTCCATTAATGCTATGAACAAAAACTCATTTACAAATTGGATCCTTAGAGTATAATTTGAGTGATGAAATCCAATCTTGACTTTCTTGAGCCTCTCAAACACTATGAAATAATTGAAAACATGATTAGGATTACTAAAAATCTACAAGCACCCAAAAATCTAAAAATACAATTGCAAAGCCAAGAGATTTTTTTACAACCCATATGAGGATGCAAGAGAAGAGGATATTGAATTTTAAGGAAAATACATGTGCAAGGTTATTAGCCACCCCTACCCCCTAATCTCTCATAAAATAGAAAATATAAGCTCTATCCTACCACCAGAATTTTGATAACATGTTAGAAACTATGATAATCTAGAAATTAATGAAAGGAAAAGAAACAATGAAGTTATAAATATAAATTATCACAAGATACAAATTACCACAAAGAAAAATAGCGTTAATAAATCTCAAATAGCATGAATGTATATACAAGCTAGAGGAGGATACATATATATATATATATATGCTTGATGGATGCATGAATCTAGGAGATGAGAATTCTAAGAGGTATAAATTAATTTTCAATCAATATCAATCAATATTAATTTTGAAAGGGGAGCTCTAAAGCATGCCAAGACATGGAAAGGGCTTCCTTTAAGTGACCTCATTTTCTGCAGACACCTAATTGTCTTTGTGGGGTTTGTGGTCTTTAAGAGCCTTTGGAAGGCCTGGGAGCTTATTAAATGACATATTCACATCTCCCAAGCCTTCTCGAATAATATAGTTTTTTCACAAAGGTTAGTTTGGTGGAATCTCTATCACAATGGTAAGCCCTTAGCATTAAAATAGGGTTGCTTAGCCAAGGCTTGGGAAAATAAAGGAATTAAATAAATTGCTGATATCTTGGACCAAGAAGGCTTGAAAGATTGGAATCTACTCAGCAATGAGTACAAGCTGTCTAACTCCAATTGGAGGACATACTCTGTCATAAGGGAGGCCTGTAAGGAGATTCTAGAAAACGCAAACCATGAGGTTGATTCTGATCAGTATAAGGACTTTAGATGGAGTGATGGCTCCTAGCTCACCAGGCTGAGTGTGAAAAAAGTGTACAACACCCTCACCAGCCAAGTTGAAATCTACAACCACTTAAACAAAACTTGGGAAACAAATTTGAATAGTCAAGAATGGGGAAAAGTGTTCAAAAATACTTGGGAAAGTGTGCTCGAGCCCAAGAAGGCCTGATTTCGTTGGCTCTTGCTGCTACAAAGGTTGCCAATTAAATACAAGATAGAAGATATTGAGATATACAGCTTATGCAAAGTGCCAGAGTCCATAAAACACATTTTCTTTGACTTTGTGTTCACAAGGAAGTATGAAATCTTTTCTTCCACAAACAATGCATATGGGATAAAATGAATAATTTAAGAATGGACAGAATTATTTTGTTGTTTTCTAATAATATTGGAAAAAGACTAATGTTGTTCTGGATTATTATTTCAACTAAAATCCTTTGGTTCATTTGGAAAAAGAGGAATGAGGAAAAATTCAACAAGGTTAAGCGTGCATGTATCGAGTCTTGTAAAAGGCTCACACTTTCTAATATTTCCATGCAGGTGGTTGTCATGATCAAGGTGTCCAAGGAAAAGTTCTTGAATCTCATTGAAGATGGTATTATTCCAATTAGTATACAGGAGGTCAACTTTGCACATGATTAGCAATACACCACAGAGGTCTTTCTCAAAGCTCTTGAGTTGTTCTAGAAGGAATATAGTGACATGGTAAGTAAATATGGCCATGGGGATGATGCCCCCCCACTAGTCAACATTGAATACTTCTCCTGAGAATAAATTGAGACAATAGGTTCACTCTTAAAGCTTAAGGATGCAGAACACAAGGCTAAATCCAATCTTTAAGGGATCGACTTTCCTCCCTCTTGATATGGTTGCAGCAAAATTAGCTTTTTGGAACTATTTTTGTGATATGTATCTTTATGTAAAAGCTAATATGTAAAACAAGGGGTTGTAATTTTTATGCAAATTATTTACAAAGATGTAAGGGACTAGGGTAGACTGTTAGTTGGTTTTCTTTTTTGAAAAATATGTGTGTGGCATTGCTATAAATTGTTTGTCATGATGTATATTATTGTTCTTATGATAATTAATACAAAAAAAGAGGTGTATTAACTCAATCTAATTGAAACAAAGGTGGCCTTGAGTAAATACATATGGTATCTAACTACATTAAAAATTAATTCCTCAATACCCATTTATTTATTCTTTACATGAGATCTCAATGTCATTTGTAGAGAGGGATTCTTCTTTTTTCCTTTACACCTCTTCACTATTGTTCATTCTTTTGTTTGATGAGATTCTATAAAATGCTCCATTTTTTTGGACTATCCCTTTGAAAATCAAAAGGAAAATCCTCCTCCAATGAGAAGGGGTGCACCTCTAATAAAAAAAATTGTGAATACTTTGCATAATTTGTAGATGAAATTTGTAATAATTTAAGAAAATATTTATTTCCTAACACATAGTAGCCAATTTTAAGTAATCCTTCAAATATCTCCAATCCCAAGGAACCTACATCCCTAGGGATATTAGTCAATCCATACTCATTTTTCTTTATTTAATAGAATTGAATCTTTTGCTAGCACACAAACATTTTTTTCTTCACAATTTTATCCATTCTTATGCTACTTCTCTGAACTATTTATCTTATAGAGAAAACTACATATCAATTGATGATTTGGATTTTCATTTTTTCACCAAGAGGTCTTTATAGAATGAAATATAAACTATTATACTCTTTTATTATTTTTCCACAAAATGTAAAGTTAGCAATGATTCAAAGTCATTTAGTAAATATTTCTATTTTTAAAGAAAATTTTCAATACAACATGGAAACAACAGTCTGCCTATGTAACTATAGAATACATAGTTCTTTTTCATATGAACACAAATTTGTAAAAGAACATAACAAATAATAAAGATAATAGAGGTAATAGAGGTAACGCATATAACATTAAACACATTAAACCTATAGGTTATAAATAATATGATCACAACTACGTAGACATAAATCTAATGAAATACTAAACTACTTATCTCTACCATACACTCCAATCCCTCAAATGAGTAGCCAACTAGACAAAGGTTTGAATTCTTCTACTCACAAAAACATCAACAACATGCATTACTGATTCTCAAAACATGAATCCAAGATTTTTAACTAATAGAGGTTCTCTATTACTTCATGTATTAGAGATGCCAAGTATCAGATATTAATTTTTTTTGTTGAATAGTAGAAAAGTGTGTGTAAGAAGTTGAGTCCACTTTTTGGTCAAAAAGTGGAAGTGTTTTTCTTGATTTTTAGAATTTGTCACATTTGACCTAAAAATTTGAAGTACATAAATATTGAATCTTAAAAAAATTTAGTAATATGAAATGTAGTATTCAAAGTCTTGTTTCCAAATATGTAATTTATTTAATACCCAAATTCATTACAAATTGATTTTTAATAAGCATGTATAAAAATCACTATTTAAGTCACTGTTTTTACCATACCATGCATATGTACGTCAACCATATTTTGACCTAAATAATTATATTTTTCTGAATCCTTTTGGGAAAAGATCTGTAACACATTGATGATTGTGCATGATATTTTTTTGTAATTTTTTTGAAATATTTTTTAATTAATTTTGTATTGGCCATAATTATTGTTTTGAAAATCCCTCATGTACGTCACACATAAGATAACCTAAACTTATCATTTTTTTATTTTATTTTTCAAATTGAAAAGAATTGTCTAATTGTGTACATACAATTTGTTTTCAAAAAATATATTTTTTTAAAAATTTATTAAAATAATAAGAAGACCTAATTTATTTCAAGTCTATGGACCAGTTTCATAAAAAAATATTTGAAAAATAGAAAAAAAATCCAATTGTAAAAAAAATTACAATTGTTGTTTAGGTTCTTGGAAGGAATATTCAAAAGTTGGTGGACTCTAAATCCCTAAAAGGTGTTTAAGCTACCTCCTCTTTTGATAGACTCCCACCAACAATTTGTTGATGATACTTTATTATTTGGGAAAGCCTTAGTGGGGGAAGTTGGACTTTGGAAACAAGTTGTAAATGATTATGCGATTATTTTTGGCCAATTTATCAACTATGAAAAAAGTAAGATATGCTTCTTTAAAACTAACCAAATGGTCAAGGAAAGAGTGGTGAGAATATTGGGATGTTAGGAAGCATTCCTACTTGCGGCCTACCTTGTGTTACCTTTGATTTCCAAGAAGTTGGAAAATAATTACTGGAATCAATTGATTGAGAGAGTTCAAAAAAAAATGGTTGGTTGGAAGGGGAAGCTTCTAAGCTTGGCTGGGAAGATCCAACTATTGAAAGCCTCCTTACAAAATATTCCTATTTACTACTTATCTCTCTTCAAAATTCTAGCCTTCATAGGGGAAAAAATAGAACAAATTCAGAGAAGATTCTTGTGGTCTAGAATATAAGAAAAAAATAGATTGTCTCTGGTTAGTTGGGAAAATGTGTGCACTCCAAAAAGTGTTAGTGGTTTGGGGATAAGGAGAATCAGTTTGCTTAAAAAATCCTTAACTGCTAAAGTTGGTTGGAACCTCCTGGAAGGGTCTAAAGATTGGGTAAATATTTTCCAAGCCAAGTATCTGAAGAATAGGAACCCTGGTTGTTTCCTCTCTATGTCGGACTTGCCTAGTGGTTTTGTTTTATGGAATCACCTTGTTAAAATAAAAAAATGTAATTAAATTGGGAGTTAGAAAGAGAATTGGGAATGGTAAAAATATTGACTTTTGGAAGGACCCTTGGATCGAGACTTCTACTTTTACCTCTAGTGATGGATTAAATCCCCTCAAACAAAGCTTTACCAAGATATGTGGCAAAAAGGTTTCTGACTATGTCAATTGGGAGATGGATGAACATAATTGGAAGGAGTTCAATATGATATTAGGGAGGGCTAATTTAAGAGGCCAAAGATAAATCAACTGGGATATGACCCTGATTAGGCTTCACAATCTAATTAAGGAGGCAAAGTGGTTTGATAGTGAAAGGGAAGATGAATGGGTTTGGAAGAGCAACCCTTCTGGTCGTTTCTCTGTTAAATGAGCCTATGAGGAATTGGTCAAGCCCTTGATAGACATCAAAGATCGTCTCTATGAGAAGTGTGGTTGAAGAATTTGGTTCCTAAAATTACTGATTCTAGTGGGTTGCCTCACATGGAAAAATTTTGACCATCGGCAATTTGGTTAGAAGGGGGTTCTAGTTGGTTAACAAATGCTCCCTTTGCAAGTAAGATGAAGAGTCAATAATGTACATCTTCTTTCACTGCCAGTTCTCCAGAGAGGTTTGGTCCTTCTTCCTTCCATTGTTATTCATTGAATGGGTGTTTCCTCATGCAATTAAGTTGTTTATAGAAAGCTAGTCAAATTGCCCCTTTTCCCATTAAGTTATTGTCGATCTTTGGAACCAATTTCCCCCCTTTATTACGTGGGGAATATGGAAGGAAAGGAATAACGTGATCTTCAGGGAAGTGGAGAGAAGCAACCATGAAGTTTGCATGATAATAAAAACTCAAATTAAGGAAAATATGGAGGTTGGAAGATACAGTTTCTCCAAAGTTTGGCCAAGTCACAAAGAGATGAGAATAAAGTAGAGTTGGGGTATTAGCAAGGATCTTACTATCCTAAATTGGACCAAGATGTTGACTATAAATTCTATATTATGGACCCCTCCTCAGAAATATTGGATCAAGTGTAACTTTGATGGGTGCTCTAAAGGTAACCCAGGTATAGCAGGGGCAGGGGGATTGCTCAGAAACCACAAAGGGGAGTGCATAGTAAGCTTCAGTGTTAACTTGGGTGTTTGTTCCAATAACAAATTTGAGGCTATGGCTGCTTTAGGGGGCTTAAAGACTCTTAAGGAGTATGGCTTAAAAATTTCATCCTGGAAGGAGATTCAGAGTTAATTGTGACATATTGAATGGAGTGGCTATGCCCCCCTGGGAGATAAAAAATATTATTGACAAGTGTCTGTCCCTCAAGAGTTATTTTACCAACTACAAGGTGCAACATATTTACAGAGAATGGAATAAATTTTTTGGTTGTGCTTCCAATGAGGCATTGAGGTGTATAGGGTGGACCCATTGGGTTAATAATAACCTATCGAGGTCTTTAAGGGATATGATTCTAAATGAAAAAATTGAATATGATTATAATTTACAAAGATGATGCGTGAAATTGGAGATGGAAGTATGGGAGACCAAATTTTTTTAAAGGAATGCAGTTTAATGATGATAATAGTGGTACGGTGTTGAGTTTGTTGATCTTCTTTGGAGGTAAAATTAATCATTATCTCCTTCCCGAGGTGATCAAGACCCACATGGATATTTTCAAATTGTGAAGGGATGTCAAATCCAAATGTGCCAATATGAGTAATGTCAGCTCTCCCCATATTTGTGAATATTTGCAAGGTAAGATTATTAATGTGAAGTTAATCACTTGCAATAATAATTATGAGATTGTGGCTCTAGGAATTGTGTCATTGGCTCCCCATAAAAGAAAGTTCTCGATTGCTCATTTTTTATGGGCTTACTCTGAAACTTTGAGAAAAAGGGTTTACTGCAAGATTGGTAGAGAGCCGAAGAAGTGGGTGGTTATGAGGAATAGCTCGCAATAGTCAAAAAAATTGCAAAGTGCTAAGATGGGTGGGCCGAGGAAGTGCACTGAGCCTCCAAATTTCCAAGCGCTCAAGCAGAATATGAAATTGTGGGGATTATTTGATAATGCAGGCATGGCACATTTCTTTGAGTCAATGAAGGGCTATAATGAGAGCCCAACTGCCAAGTTCACCAATTCTTGGAGAAAGGGAAATGTTGCTATAGGTGCTGTCAAGTTTGAAGTGACGATGAGGTTTATCGTGTAAGCTATAGGATTACAAAATCAAGGTATAAAGGTGGCTAAGAAGAGTGGGGTTGACTACCAAATGTTTGTGGACAAGTTTCTGCATGACGGGGAAAATCTGAAACGCTTCCAAAATGGGTATGCTAGGTTAGAGATTTTGCCTCCCTATGCCCTGGAAAGTTTGTTTATCATGATATATTTTATGTTGGAAGGGAGATACATGTCTATACATGCATATCATTTCCCTTTTCTAAATCACATTAGGCATGGTGAAAGAATTAATTTTCCCTTCTACTTATTGTCTTCCCTACAAATGAATATAGAGAAAGGTGTTATCCCTCCCCTGCATCAAGGATTGATGCTTTCTCTATATAAGAATGTGCTTGCACTAAACTCTCATGGTAACCCTCTTATGGGTAGAAATGACAATAAAAATCCCAATTATGTTGAAAATGTGGAACCCCCTTGTGGATGAAATCCCCGCTGTGAATCCTAATCCTTGCACACTCCCCATTATTTCCGCTAGAAGGGTGTTAATTCTTGAAAAGAACCCTTCCTTTGTTGCTAATGTTTTGAACCCTTCTACCCCCGTGTCTCAAAAAATTGTTGGTAAAGGTTCCTTTCAGTTTGATCTTATGAAAGCAACTCTGGAGAAGAGAAAACACTCTCCTCTTCTCCTGGATTGACCCAAGGCTAATTTTTTTAAAAAGACCCTAATCCTCAAAATGAGGTCATTACTATCAATGAAGAGGGCTTGTAAAAAAAGGATTTGAAAGAGAACAAGCAAAGGCAAGGGAGTAGAGGTAGTGGTGGTTGCAGGTCAACTCACTCGACTAAGGCTGCTTCTAAGGATAAAAAAAGAAAACAAAAAATTACTATATATGAAGAGGAAGACTTGGATATTGAAGATTTCAAAGCCCAGATTGATGAAGATTCCGACGAGATGAATTTTGAGGATTCTTCCTATGAAATGGGGAAGAGGATTCAACAGAAGAGAAGGAAGATGATGATGAGGAGCAAACTAAGATGGAGGAGGACCAAAAGAATGACGATCTATTTGTGTCAGATGCTGGGAATACCAACAATGAGACTAATACTAATAATTCAAGCATGGATTTTATGAAAAGTAGAATTACTTGCAGGTATAGATGGATGACATGGAGAAAACCTTGGTCACGTTGATGAAGGTGACTAATAGGATGATGTGAAGGGTTATGTTTGGTTTTATTTCTGGAAAAACTAAAATCAACAAAAAGCTGAAAAAATTGGGGAAGCATGATGATCTGAAGGAGCTAGATGATTTAGAGGGACCTAATTGGAGGGAGTACATCTCCCTCATTGGAAAATATGGCGACATATTGAGGAAAGCCAAGTAATCTCTTTCTCTTTTTATGTTGTTTAATGTTTTCTCTCCTCCTTTTGTCTTTCTGCTTCCAGATTTTAGATTGCTATTTCATAATAGCTTTGTTACGGTTTAAGACTACTTGGTATATGGTGGATTTGATTAATGGCCTGTGTAGCCTTAAGAACTCTAGCAATAACTTCATTTTTTTTATTAATTATGGTTGGTCTATGGTTATAGTTATGAATTATGGCTTGTGTGTTGCTCTAGATGCTATTTTTTGATACTGGTTGGTGGTGCCATTTCCCACCTTGTTTCTATTATTTTTTGTCCATTGGTTGTAACCATGGGATCAGGGCCCTTTCCCTACTTATCTAATAAAAAAAATTACATATTTGGAATCTACACAATCTCATCTATATTGGGTTTTAATTTCATAAAAAACATATGCAAAAACATCTTCAGACATATGTCCAAAGTCACTCTTTTCTAGTGGCACTGAAATGACCTTCAAGTTGCAAGTAAAAGCAGGTCCAAAGCTAAGGTTCGGGTCCCCAAGCCTTTTCCTGACCTAAAACCCATAGTATAAACCATGCCTACAATTCAAATTTTAAGAAATGGGATCTCGCTTAAGAAACGAGATCTTGTTTCCTAAACAGGATAAAAATTACTGTCAAGTCTACAACTTGCATCTTGCAACAATGTACAACCAAAAACAACTAATTCTATTTTTGTTTTATCAAACCTTATCTTCTATATGCTCTTGAACTTGTAATTTCATTTGAATTTTGGAAGGAGGCAACATTGGGACAATTTTGGAGTGGAATTGGGTTCATTTTTTGCTCATTTGAAGGAGGAATAAAAAAGGAAAGACTTTTACTATTGAAATTCATTTGTACTTCAGAATTTTGTAATCATGGGATCACAATGTCGTCAAAAGAGGAAATATAGGAATTGGTTGACCCCAGAAGAAATTCAAGCAAAGAGAGAGGAGGCAAAATAACAAAGAGATAGAATAATGAGGATTTGAGCAATAATAATGTTGAAGCATCTGGTTCTATGACTATTGAAGATGAAAACATTAAAGAGACCATGGATGTAGATGATGTAAATTTGAAAGAGGTGAATGTGGAAGATAATTTGATTATAGAAACTAATCCTGGTATGTCTTCAAATCTTCCTTTTAATTCTATGGAGAATGTGACATTAGGCATGAATCTAGGTATGTCTTCAAATCCACATTTGAATGATATGGAAAATTTGATTTTAGATGATATTTGTATTGATCATTTAGAAGAAGCTAGAGATAACAATGTTGAGATTGATTTTATTCGTAGACAAGTTGTAGAAATGAATATTGAAAATGAAGTCCCTTGTGTTGGTGAAAATGAAAATCCTTTTGTTATTGAAAATAAAAATCCTTGTGTTGGTGAAAATGAAAATCCTTTTGTTGATGAAAATGAAAAACCTTGTGTTGTTGAAAATGAGAATATTTTTAAAAAAATTGAAAGTACTATTTTGAATAATCTTCATAGTAAGATTTCTTGGAGATGAATAAGAACATATGCCAATAGATTATACACACAATTTTTTTATAAAAAAAACTATTATTTCAATGTCAACTCATGATGCAATTGATGAGAATGTGGAAAATGAGAAAAGTAATGAAAAATTTAGGCATTTTTGTGAAACCAAAAAGAAAGGATGAATCACTTAAATATGATATATCTACTGTTGCTAGTGCCATTGAGTCTATTAGAAATAAGAGTCAATCTAAAGATAAGAATGTGTCACGATGAGCTATAACATCGATTATAGTTACTAAAATAACTTTGGATAAAAGAATGTTAAGCAACAATATTGGAATTCTAAATATACATCCTTAAACATTGGTAAGAGCATAAAAGAGGAGATAAAGTATAGAAAATGATCCAATCAACCAATATTGGAGTTTTAGTTGTTGACTCCCAAGGTCTAACATGAAATTGAATATTGAAATCAAATCTTTGGTTGAAAAATATTGGCATGATAATACTAGGTATCATCTAATGCTAGAGATGTTTTGAAATTAAGAGTGAGGTCCAAACTTTGTGATCCTCATCCAAAACACCTATTAGACACAACTCAAATTGAATTTTATAGAAATTTTTTAAATGATTTAGTGTTACCTGGAAATATTAGCATAATTCAAAGATCATTTAAAAATATAAACCTTGGTATGTAAAAATTAATAAGCAAAGAATCTCAAGTGGTTGTAAAACGCATGTGCATTTTTGTTGTTATTATGATGTGTTTTGATATATGCGTTTTACTTTACATACTAACATGATTATGCAGGAATGTGGTATTAATATGCCACTTGAAACAATCAAGAATATTATAGTAGGTTTGTTTTGTGAAAGATCTAATGGGAATTTATTTTATTTAAGTTCATGTATTTCTAGATAATGCACTAGTTTTGGCAATCTTTCATTCTTAGGAGTTTGTATGCATGAAAGTGTTGAAAATGATTTTGGACAACAATTAGTAGATGTTAAAGGATCTAAAAATGTTGAGTATTCTTTAAAGGATAAAAAATTTGGAAAGCTTTGTGATTTAGTCACAAAACAAATTTAGTGTACATGCATTCATATCAAAATTTAAAAGTAAGATTGTACCAAACTATGCCAAACACTCTCAACATGCTTGATGACTTGATGGATAATTTTGCACATGTAGAAACACATTTCCAGTTGGAACTATACTATCAGTGGTTGATTTTGCAGAAAACTATACTCTTTCTCCATAAGAAGAAATTTAATCACAAAATTATAATTCAATGTAGGTGGCTATGTTTGTTCATATTGTATATAGGCATGCAAATGATAGTACAAAGGATGATATAAGTTTTTTGAGGGAATATCATTTTTATTTGAGAAACAATCGGTTACACTCGTAAGATTTTTTTCAATATTGCTTCAATGTATTTTATACAAATTTAAGATAAAGAGGAATCCAGATGACATAACATCTCATATGGTCAGATAATTGTACAAGACAGTTCAAGAATGCTCAAATGTTTTATCGATTAAGTAGAATTCACAAGGAACATAATATCTAACATATGTGGAGATTTTTGAAGCTAGACATGGTAAAGGAGAACATGTTGGAGCCTGTGCATGTGTTAAAAGAATTTTCGCTAGAGAGAAATTAAAATTTGAGGATGCAGTAAAATTGAAAGATGCACATGCAATTGTGGATTGGTGCAATGCAAAATTATCTATAGGATCAAGTGAGTAATCTATAGTTCAATGATTCTTTTGGTTGGTTGAAGAAGAGAACATTCTACCTAGACTTGATTGTGAGACAAATAGAGGATCTACTAAATGACATTCATTTAAGAGTTTGAATGCAAGCACATGGACTATCTGGACAAGAGAGATTGCATGTTTTTATTAGTTTTGTATTTCAAAATATTGGGAAGAATGTGAGAATATAGAATGGGTTGAAGAGTGGAAGCAAAGATCGTTGACACCTACACAAATACACGATCAATATAAAACAATTGAAGACAATGATAAAGTGTTTGCATCAGATGACTATGACCGTGTTTCAGACCTTGTACAAGAAGGTAATTTAATTTAATTTATTTCACTTTATTACTATTTTGTAATATATTTAATTGTATATGAATGCATGTATGTAGATTGGTCAAATTATATGTCACACAAGTTATTGAATTAAATTGTGTTTACAAGACATGTGCATGTTGTTGTTGCACCTGAGGAGAATGAAGGGGAAATTAAATATTGGTTGGCTTGATGTGTGGAGACTAAACATAAGTTAATAGCACCTCGATAAAATGATGATGGCTATCATTATCCAATAGGTTCGGTGGTGGTTGTTGGCACTTGGCTACAAAAATACCTAACAAGGAAGAATGGTTTTCCTGCATTCAAAGATTATCAAACACATAAGAATATTATACAATACTCACATTTGGTGGTGGCAACAAATATAAAACTAGTGAGGTATCGTGGAAGACCTGCTAATAAAGATTTATGGGCAATTGCTATGGAAGAGAATGAGACAATCTTAGATACATTGCAAAAAAGAAAGGATACCGATGGTATAATGGAATAAGTAAATACATGTAAGTATATATAATTTTATATATTTAAATACATGTTTTGATGATATATTGATATTTCTTATGTACATAGTGAAAATTGATTTATTGTTATTTTGTATCCTTAAGCTATCATCACATTCATCACATACTTTGAGACAAAAAAGAGAGGATGTAGATTCAACCTACAACATGGAATACTTGTAAATATAGGTAAGTATATATATAGTTTTATATATTTAAATACATGTTTTGATGATAAATTGATATTTCTTATATACATAGTTAAAATGGATTTATTTTCATTTTGTATCCTTAAGCCATCATCACATACTTTGAGACAAAAAAGAGAGGATGTATATTCAACCTACAACATGGAATACTTATAAATACAGGTAAGTATATATATAGTTTTATGTATTTAAATACATGTTTTGATGATAAATTGATATTGCTTATATACACAGTTAAAATTGGCTTATTGTCATTTTGTATCATTAAGCCATCATCACATTCATCACATACTTTGAGACAAAAATGAGAGGATGCAGATGACCTACAATGGAATACTTATAAATACAAGTAAGTATATATAGTTATATATAAATTTAAATGCATGTTTTTATGATAAATTGATATTTCTTATAGACACAGTAAAAATTTATTTATTATCATTTTGTATCCTTAAGCCATCATCACATTCATCACATACTTTGACACAAAAAAGAGAGGATGCATATTCAACCTACAACATGGAATACTTGTATATACAGGTAAGCATATATATAGTTTTATATAAATTTAAATACATTTTTTGCTGATATATTGATATTGCTTATATACAAAGTTAAAATTGATTTATTGTCATTTTGATATCAAGTGGCATGAAGAGGCTACATTTTGATGATCTACCACAAGTTTTGGATTTCCTTGAGATGGCATAGCCACATTTTGTAAATATTGTTTTGATTTGGCATATATGTCAAATTTATATTTGTACATACATAATTATTGTACAATTTTATATATAAAAATTTATATTCGACATATTTTATTTGTTATGTGCATGTTTTTCTACTTCAAAACTTAAAATTTGAATGTATAATCACTTTATCATGTATATTACTGTTAAATTTGGTTGCCTTGGGAAACTTCACCAAATTTGATCCCCTTAAGCCATCATCTCTCCTAGGACCCCTTAATTCATATATATCCTAATTAATTATATCTATTGTGATTGAACATGAGACATACCTTGAATTCTTTAATCCCCTTAAGAAATTTTTGAATTCTTTGATCCCCTTAATACATCCTATTAGGACCCCTTAATCCATCCTACGAGGACCCCTTAAGCCGTCATTTCTCCTAGGACCCCTTAATTAATTATATCTATTGTGATTGAACATGAGACATAATTTGAATTCTTTGATCTCCTTAAGCAAATTTTGAATTCTTTGATCCACTTAAGACATCTTATTAGGACCCCTTAAGCCATCCTACGAGGGCCCCTTAAGCCATCTTTTCTCCTAAGACCCTTTAATTCATGTATATCCTAATTAATTATATCTATTATGATTGAACATGAGACATACTTTGAATTTTGTAATCCCCTTATGTAAATTTTGAATTCTTTGATCCCCTTAAGAAAAATTGAATTCTTGTATATTGTTAATTATCATGATCTTGAATGGTTTTGGTTAGTTTTTGGTCTAATAAATGGTTTATATACTTGCACATATAATGTAATGTGCTTCACATTTGTATAATTCCTTAATCCTATTCTAATACTATCGAATTTTTTGACTATGAATCAAATATAAAGTAAAAATATTTGAAATTCTTATGTTTTTACAAACTTGTGAATATTTTATTATTGTTATCACTACTATAAGTAATTCAATTTTATAAATCTAACTGTAAGAAACTTATTGCAAATGAATAAGGTGGTGACCTTAGATAACATTAGTGTTAAATTATTTTTCAAATCCTAATTTATAATGTATGAAAATATTGAAATTTAATGATAAAATATGGTCTCATGAGGGGAACTAATTTGTTCAAGTTAAAATGCATAAATTTACGTGTAAATTATTAAAACAATAATAGTCCATAAAATACTGAAATTAATAAAGTCCATGAAACAATATATAAAGTCCATGAAAATAAAAAAACATATGTATAGATCTAGTCCATGAAATACTGAAATATTGAAACATGTACATATAGAGTCCATGAAATATTGAAACATATATAGATCTAGTCCATAAAATACTAAAATATTGAAACATGTCTAAAGAGTACATGTAATGTACTAAAACATATATAGAGTTTGTGGAATTACTAAAACATGAAATGCACTAAAACATATATATCTAACTCCTATCATCCCTATTATTAAGAGACCTCTCCACTCCACGTGAACTAGGATGATTTGAATCAGTCTGTACAAGAGAAAGAAACTTGAAATCAGATTTAAAATGTTTAAAAATGATTTAACTCAATTTAATTTATAAATCATAAAAATTACCATACGAAGTTGCTCATCTTCTGTGATGACCTATTCTGCATGCTCTACTATAGAACATATAAAAACTTTAAGTCGTCCATCATGTATAATATAATTGAATATAAATATAATCAAAATTTTAAATTAATATATGAGGCTTGTTGAACAAGACAACTGAGAGGGGGGGTGAATCTGTTGTGACAAAATTTAACCTTTAAAAACTTCCACTAAAAATTAGATCACTCACAAATCCTTTACCCTACTAATATGATTAATCATTAAGTGCAAAGGCATAAACACAAAAACACCACACATACACAATAATGCCAAATTTACATGGAAAACCCAATAAGGGAAAAACCACAGTGAGGATTAGCTCACACTATAGAGAATACCAAAATTGATTAGAAAGGCTCACTACCAAAGAAGGCTCACTACCAAAATAAGACTCATTGTCCATATCAGGATTCACTATCCAACAAGGGTTAACCACCTGGAGGGCTCATTGCCACATAATTACAAAGAAGATAGAAGAAATTTGTTATAGAGAGAAGAACAATCTCAATGCAATAGAGATTTCCACCACAATTCGCTCAAGCACTTGTAGACATGCATGAATGATAGAGTACACCTTCAACTCACTACCTCTAGAAACTCAACAATTTGATCTCACACTGATCTGCCCAAACTCACAACATATACACACTAATTCACATCTATCTCGCATCTATCTTGCTTGCATTCTTTGTCCTTATTTCACCAATATATCATCCTATATTTATACCATCTTCAACTTTGAAATATATCCAAAGTCGGCCACACACCATTTACATTTTAAAATTCAAATTAGGTTGGTACCAAAACATTTTAGGGTAGAATTAGAATGAGGGTGACCCAAACACATGCTTCCATAAGCTTCGAAAGTAGTGTTAAACACAAGGTTAGCCAAACCAGTGTAAAACACATAAATCAATTAGGCACACATAACCTTACCACAAACCAATCTTTCTAGATAAAAAAATTAACTTGAAAACATTCCCAATAGATTTTCTTGAAAATCAAGTCACAATAATCGAACAAGAAGAAATCCAGAGCAACTACATTTCTCTCAAACCTCAACTAGATACACAGAAAAACACAATTCATAATTGGTGAACATAACTCACATTGTACAATGATCTAGAACCCCAAATATATGGATATAACAGTTTCCAACAACCATGATCAACATATCTAAACCATACGAACATAGAAGTGAATCCAGAAGGAAAACCCAAAGTAACCATTGAACACCTACAACCTTTCTTCATTACAATTTTCTCAATATCCTCGACATATACAACTAATAACCATTATTCATGACATCAATGACAAAAACAACCAGTTGATAACCAGTTAACCAGTTGACATCAATGACAAAACCTTCATGCTTGCTTCATACTTGCAACAATATCCCCCTTTGTCATTGATGGCAACACATGATGTGAAAAACCATTAAAGACAACACAACATCTCTGAACACACTTCCTCATGATTTTAATTTCCATTTCTCCCCTTATTAGATAATATTTTTCACATGGTACTCTCTCTCTCTTCACATCTTTCTCTCCCCCTTTGACATCAATGGCAAAGGAAAAATAATGTATTACATTGATTTCCCCTTTGTCATTAAGAACAAAATACTCTTTCAATGACAACGCATGAAAATGCATGACACTACCTACTCCCTCTGAGAGGTAGCCACCAAAACATCAGTCCAAAAGAAGGATAGATCCATTGAACCATCAAATTGATGCACCTTCATATGCATCTAGTTCAAGAAAGGAGGGGTAATGACCCCTAACTTCTCTCAGAGATAATCGAAAGTATCTTTAGGAAGAGCCTTCATAAATACGTCAACTTGATCCTTTGTAGGTACATACTCAAGCTTTACTTCATTTTCCACAACCTTCTCTCTCAAAAAGTGATACCTGATAGATATATGCTTTGTCCTTGAGTGCATCATTGGATTCTTTGAAATTTTAATTGCACTTGTATTATCATAGAAGATAGAAATAGGATCATCATAAATTACTATGATATATTTTAATGTTTGTTTCATCCAAACAAGATGTAGCAACAATATATTCAGCTTAAACAGTATAAATAAATTGAATCTTTTTTCTTACTCAACCATTATACCAATCTACAACCAAGAAAGAATGCACCACCACTTGTACTTTTCCTGCCATCTACACAACTAGCCCAATCTGAATCTATATAAGCACTTAGTGTAAAGTCAGTATACCTAGGATACCACAAGCCATAATCCAGAGTGTCATTCAAATACCTAAATATCCTCTTAACAACAATAACATGTGTTTCTTTAGGATCTTCTTGAAACCTACCCACAAGATAAACTGCATGCATAATATCTAGTCTAATAGCAATTAAATACAACAATCCACCAATCATAGATCTGTACTTGCTTTGACCAACCTTAGGTGAATCATCATCTTTACTTAATTTGTGACTAGTCACCATAGGAATGCATACCGATTTGGAACCATCCATCCCATACTTCTTCAAAATTTATCTTACATACTTTGACTGTGAAATAAAGGTCCCTTACTCTGTTTGATTAATTTGTAGCCCAAGGAAGAAATTCATTTCACCAAACATAGACATCTCAAATTATTTTTGCATCTCTTCAACAATCATCTTGCACATAATTTCATTTCCTCCAAATATAATGTCATCAACATATACAACCACTATCAAGATCTTGTCATTTTCAATTTTAAAATATAGATTACTATCTGCCATACCTTTGTTAAAACCTTGTTGAATCAAATATCTATCTAACCTTGCATACCAAGCTCTAGGAGCTTGTTTCAATCCATATAAATCCTTCTTCAATATGCAAACCATATCCGATTGATCTGACAACTAAAATCTTTCTGGTTTTTCCATGTAGACCTCTTCCTCTAATTCACCATTCAAGAATGCACAATTAACATCCATTTAATAGTCTTTGAAATCTTTATGAGAAAAAAATGATAAGAACATCCTGATAGCTTCCATTCATGCCACCAGAGCAAAAGTCTCCTAAAAATCTATACCTTCTACTTGTGAGTAACCCTTACACACAAGCCTTGCTTTATTTTGACCACTTCTCCATTTTCATTTAAATTTGTTTCTGAATATCCACTTTGATCCAATTATGTTTTTATTTGTCAGTCTAGGGACCAATTCCCATGTTTTATTCTTCTCAATCTACATAAGTTCTTTCTTCATAGCTTCCATCCAATGCTCATCTTTGCATGCTTCACTTGCGGTCTTTGGTTCAATCCCAAAAAGTAAACACAGATTTATCTCATCAATAGCAACAAATTTTCTTCTTCTCAATACTCCTTTCCTCTTGTTTCCAATGATTTGATCTTCTAAACGATTTTTTTTCACATATTTAGGTGTCTTAGGGGACACCACCGAGGCTTTTTCTTCTTCTTATTCTTCTTCATTCTGCTTCTCCTTTCTTCAAAAATTTATTCAGCTCTTACACAATCAGGTTCATCAGATACATATCCATCAACTACAATTGAATTCTTCATTGATTCATCAACCTTGACATTTGTGCTTTCTACAATCTTTCCTAGCCTTTTATTGAAACATCGGTAAGCTTTGCTCTTAGTAGAATATCCAAGGAAAATGTCTTCATCACTTCTAGCATCAAACACTCCTAAATTTTCTTCATCTTGTCTAATATAAAATTTGCTTCCAAATACCTTGAAATACTCAACAGTAGGAATTCTTCCACACCATAGCTCATAGGGGGTTTTAGTACTATTAGCTCTTGCTTGAACTCAATTGAACACATAAACAACAATGTGAATAGCTTCTCTCTAGTACACTTCTGGTAGACCAACTTCAATAATCATTGATCTAGTAGCTTCTTGAATAGTTATATTCTTTATTTCAACAACTCCATTCTACTGAGGAGTTCTTGGAGAAGATAACTATCTTATTATTCCATGACCTTCACAAAACATATTAAACTCATGGGAGGTGAATTCACCACTTTTGTTAGACCTCAAACATTTTATTCTCAAATTCACTTCATTCTCAACCATAGCTTTGAATGTCTTGAATCTATCTAATGCATCAGACTTCTCTTTGAGAAAAGTAACCCATGTATACCTAGAGTAATCGGCAATCAAAAGCATAAAGTACCTTTCACCTTATAGACTTCTCACTCTTATAGAACCACAAATATTTGTGTGAACCAAATCCAGTAGTATATTTTTCCTTTGATCTTAAAGTTATTTATCACTTGCTTTCCAAACTGACAATTCCTACACATAACATTAACAGGTTTTGTAATCCTTGGTAAATCTCTCATGGCTTGCACTGCACTGATCCTCCCCAAGTTATCAAAATTCATTTGGCACATTCTTTAGTGCCATAACCAATTGTCATTAATCTAATTCATAAATCAACATCCATCAACACCCTTAATTTGATATATATTTCCTTTAGACTTCTTTCCTGCAACAATCACTGTTCTGAATCCTTTCCCGATTTCACATCTCTTATCCTCAAAAATAAGATTATATCCCTTACTACACATTTTTACAACACTCAAAAGATTATTCCTTAAACCCTTAACATAGTAGACATCATCAATATTATGCTTGCCATCAAAAATTATTGAACCTATACCACAAATCTTAGCACCAGTATCATCTCCAAACATAACTAAGCCTCCATCATATTTTTTAGTTTGAAAAAATTGCTCTTATCACTAGTCATGTGATGTGAACAACCACTATCAACAACCCAATAGTTCTTTTCTTGTTTAGCATGTAGGGCATAAATTATAGTATCTTCAACTTTCTTCAGAGGACATTCCTTCACCTGTCTTTCAGATTTAGCAGAAGTAGGTTCATCTTTTATAGCCAAGAACAAGAATTCATTTTCATCAAAATCTCCACAATCAAATTCTTCATCAAAAATAATATCATCCTCATTCACATAATATGCGCTATTGATCTTCTTACCTTTGTTTTCTTTGCTAAATCTTTGTTTGTTCTTCTTAGCTCTTTTTGGACATCTTGAAGCATAATGACCTATTCCTCCACAACTAAAGCATTTAAAGGGTAACTTACCTTCATACTTACCGGAGCCTTTCCTCATCCTTCTCATAAAGTTAGCTTCTACTTCATCAATATTCTCTTCATCTGGATCATCAACTCTTTTAGCCTTGAAAATAGTTTCCGATTTGGATCCGTTTCTCAAATTTTGTTTTCCCATCTCATAAGATGTTAGAGTTCCCAATAACCGATCTTTAGTATAAATCTTTGAATCCACATAGTCTTCAATAGCAAAACCATTTTCACTATATGCATCAGGGAGATTTCTAAGAATCTCCTTCACAATCTTGGATTCATCTACTATAGCACCAAGTCCTCGCATTCCACCTACCAGCTCATCCACCCTATGTACATAGGATTTAATGTTCTCATCTTTAGACATATGCATGACCTCAAATTGCCCCTCCAAATTCTGGAACTTTGCTTCTTTGACCTTTTCATCTCCTTCGTGCATCTTTTCTAAAGCATCCTAGAATTCTTTAGTAGTCTCACTCTTCATATTTTGAACTTTAATCAGCTCAGAGTGTGAAAGACTATTCTTTAGAATGAACTTCTCCTTATTGTTTGCTTCATGTGCCTTGATTTCATCAATTGTACTCAGACCATTAGTAGGAGGAGTGTAAGCAGTCTTATAAGCTTTATCAACATCATATCCACAATACTCCAGATATCCTTCATTCTGTATTTTCTAGATAGCATAATTAGTTCCATTGAACTTTTGGTTCTCAAAAGTGATCTTTCCTATCATCCCGTACCTTCCTTAAGTGGTTAGGCTCCTCTCCAAGGAACCAAGCTCTGATACCAATTGTAAACAATGAATGTTTTGTTGAAAATGACATTGTTTTGTCATAAATTGTAACTATTTAGTCTGGAACAACATTGTATTGATGTAAACAGTGAATATTCTATTGTAAATGGAATTGATTTGTTGTAAAGTTATATGTGTAGCTGAAAATAGTCTTTTTCGTTAAATTGTTTAGCTGAAAACAATATTTTTAATTGTCAAAAGAGTGAGGAAAGACTGTTATTCTTAGTTGTGCATTGCTTGGTAAGCTATAGTTATCATTTTAGAAGCAAGGGATAGTTTCAAAAGTAGAGTGAAGAGTTGGAAATTGAGGAGGCAACAAATTAAAGCTGAGCCATTGTTTAGACTTTAAGCAAGGAGTAGCATGAATCCAAGTTGAGCTATTTTAAACTATACATGATTAAAATATCTCTCTTTCCTTTTCATTCTAATTCTAAATCTGAGCTTTTTTCTTAGTTGCTTATGCTATCATTATGTGCAAATTATTGCTAATAGAAAGTATATGAGTGCATGTACAAATAGCTAGATTATCTAAGCATAGAGCTAAATTAGAAATACAAATAGATAAACTAGATTAGGGAATCAAATAAGCATAATAAGTAGTTATCTTGAATTACATTGTTAGATTAACATAACAAAGAGAAGCTAAGTAGGGTAATATTCAATGTTATCCTAAAATATAGTATCAAGTATTTATAATGTTTTGAATGAGTTTATATTGCTTTTCAACAAGAGGGTTTGAAAATGTATTAGAGTAAATATGTACCTCTATTATCTTTTGAATGATATTATCATATATTTTGACCAAGAGTCTATATTAGTACCTATTCATGATAATTTAATCTTAAGAAGAGGACTTTACATTCTCGACAAAACTAAAGCCATAATGCGAGGAGATTTTAAGGTGCAAAAGCACAGATTCCACTCAAGTAGAAAATGTTCTCCAAATTGGATAAAAATTTATCATACATTTAAACATGTGAATATATGTGTTATATTGAAGGAAAATATATTTTAACGTCTATGTACATACAAATGTGGGTACCTTATATAAATTATGCAAGGGATAACTTGGAAAGAACCTATGAGGAATCTGGAGATTAGTCGAATGGTTCTTTGTTGAATTATCAAAAGTTAGACAACTTAATATGATGACTTATTATTGGACATTATTATGAATATAAGATTTTATATCAAATCAAATTAAATGATATTTAATGTCATGAATAATCAGATCAATTATGGCGTTCTAGAAGGACAAAGCCAGACTTGGCATGACAATGAAGAGTTTGAACCATTATTTATGAAGAAGATGATTGTCTAATAATTCTCACTTCAAGATTAACCATATTCGATATGGAGTTCTTAAGGAACGGATCTATAAGAGTAAACGATGGACATCTGAAACTTTAATATGAAGAAGTAATCTTCAACTCATGTTTAATACTACATTATTATACATATTGACATATTATCAGTATTGTTAGATTGAGACCAAGTGTGTCTAGTCAATAACATTGTGTCATCAGTATTAACTAATTATGCATAAATAGAAGAGTAGTTACTCCCATGGTTAAAACTAAGGACTTGAGTAAGAGGTAGTTTCCTAAGACCCTAAATGTTGCAAGAGTGTAACTTGGGTACTATAGTAAGAAGAAGATAACTAGTCAAGTCAGTTATCGGCAAGTAGTAAGAAAGAACTTGAATAAGAGGCAATTGCTAGACCCAAATTGTTACAAGTATGTAATAGGGTGTTCAAGAGATTTGAGTCAAACCTATTTGGTTAATTAATTAGACATTGGTGTGTCATTAATTTTGAAAGAGATCTTGTTTATCATAACTAACCTTTGGATCAAAACAAGATAAGTGCTAACCATAGGTCAGTAGAGCTTCTGAGTCAAGTAAGAGGTGGGTGAACTTACAACATCACTTCCTTAGAAAGTGGATTTGATTATATATCAAAAATTTGACCAAAGTAAGTGTAAAAGTCGTTGCTTGCACTTTGTTGATTCATTGTGCTCTAGGTTTGCATAACTTGTCAATAGTGTCATGCATAGTTGGAGGCTATCCATAGTTGTATGGATGTATATGTTATGTAGAACACAACACTAGATCTACTCAGATGACAATATTAGAGGTTTCCATACCAAAATCTTCATTGAAGGGTAGGACCACTTCCAATTAGGAAGGTGTGTGGAGGACCACTAAGTCTGTGGTTGGAGGTAAAGCACATGGGTGATGTTCTCCCTCTTGCATATGACAATTGAGGCTTGTGAAACAAAATAAGTGTAATCCAGATAAGAATACATCAACCTTGCTCTCTTGTAAGTTATGAAATTGAATCTTTGAGCTTGAATCTATTATAATATGTATTTGAAAAGATGAGTCTCATTTACTTAAAACTATGTTATGTCATTTCATTTATGTAATGTTATTGTTACCTATTTTTAGTTACAACTCAAAACAAGTAGAGCTGAATTGCATTTTAAAGCTAAAAGGTACACAATTTATTTCAAAATCTTCTGCTAAGTATTCATTGTTGTACAAATCTGATTACTTTTGAACTTCCAGTGTTATTATGCAAATGTTTGTTACAGAAAAACTCATAAATTTGCATAAGAAATGTTGTTTAATTCATGTTGTAAAAACCAAAGTCCCACACAAGCCATGGGAGTACCTTGATTTGATTAATTAATCAAATACTAAATACAAGAAGGAAATTTTTATCACACAACTAAAAATAATATAGGAACAGGGAGAGAAGGTGATTCGTCATTACTTGGAATGACGAATCATTGCTACAATTGTGTTGATCTTGGTTCAACTCCAACACTAGTTCCAACTCCAACTCCAAGGTTTACTTGCAAGATTGTTGAAAGTGGTGTTAGGGCAATGAGAAATCACATTCTACCTTATCCCTACATTACCAACATAAATGTACTTTGCATCCTATCAGGCATTCATTAGATGATTAAGTCATAAAAAAATAAGATGTTCAAGGAGCAAAAAGTTTAATGGAAGCTTTCAACTTCAATTATTTTGCTTACAAGTTTGTTTAGTGTGCAGGAACAGGTGCAATCAGATCATTTCAACCATCAAATTGCAACATGTGGGTTAAAATGTGGCTCCCACAAGGGTTGAGCCCAACATATTTCCCTTTTGTGTTTAAAAGGGATATAAATGTAAGCAAAGTGGTGATCAAGCTTATAAAAGCCTATTCTTGATGCATTAAACCAATATGGAATCACACCAGTTGATCAAATTTCATTATCAGATTCAAAAGAGTACAAAGCTGAATAATTTGAAAAGTAGTATCAAGCATTCGACCATAGGCATCATGCTGCATTATTGTGCTTTGAAAAAAAACATAGAAATGTGATTCATTTCTTTATGATTCCATCAAGTAACCATAACATCATCTATGATAGTGAGTGTCGGTCACTGTGATAGGTGACACATACCTGTTCAAGGTAGTCATGAAGAATGCAAACAATGTCATCATCAAGGTACTGTTGATGTTGTTACTATAACAACGAGTGATGTACTTATGCAGAGAAGTTTCACATGAATAAAGTGACTATCACAACAAAAGAATCATGTTGTCATATCCAAGGTCTGAGTCTTTATTGAATGGATGACTATGCAATTAATGAATCCAATGGCCAGATAAACAACAGTCCATATCTATGATAATGGAGGAACCCCTATAATGCATTTATCTATTCAATGGAAACACAATGTCATCAGAGATGAACAATGGTGCTTTCAAGTGTAGTCACATGATGCAATAGGTTTATGAAGAGATCTAATGATAATAAGATTTAGGTATTTTGTTTGCCTATAATAGTTGAGGATGGTGAAAAACAAGCCCTGTTTCTCAATAGGGGAAAAAGCACGGACACAATGCATCTGTACAGATAAAGTAATCATCATGCCATCAGTATAAAGTGCCTTAAGGTGAGATAATATCATAATTGAAACAAAATAAAAGCACCAAATTTAATTTTTGTTTCAACATTACAACAAGATGCTTTGAACCAAGTATTCATAAGTGGAGGATTTGGAATTATATGTTTGAAGCTTCTGAGATAGATTACAGTGAATGCAAAGGATACTATTTTCAAATGACATGCCATTTTGTAGGTGTATCCAATAATGATAGAGATGTCATGATTGAGTTACATACAAAAGCAAATTTTGTCTTGTGTATTCTTGAGCCAAATAAATAGTCTACAAAAGGGTATGAGAGGCAGTCATATTTGTGAAGACACTCCATTAAGGTCTTGATAGCTAGGAATACTGTGAATGCATGGTCCTCAGGGCAGTCATGAAGGGTGGCAATCTCTGGTGGGAAAAGGCCATTAAAGTGAGTCATATCAACAGGACAGTGATGAAAAGGAGAGAAAAAATGGATAGTCTGAGGATGAGCTTGGCATGTGTGATTAGGTTCCATCTATGTATAATACCATGTAAGCAAACTTTTTTAGACATTACGTGTTATGTGACAGTCAGAGAAAGCTTTTGTCTCTGGCCAGTGGTAGTTGTAACATGCAGATGTAGTTCCTTGGTAGGTGTCTCTTTTACTAGTCTTCAATTGATGGAATGGGTGGATGTCTATTTCCAAGTTGAGAAATTTCAACTAGGTTGAGACATTCAGGAAAATGAATGAGGCAACAACATTCTTACAAGGACTTGTAGAAATTTGCAGTCATTTCAAAATAAAAATACCAAACCAAATCATTATGAAATGACAGTCTTTGAAGGATTCTAAGTCTGAGATGATTCTTGATCATCCTTTACAGGGAAGGGATCTTTGATGAACTCTTAGGTCACTCCAAGTGTTATGCAAATCTTACATAGAAGACGAATGGGCAAGATACAAAATCTTGAGCCGTGACTTGTTAAAACCCTTATTAATTACAGAGAAACCCTCATGGGTTTTAATCAGAAAAAAGAAGTATAGAAACTAAAGAATAAAATCCTGAGGCCGTGGCCATAAATTGTTTACAAACCCAAAAGAAGAACAAGGGCTTTTTAGAGATTAAAAGCCTCATAAAGAATGCCCAAAAAGTGAGCCCACGACCTGTAGAGTTATGAAGGAGACATAAATATGGCCGCAACAAAATAGAGAAGCCCAAAACAAAATAAGGGAGCTCGGCCTAATATTTTGACTTTTTCAAGTAAATGAAAATGTAAAAATGGAGCCCTTTAAGTTTCAAAAAACCAAAATGCAACCTCGACCATGAGAAATGGCAAAGAGGTGCACCCCCTCAATATTTATGTCAACAAGCTACAGGGGCTCGAATGAGCTTATTTTTGCTTAAACAGAAAAATACAATGAAGAGTTTTAGGTGAAGCTACGAGAAAAGGGACCCTCAAGTGTAGAAATGAATGAATGGTGACACAAAGCCCTTGATAATGGCAGAGCAGAATGGAATGCAGAGAAAACAAAATATCTTCATCATTTTGCATAGGTGAAGCTTGAATGGAGTAATTTTCTTCAGAAAAGCAAAAGAAATGAAGGCATTTTCATTGACAAATGACTTACCAGAGCCCATGAAGCGACAAAAGCTGCAAGAACAAGTGCCTGAGAATGGGCTCAAAATCCTATAGAATGGCTTCAAAAGAGTTCCAAAAACCCTAGCGGTGGTCGAGCTTCTTCTTGAAGCTTCAATACAAAATGAATAAGTTTTCATTCTTTTTGCCTTTTTCTTTAGGGTTAATACCCTATTCCCATATGTCGATAGAAGATTGGTACTCTTGCCATCTTTTTGATTAAATGCAATGAAATTTTTAAGTCCTGTGGGGAAACAAGTCTTTGACTTGTATTTTCTTCTATATTTATAAGTCTTTTAAAGACTTTATTTACTTACTTTTACTTTTTGCATTAAATTTGTTAATTGTAAAAAATACTAAGTCCTAATGATATTTCATAAATCATTTTGACTTAAGTATTCCTTTCAAATGCAAAAAATAATAGTAATGGAAGCTTTCAACGCATATGAAGAAGTAAAAATATGCTTATCTTCATGATTTGATCGAGTCATTGAAGGGAGGATTAATTCATAACTTGGAAGGCAAATAGGAGCATGTGCCTATGTCCGAGTCATGAGGGGAAGGGAGATATGTTTTGAGTTATGACATGCCATGAATAGAGGGAGGTTATTTTTAGTTGGCAAACATGAGGAGAGCATCTAGGGGTCTTTATTTTGTTTTTAAAGTATTTGGAGTGAATTTAGGCATGTTGACTCAGTTTGGATCATTTTTGGGGTGCTTTCATGGTTTGACATGGCCAAGTTCGACCTTTTCACCCATTTTGAGCTCTTTTGGAGTGTATCTAGATGCTAGATTTATGGGTTTATGGTTGCATCCGATCCAAGATGCTTCTAATTCCTTTTTTGGTGGAACAACTAGAAGCTTTGTACTTAGTCACTTTTGTTACTTATTTTTCATTCAATTCTGATTATGTAGCTTTTTGGAGACAGTGATTCTGGCAGTCCTTTCACATATTTTTGCAATTTTGTAACTCATTTTGAGATATTGAATACATATATTACCTTGCTCATTTCTGGTAATGGATTCCTTGCCTTTTGTTCTTGCAGCTTAGTGTGTGTTTTATGATTGATCAAGCTATCTTGTAAACCTATTTAGTTTCCTTATAGGTTTGTCTCATGCTTTTGTGCCTTTGATGCAAATAGTATGTCTTATATTGGCTACTGATTGTGTCAGAAAAGATACAAATTACTTGATAATTGTGAAGTTTATCTTCTTTTTATAAGTTGTGGTATTTGACCTTCTAGCAAAATATTTAGGTATAAACATGCTGTAATAGGTTGTGCAAACTTAATTTTTACCAGATTAGAGCTAAGTGTAGAGTTCTGAATTCCATTGTCTCTCTTTAGGTTTGGTGTATCACTTCATTTTATGCTTTCAGTTTATCATTTTTTAGCATTCCTTCTCCCCTTTCCTTTCAAAAAATCAGTAGTATAGGTGATATAACCAGTTAGGAAGGCGACCTATCTAGAGGTTCATTCTCATTTTGGGTGACCCACAATCCGAAAATGCTCCCATGTTTCTCTAGCTAACTGAGTTTCACAACTTAGTTCGGGTGCAAGTTTAAGAGATAACAGTTATGTGAAGTTAATTATGCAATATGCACTTATGTTATTGTGAAAGGAAAGGTTTCATTTCCTTGTTTTGGAAACTTTGCATTATTCACTTCTTGAGTTAAAAACTTAGGTGAAAACTGTAGACTAAACAATGGGTATATTACAACATGATTAAAAATGCAAGTGGAATCCTTGCTGGTTATAATAGTCAAGATTTGAGGGTTGGATGCACCATCAAATCTTACAAGGGAAAACACTAAATAAATTTTCGTAGTATAAAGAAGTGAATTTTCGATTTCGTAACCTACACAAAACCACCAAGGATGAACAATCTATTGGATCCTATAAATGTTTAGCAAGTGAAAATGATAGAGAATCAATCACATTCATTCTTTTGAAATTGAAAACCCTAGCACAAGGCTAGGGCATGACAAGGCTCACAACATTGAACACAGATTTTGTGAATACAAGTAGAAAAGTAATGGAGTCACGGATGTTGGAGAGATCGAATGCCACAAATGGGACATTTTAAGGTTCATTTAACAAGCACATTTATTAGTTTTGAAATGTCGATCTAAATAAGCACATTTGTACCAAGTGCAAATGGGTCATAAAGTCACCCAAACCTTCGGAGGAATTGAGGTTGAGGGGTTGCGGGAAAGAAGGGGAAGTGTCCTTAAGTGGGAGAAAACCTCGACAATTCAAAATAGGTCGGGTTTGCAGGCTTGTCGGGCGCATTTAGACCAAAACAGAAAGGGCATACGTGAAGGGAAAGCCCGATGACCTAGGGCTGCTCAATTTCTTGTGGTTAGCGGACACATCTGCAGAAAAGATAGAGGGCAAAAATGTCTAATTGTTTGAGAATATGTCGGGGTTTCGAGAATTGGCCGCATGTTTGTATATGGTGCAACACTGCCTGAAAGATACGATTTCTTCAAAAACTGATTTTTATGACTTGACCCAGATAAGTTTTTTGCAATTAAAACTTCACTTCGGAATGCCTAAAAATTTGATTTGGACACCTACATAACAGACGATTCAAAGCACTCGTACAATTTGCACCAAAATTATTTCCAATACCGCATTTAAACCCAGAGAATTCAACTTTTAAATGGGCATAATCAGAGTACAACACACATATAATGAAAAACGGAAATCACTGTCCAAAGAATAAGTTTTACCCTGCCATAAAGTGACGTGGGAGGATATTTATCTTATTCACTTTGTTCGTTCCAGCACAGTAACTCTGTGAACTGATGTCTCGTTCATTCTGAGTATGATAAATGTTGCAGAAGGAATAATTAGCATCATGTATGCATTCATTTCATTTTTGGATATAGATTAGAATATGTTTTGCTGCAACATATCTTAAAAACCGTAAGATTCAAAGAAGACAACATGGATGGCAATTTGAACCGGCACGAGGCACAAAAACTAGAATTCAAGGGGGTTATGCTTCCGAAGAGAAACTTTTTATCTTGCTAGTTGGATGGCCTTTTTTGAAAGGTTTCAAGGTTTCATGACGATATTGCTTGTGAATTAGTGGAATGGTTGCTAATCTGAGGTATAAATTTGCTGCGACCCAGCAAAAAGTCCTAGAAAAGGGCACAGAAATTGAAACTCTCTGGGCGCAGGTTCTGCAGCTCGAAACGTTGAAATATAGAATGCTCGAGGTGCCCACTCATGTTTCTATAGATTAAAGCGTGAGCACATTGTTCAACAATTGAGAACTCAATTATGCCTGCTCTATGATGCATGAGAAGAATTGATCTTGAGGAGAAGAAATGGTGAGCCTCAGAAAGAAATTAGAAGAATTCAAGAAATTAACAAAGAAATTACAGCTCTGAAGCAGAAAATTGAGCAGGTGTGCGAAGTATCCTCTCATATTTTCACCAGCCTCCCTCTTGCTAGATGTTATGCCTTTACGTTAAAGAGCAATGGTGCAAGTTCGGACTCGAAAGAATTGCTTCCAATCTTCCTCTCAATGTAAGTTGACCTCACACAGTTTGCAATGTTTTATTTTCTAGTACAAACAGTACGCAAAAATCAACCTTGTGGATTCTATATACATAATTTTCCCTAGCCTATGAAACAACATGGAATCCCGATCCATTTGTTGGGGATGTCAATTGACGGGCATTTTCATCCTTTGTCTAAAATGAAGTAAGAAGAGGGAACAGTATTTATTTTATCAGACAGCAGCAAATAATACCAGTCTTATTGTAAAGGGAGAGTACCCTCCGGGCCTCCGCCTTCTGAAGTAATCTGTGCTTTGCCTCGGCTACTTTTAAACTTTAAGATTGCTGCTCAAGTTAAAAGGCATCTAGAACAAAACTTTTTGACGAGTTTCAAGCATTTTCTGTAGCATACACTAGAGAAGCCTTATAGAGCTGTAGAAGGCGATCTGATGAAATTTTGGCAGCGCTGAAAAGGAAAGATCCTTAGTCTATACATGGTTTTAAAGGGGCCTTAACACGAGGAGATATTTATGAAGATTCTGTGAGGACTCAAAGGAGACCATGGATTGGGTTCCATTTTCATTTTCCATTGCTATAGTATCCTATTCCAGATTGGTGGGGACCAATGAAGATAAATTCAGATAAAGAATCCAGGAGGCAATGGGAGATGATCACAAGTGCCTTGAGGGTATTATAGTGAAACGACCGATACTAATACAGAAAACTTGTGATTTCAAGCAGCTACATGAGCAGAAAATGGTTGATCACCCTGACGAAGCCAATTAAGGTTGCACAAAGACTGCAATAACTTCAATAGGGGGTATGGTGGGGCACGCCTTCAAATGGTATTATTATTGTATATTTTGCAAGTCCCCATCCGTTTCTGTACCATAGAAAGCCTTTGAAGCTATAAACTCTGTCTTTTGACACCATATATATAAAGTTATTTCAGTTTTATATTTCTATGTTTATGGTTGAATTTTATGGCTTTTAAAGATGAAACGGGTAGGATCAACGAGTAATTAATAGTTATTTTCTTTAATGGCTGTCTAACCGGCAGATTTAGGTTTGTTTTCCTTTGCCTTTCACATTTTTATTCTGATAGGTGTTATCCTAGTGAGAAGCACTTGAGCAAGTACACCTGAAGTCTCAAATCAATAGTTGAAATTGAAAGGACTAACATGAAAAATATCTTGATCATAGATTTGTTAAAACAATCTCATCTGTAAAATTCCAAAATCAATGGATTAAATTTGATATATGAATTCCTTATGAAAATATATATCTTTGGATTCAGGGTTAAAGTCATTGTTTGAATGAAGATGGTTGAAAAGAACAAAATCCTTGCATAATCACCAGGATATTTAGAGCATTTCTGGTTCTGGTTTTTGCAATTTTGTTCACTGAATTGGTTCTTTTATTTTCTTAGCAACAACCTGCTACCATAAGAAAAATAAGCACCTGAAATCCACCACTTTAGGTAGTTCCATGTTTGGCAGTTTTGTTACTTCTGTACAGTTTGAAGGCCAGGGTTTCTAGAAATTGCTTTGGGTTCAGTTTTACGAGGGTTTGAAAGTCCTGCTTTGGCTCTGTTAGGCAGTTCCCTGTACAAATTCAGAGGCTAGTGTCTCCAAAAGCTGCTTTTGGAGCTTATTATTGTTGCAAAGAAGTGGTGTGCAGGTCTGATTGAGAACTCTATAGTTTGGTTAGTTAATAACGCATTGAGCTATAATTTCCATCATCTTCTTTAATATCTGTATTCTAGGATTTCATCCATGGCATGTTCTTCCTCACACGTTATTCCTCAAAGGGAAAGTCCATTTAGAGTAATTAATCTGGAAAAGAATTAAGAAAATTTGCCCTATGATGCATTCATTGATCACAGTGGGACCAAGATGTCATCCATGGCATCTTCTTCCACAATTATACCTGAGAAAGTATTAAGAAAATCAACCCCATCGCCAAAATTATATGATGCATTTGTCAATCACAGAGGGCCTTATGTAAAACAAGGTCTGGCTCTCCACCTTTACAATAATATTCAAAGAATGGGATTCCAAACTTTTCTTGATACTGAAGAGTTGGAATAGTTCATGTTTTCTATTCAACATGCAAGAAAGATATGCTAAAGGTGAATTAACTTCTTTGAAAATGAAGCCCCTGAAAGATCTTGTGGACAAAGATCACAAATTTTGGAGTACAGATGATGGATCCAGCTACCTCTTGTATCATTTTGGAAGGGGCAACCACTTGGGCTTCCTTATTGTTGTGGATGATGTAGATGAACTAGGCCAGTTAGATGTTCTACGTGTCAGAAATATGCTATATGGTTCTAAAAGCTGTGTAATTGTAATGGCCCATGATGAAAGGATATTAGTGCCAGCAGGAGTTAGCGTTTGTTATAAGACAAAAGTAATGGAGAGACTGTAATGTCCCTTACCCGACTTTGCCCTAGAATTCACTTGTTGATCAGGTTTAGGGTTTCTTCTTTTTCAAATGAATGTTCTCTTTGACTAAGTAATCTTGGATTGAAGTCTGCATTTAATATTTCCACATGTACATATATCTGTTAGCATTAATATCTAGATATCCAAATATAAATATAATCACAAATCAATAATAAAGACATATGAGGAGTGGCATGGGTAGAGCCGCCCAAAGCTATCCATCTAAGCCCAAGAGCACAAGCGTCCTATTAGGACAACCCACCCGTTGGTCCCGAGCGATATGAACATCTCGGAGTGGCGTGCTTAGAGGAAACACTTGTACTTGCTTTCTCTACCTGTGCCATCACCTCGAAAGACACAACCTACTGGGGGAAGCCAGCGGAGCTTATAAGGGGTTCTGGGCCTACCACCCCTCCATGGCCGCAACGGATTGTTAAGTGGGACCCCCACCCCTCCATGGTCGCATCGGATTGTTAAGTGGGGTTTTTAGGCACCACCTGTCTCAGGCCCTTCCACCCTAGTAGGCTAACAAACACAGAGAAAACAATCTCTTAGCAATCAAATACATTTGCATTTATTACTAATTCTTTAAGTTAATATCAACATCATTATCATCATGATAATACTAAAGAAAGCATTACACCAATAATCAAATTAGAAATATCTATTTCTTATATTCAAAATATGCTAAATATTATTGTTAAGTGAGTACATCACCTGAGTTGCTATATCTCTCCATGTTTTCTTACTCGCTTCCTTCAACCTTGTACTAAATTGATAATAGGATGAGGACAATTCATAAATATACATAATCTACTTATGTTTATATTAAAGAGTCATCATCACTTATAAGTATCATTATTGCATAATCATGTATATGTATTTATACATATATATACTTTATATACATATATATAATTATTCTTTTACTTATATCCATTAGTATTCATATATATATATTTATATAATTATTCTTTCCTCATTCATATATATTCTTTATTCATTGCATATTATTCATCATAAAATTTATCTATATCTATGCATATATACTTGCATGCCTATTAAATAATATATATATTAAATGGCTCTATATTCCAATGCGTAACAATAATTGTTGCTGCTGTTCTAAATTGCAAATCCTATTTCTCCATGTTTTTTCCCCCTTCCTTATTTTCCTTCCTTCTATTTATACCATTCAAGGTAGGTGACTCATGGGGGGAATGTATTGTTTGGTGAAAGAGGTGACTTTTCATAAAATACATCCCTTTGTTAGATTTAATTGCTGCCTTTATTATCACAATAATATCTATTTTTAAAATAATATATTATTACTATAATTATGATATTTCAGATTTCTATTTATTTTATTATTTTATTTTGATATTTTATTGAACATATTTTAACATTAAAGTATAATAATAAAACAATTTGCTAATATCTTATTATTATTTTATTCTAATGTATTACAATCTTTGATGTGTAATGATTATAATATTTATTTATTATTATTTTTGATACTAAGTTATTTAATACTAGAATGTAATAACAATAATTTGCCTATATATTATTATTATATTTGTTATTTTATATTTATATATTTTTATATTGATATGATACACATTTATTTTATATTTAATATTAATATTGCTATTTATTTTATTTATTAATTGATTTGTATTTTAACACTTGGTCTTTATGGTTTTGTTATTTCGGGGACATGAGAGAGACATTATGCAACATAGCTCTTCAGTTGGCATGCTTTTCAACAGCCATATGCAGTCACTGGATATGAGGATTTAATTGAGAGATTGGTAAAAATTAAAATAATGTGGAGGTTTGCCTCTGTCTCCTCAGGTTCTGTGCAGGCATGTTTTTGGTAGCGCTTATAAGCATTACTGGCATTTAGAGTTGGACAAACTTGGTAAGCTACTTCCTAGCACAACATTTGGAGTAACAATGAATGTTGGAGGTCCTCTAAAATCTTCACTTGTCTTAGGTTCCACATCAGCAACTTTGCTATCATCATCATTATCCTAAGTCACAAGGTTCGAATTTGAGTTAGAGTTCGGCAACATTGAAATTCGGATGAAGTTCGGCAAGGAAAAAATTTGGAAAAAGAATTCAGCATTAAATTCGCCTTATGTAATTTGTTTTAAAATATAAGTACTATATCCACAAAATTTTCAAAATAGTTTAACATTGATAAATAGATTTAGTGTATTTTGACTTTATCAATTTGACAAATTCCTCAAAGGTATTTCTAAATATCGTCATCCTTACACATGATTCATCGATCAAAGATCGCAAAAATTTAGGTTGTAGAAGTCCATATTCTCAAGACAATCTTATAGCTTACAAATCAACTCTATGCACTAGATCATTTTTTCGTGGAGCTTGCATTCAGCCTTAAAGGGATAATATATGACCTATATATATTTTCAGAAACTATACAAAACCTAAATCATTCTATAAACTCCAAACATTTTTTTTTACCTAGATAATTATATCTTACACAACGTCAACATATATTCTTTATTCTAATTCCTAAAACTAAAACCTTGTCTCCCTACATTTAATACTCTAAATATTCATTTATTACAATTATCAAATCCCACTCTTAATTAACTCTAATTAGTTTATATATTTATTATATGCATTAATTTGATTGACCCAATTTTTTAAAAAGAGGATCTATTCCCTTATACTATTTTATACTATCTTATGGACGTCCCAAATTAACATTGCTTTCTTATGGTTCACTATTCGAATATTAATATAGTTATCAGAAACTTCAAAACATTTCACAAAGCATTGGCTCCCCGTGAGGTCAAGGGTTTGTTATGCCCTGGCCTGCGATTGAAGGCAATACATTAGAAGCGGGTTTTTGCGAATGACTAAAGTGATGAAGTCCATACTTCAATGTGAATGGGTCCCCATCATAGCAAAGTATTCAGTGTCGGGTGGGTGGGAACGAGATCAAAATTACTTCATTTCTTGCTACGAAAAAGTGCGGCGAATTTCAAATAAAAATTTCAGATTTGATAAAATTCGAACTCCATGCTTGAAGTTCGCCGAACCTTGTGACTTAGTCATTATCCATGTCCACATTTTCAAAAATTGTCTTATATCAGAATTATCTTGGCCTCAGGCAATTGACATGAAATTGCTTGACACCATATAAGAGCATATAATTTCAACAAACCTTTCTCAAATGTTGTGGCCAACATTGGTATCTTTCTAAAGGTGTGAATGCAGTTGAATTTCCCACTGATAAAACTTGAGCTATTGAGGTGTGGATGCACCATCAAATCCCGTAGGTGCAAACACTAAAGAAGTTTTCATAGTGTAAAGAAGCAACTTTCCCATTTTGTAGCCAACACAAGATCACCAAGGAAGAACAATCTGTTAGACCCTACAAATGTTTGGCAAGTGAGGAGCGTAGACAATAAATGACCTTTATTCTTTCACAATCCATGAGAAAAAGGTTAGGTGAGGAAGTAAGGGCATGAAAAGGCTTGTGACGTTGAAAAAACATAGTTGGCATGAGTTTTCAACAGTCCATGTAGATTAGATAAGATGGCTTCTAGATTGAAAAGAAAACACAGTTGAATCCATAATCTATCTTATCTAATTGAACAAAGATTTTACAAATATAAATAGAGAAGTAATGGAGCCACGGATGTAGGAGAGATTGAATGCTACAAAAGTGCATTTTAAGGCTCATTGGGTATGCAGGGGTCATAAGACTATTTGTACCAAATGGCAAAAGTGCAAATGGGTCATAAAGTCCACAAACCTTAAGAGAAATCATGATTTTGGGGGTTGTGGGGAGTGGGCCATCTAAACAAAAGTCAAAGTGTCCTTAAGTTGGAGAAAACCCCCACAACTCAAAATGGATCAGGTTTTTGGACTTGTTGGGCACATTTAGAACAAAACAAAAAATTGCCTATGTGAATGGAAAGCCCGATGACCTAAGGCTGCACAATTTTTTGACTTTAACGGATAAATTTGCAGAAAAGTAAAAGGTATGAAGAGGTAAAAAATTTCTTAAATGTTTTAGAATATGTCACGGCTTCAAGAATTGGCTACATGTTTGCACATGGTGCAAAACTATCTGAAAGGTCCGATTTCTTGAAAATTTGATTTTTATGATTTGACTCAAATAAATTTTGACACTTTAAAATGATTTACTGATACCTAAATCACCTATGATGATGAACATTTGATGATTTAAAATTCACTTTGGAATGCTCAAAATTTTGATTTGGACAAACTTACATAACAGACGATTCAAAGCACTTGCATAATTTCCTCCAAAATTATTTCGACTAATGCATCTTAATCCAGAGGATTCAAATTTTTAAATGGGCATGATCAAAGTTTGAGTACAACACACATATAATGAAAAACAATCTCATCCGTAAGATTCCAAAAATCAATGGATTAAATTTGACGTATGAATTCCTTATGAAAAAATATATAAGGATTTAGGGTTAACAAGGTATACCGACACCTAAAGATTTGTCTTTTGACATGAAAAATGATGAGAAAGACTTGATCTTTGGCTACAAACATGATTGAGAGCAAAGTTTATTAGGGGTACCAAACTGGTACCAACAAGTTTCAAGGGATATTAGAGCTGATTAATGCTGAGAGTTGCCTCAATTGTAGATCTTCTAATCCAAAGGCTCTTCTAAAGTTCAAGTGTTGTCAGAGCCTTTGATCTCTTAGGATTACGGTAGCTGTCTGATCCATTTCCAGTCATAAGGCCCTCACAGTCCAAAGGAAGCATTTCCAAGGGTATCAGCAATTTTTTGTGAGAGTGTTGGTTGGTAGGTGAGTTAGCATACAATGGGTCCCACTCTATTGTGTTCCCATATGCAAGCATCTTGTTAATAGGAGATCATTATTTGGCAAAAAGCTCTGTGGTGGGTCTTGTGAGCTCCACCATACATACTCACTTTCTGTCCGTCACTATCCTTGTGAACCACACAATCTCCAAGAGACATGGAAGATCTAGCAGCTCTTGCAACTCTAGAAGGTGTTGTGCTCTTGAGCTTCTCTGAGTTGCAAGGAATCAGGCTAATGCAATGCAAAGATAAATCAACAGCTCTTAGAAGCCCATGGTGGTGATGACAACACTTAATGCATAGAGCTTTGCGATTGGTCAATTTATAGCTAAGCTATCATGACATCAATGGTAATAAAATTTGATGGCCTTTGGCCTGAGCAACAATCATTCTGCAAACATGTATGTGATAGTTTTGGTCCACAAGGTTTCCTTCATTTATTCAACAATTTTCTAAGGGGATGGCTAAGGAAATAAAATTTCAGCCTTTGTCCCAAACTGCCATTGGCATGAGTGAGGCTCATCTTGACTATATTATCAAAAATCATGTGATAAACAGAGGATTTGCTCAAGGGCTACTAGAGTTATTCATAGCCAGCTTATCTGTTGACATTAGAATCAAGTCACAAGGCTAAGGTCAAGTTTCTCCAGTGTAAACTTGAGAATTTCACCAATTATTAAATTGAGACTCCATAAATGTTTTAAACCTAGAAGACCTTGGGACAGAAAATAATAATCTGACTAATGGTATCGACAGTTTATCATTCACAAAAATTACATGGTACAATGGACTTAGGTAACTCCTATAGGGCATCTCCATTCCATAAAGAACTAGTGAAATCTTCGAGATTGAAGAATTAGAATTACTATTAAGAAATCTTATCACAAGGAAGATCCAAATTTGTAGCCACAGGTCTTAAGTTCCTAATGCAGTTTCAAAGCTTGAAACCAAAGGCCATACACTTCAAAGTATGATTCTATTCAACTTCATCTGCTAGAATGTCACAGATTTAGGTCATTTATCTTATAGGTTAAATGAAACAAGGAATACAGTAATACTTCAATAGGAAGGTAACAAGACCTTACAGGATTGAGGATTGGTTTCATCAATATCATTTTCCTACATCCAAAGACTCAAGACTAAGCTGCAAATTTGGGGTATCTAAGAATAAGGCACATGAAACTCATCTCTAGTCAGTTCAAACAGAAGGAGCTTAGTCATATAACCTCATTACTAGATTTATTAATAAGACGTGAATCTAGTTAAAACTATCCATTAATTGATTCAGATAAGAACACAAGGTTAGTAAGTTATTCTGAAGCTCATTCACAGTCAGCCATTTGTACTCACATTGTTATAATTTGACTTATTTACTTATTTATATATAGACAACATAAGTACAAGATTACAAGGTGAAGTATATGGTTTAATGACTCTCATACACTTCTCATAGTCAATGACACAATTCTCTAGGCTTTTATACAAGAATCAGACGATTGTTTATCTTTTTCTTCCAAAACATCTAATATAGCCTCATGTTTCATTTATCTGGTTAGACCTGCAAACATACTACACAAAGTCAATCCAATGGGTTCCTAGCTAAGTTACCGGATTTGTACCTGGAGGCCTCGAACCCGGTACGGGTTCGCTTGCGGGTACACCCTGGGTATGCACCCTGTGCGTACCCAGGGCGCACCCAGCTGTTTGGTGCGTGGACCCGAAGGTACCAGGCACGTACCCGGGCGTACCTTCAAGAACCCACAGCCCAGTTTTAATAAAGTTCGCCCAAACATAAACAAAAAACATTTTTTTTAATTTAATTTTGTTTCATAACCCTAATCCGGCCCAATATGAGGCCTTTCAACACTAAAACATTTCATTTCTACTTCTCATTTTGCTCTCACCATATTTTCTCTACATCTTGGCATTTTGAAGGGAGGTGATTGTATTCGAAGGAGATCGATTGTGGAGTGTCAAATAGCTTCTACAAAGGAGATTTAAGTGTTTAAGGTATGCATTTAAACCCTATTCTTTGATCTTTTGAACTATTTTTTCAAGTTTCTTAGTTTTTGATGGATTTTTTCAAGTTTGTGAAGAATTTTTTCAAATTTATTTATTTTTTTTTCATTTTTTTTATAGATTGCAACAATGGCCAGTAGTCAAAGTTGAGTGGGTGGGGAGGGAAGTCAAAAGTTCAAAATTGAGAAAGGATCTCCTTTATGGGCACATACCACAAGAATTTCACAAATTCCTGGAGGTGGGGGTTTTGTTTGGAAGTGTAATTAATGCAATGCACAATATAATAGCTCCTATTACCGAGTGAAACTTCATTTTATGGGCCCTAGTGGCAAAGGGATTAATATGTGTGTGGGCCCAAATAAGAAGGGGTTGTCTTCTGTACAAATAGCAGAATTTATAAAAGAACAAGAAGATGCTGACAAATCAATTGCAAAAGGAAAAGAAAGTAGTTATTCTTCCGGAAAGAAAAAAACACCAACATTACCCTCTCAAGCAGTTAGGGCCTCCAGACATCCCTTCTTGCCTATGCCCTCTACGGAAGAGGAAGATGAAGATGAACAACAAATCACCACCCGCAAGAGAGGTCCATTGGAGAGGGCATTTAAAATGGAGGCAAGAGATATTGCTGAAGAAAAAATTGCACGTTGCCTCTATGCCAATGGTCTTCCATTCAACTTGGTGAGATCACCATATTGGCGGGACATGGTGTCAGCAATAAATAGTGCACCTCCTGGTTTCACAAGTCCTGGGTTTGAAAAGGTGCGTACCACCTTATTGCAAAGAGAGAAAAAATCTTTAGAGGCCCAACTAAAACCAATTAAAGATTCTTGGATTGAAACAGGTGTATCTATTGTTTCCGATGGATGGAAAGATTGTAAAAACCGTCCATTGATCAATGTTATTGCAGTGTCCCCCAAGGGGGCAATGTTTTTGAAGGCAGTTGACTGTGAAGGGGAAGTGAAAGATGCAGAGTTCATTTCCAGGATTCTCATTGACTCCATAGAGATGGTGGGTGATGACAATGTTGTCCAAGTAATTACGGACAATGCAAAAGTTTGCAGGGCTGCAGGTGCTTTGGTAGAGGCTAGATATGAGCACATTTTTTGGACACCTTGCACCGTACACTCCCTCAATTTGGTGATGCAAGCAATTGGAAACCAAATAGAGTGGGTGAAAGAAATATACCAGGAGGCCGAGGAGATCCAGATGTTTGTGACAAACCACCATATGTCACAAGCAATTTTCAGAATTTTTTCAAGATTGGAATTGTTGAAGGTAAATTTAATTTATTATTTATTTAGTTTCATTTATGTCATGTTTTACATAATTGAATAATTTTTTTTTTAACTTATTTAGACTAATTTAGTTATTTACATGTTCTTAGGTTGCTGAGACCCGATTTGCATCTCACACAATTGTTCTGAGACGACTTGTGAAGGTGAAAGAGGCATTGAGTCAAATGGTTATTAGCAACCAATGGGATATATGGAAGCAATCAAATTCAGAGAGGGCCCAAAAGGTCAAGGCATTGATCTTGGATGACAATTGGTGGGATCGTGTGAATTATGTATTGGAGATGACCGAACCTATCATGTCTATGCTTCGGTTTGCTGATACAGATGAACCATGCTTGGGGGATGTCTATGATAGCATGGACACAATGTTGGAGAAAATAAAAATTGAAATACAAAAGAGAGAGAATGATCCTGAAGACACCCTTTACAAAAGGGTGGAAGCAATCGTTCTTCATCGTTGGAACAAGATGACAACACCATTGTACCACCTTGCATATGCCCTATCTCCAAGGTACTATACTAGAGAAGTACTTTCTATCCCAGGGAGAATATCGCCATATAGAGATCTTGAAGTTGCTAGAGGGTATAAGAGTGCATTTAAGAGACTCTTCAGTGATCCAGAAATGGAGACAAGTGTTTTGAAAGAATTTGGAATGTTTATCATAGGAAAAAATCTTAGCCCTTTTGTTGCCAAAGACCAATACAAAATGGATGCTATTACATGGTGGTACCTCCATGGTCAAGTTTATATGTACCTCCAACCTCTTGCAATCAAGATCCTCTCACAAGTAAGTTTTTTTTTTTGCCACTTGTATTGTAGAATTTAACACTTAACATTCTTGAATTTATCTTGCATTTTTTATTTTTAATTTTGTTGGTTTTCTCTCTAGGTTGCAAGCTCTTCTGCTGCTGAATGGAATTGGAGTACATACTCCTTTATCCACTCAGTGAAGCGTAACCGGTTGGCTGCAAAAAGAGCTGAAGACTTGGTGTATATTCATTCCAATTTGCGTCTTCTGTCACGTAAGGAACCTCAATACAAGCAGGGGGCAGCAAAGCTTTGGGATGTAGCACCCGAGTCTGCTGACTTGGATGCAACCATTCAGGATCTTGCTAGAGCCACTATGGATGATGTGGATGATAATGATGATCATGACATGCATGGTGCTGGAAGTGGAAGCGGAACCGCTTTGGGTTCAAATGATGATGATCTTGAAGTTGAAGCCACTGAAAATCCAAATCATGATGACTTTTTTGATAATCCTTTTGATGATTGATGAACATTGAAATTGAATCATGTCAACTTTCATGAACTACATTTTGTAATTCAGTAATACTGTAATTGTGATGATTTCCATAATTGATATGGCGTATTTGAATATTTTTTAACAATCAATTGACATTTAATATTTATCTTTGGCATTTGGCATTGATCAATGATCAAGTATCATACTATGAAATGATTTAGTTTTACAATTCTGTATATTTCTCTTATTTTTTTGTATATATAATACATATATATATACACACACGTACCCATACGTACCCAAACCCCTAAATTTTTTTTTCACGTACCCATGTATCGGGTTCTCGTACCCGAACCCGTCCTCGAACCTGAACCGGTAACTTAGGTTCCTAGGGAATTAATCCTACTAGTTGCAGTCCCATTGTATATTTAGCACAAACCACGAGCATAAATATGAATGGTCCTAGTTATCTATATATATATATAGAGAGAGAAAGAATTAGATATCACCAATTTGACTATTGGAATGTGGATAGCTCAGCTTGGAGACCAACTCAAGTATCAAGCTTACTTTTCCACCCGACCTCCCTCATAGCAGGATATTCAGTTTGATAGGGGTGATAGTGAGGCATGTGGCCACTAGCCATTGAAGGTCTTTGTCAATTGGACTAGTCTAGAGCTTCAACCAACTAAATCATTCCATGACAACCTTCTTCTCAATTTCTTATTTGGTCCACATCTTACAAGCTTAACACATTATTCACAAAACTTGACCATTCTACAATTGGACCAACCTCTCAAACAATATCGTAGGGAATTATATCTAAGGAACAAGAATAAGATATCACCAATTTAATTTTCGGAATGCGGATAGATCAGTTTGAAGACCAACTCAAGTATCAGGCTTGCTTTTCCACTTACTTGCCCTCATAGTGGAATATTTAGTTTCACAAGGGTGATGGTGACGTTTGCAGCCATTGGAGGTCTTTTTCAATTGGAATAGCATAGATCTTCAACCAACTAAATCATCTATGACATCCTTCTTCTTTGTCTCTAGTTTGGTGTATGTCTTACATGCTTAACACAATATTCACAACACTTGGCCATTCTACAACTGGACCCACCTATCACATAAGCATACACATTCCTACAAAACTTGACCTCTAAGCCTAATTAGACTTAGTACTATCAACTAGGAGGGTTGCAACCTCTCAATTGGACTTGGGCATGAGTGATCAAGGAAGCTTCTTGCTATATGGAAACCATAACTGGTTGCTGCTAAACTAGCCCTCATTCAGCTCCCACAAGAATGAGAATCACTTGGCTACTAGATTCTACCAAGACAACTGTGGAGCTCCACTCTCTTCTAGATGGTAGCTAGACAGCTCCATCGAGTTCTCATGTCTATGATGAGCACACAATTATACTTAGAGGGGGAGGGGTTGAATCAGTATAATACAATCTTTTACTTTTTCAAAATTTAACAACCACAACAATATCAACCATACAAGATCTAACAATTATGCAACACAAGAAGAACACACGATTTACGTGGAAAACCTTTCGGGAGAAAACCATGACAAAATATTGCTTATATATAAAATCTTCTTACAATCTTTGTAGGCACCAACCCCCACCGCCAAGCACCAACTTAGCAAGAGACACCAATCTCTTCTTATATGATTTGTAGGAACCAACCCATTGGAGACACCAATCCCCACAACTGAGCACCAACTCAGCATGAGACACCAATATCCTTTGAGAGGAGGCACCAAACTCTTTTAATGTTTATTTATAATCTTAGAAATAAACCAGTTATGAGACATTGATCAATATAAATGCAGATATAAAATAAATAGCACTTGGGAATCCTCCAGTCTATAATCTCCAAATACTATTAATCCATGCTTCTCAGACAAGCTGATTTCAATCGTTATTCTTCAAATTTATCTTTGAAGGAGATTCATAAATTTGCCTTATCACGCAAATGCAAATCCTGGATGAATCCGCCAACGCCAGCTAGGGAGGAATCTTTCACCATCGAAACTGGAACCTGTAGGAAAACCGCCTAGGGTTTCAAACTCCAAAGAGCTCCTCCAAACTTCAAACCCCAAATAAAATAATAATCTAGAATATGAGAGAATGAGCTCTCAATTCCTTTTTATAATGCCTTTTTTCCTTTTAAGAGTTTTCCGGCCTAAATCACTTAACACAATATTATAAAGTGACTATTAATTATACCTTTTAATATTTCTCGTTGTCACTTTATAACCCCATAATATTTAATCATTTAATATTACCTTTATATTTGTACTTTTGCCAGGCAACATTAAATAATTAAATATATTAATATCATTTAGGTGAGTTGGAAAACGAGGACATTACAGTTCTCCCTTCCCAGAGATTGCTTTCCCTCAAGCAATCTACAATAGCAAACCAACCCAACTACCACAACACTTGCAGCTAGAGCGGAAAACCAATTGCACCTATCCACCAACCATCCGGATCCCAAATGATCCTGCAGAATGCTCCAACCCAAAACTTTTGTAAGCAGCCGAAGTCCAAAATGCTATCAAGCTTTGTCAATAGTTGGAGCCATCCACCCAACCTTAAAATCCCTGGATCCCAAATCTGAAAATTATCCTCATATAAATGCCGCACAAGGATCAGTTCCACCTATTGTTTCGTGAATTCAATCATCCGAGAACACAAAATATATTTGAGTGCAACCATAGGTGGACTCTCATCTGGGTACTTGGTCAAAAAGCTCATAACCTCATCATGCCAACTCCAAGTACTACGGTGATAAACCTCATGTGTCATAATCATCCATAGGTGCATTCCACCTGGGTCCCATGGACAAATTGGAAGTCCTTCAATCTCAACACCTGCTGACTTTCGTTGTGCCACTCTGATAACCTATGGAATCCAATTGAACCAAGTCTCAATTTTTTGTTTTTGGAGGCAACCATTTGAAGTGAACAAACTAGGAAACTTGCAAAGCTTGGATTCATCACCTGTGGTCGAAAACACATCATACCAGAGTGTACTAGAAAATCCCTTATTCAACTCACCTCTCTGTGTCATCAAAGACGTAGTCAAATCTCGAGTATGCGGGCTAAAAGAAAAATGGTGAACACACCTCACCATGTAGTCAAGGTGAAATTCAACAACATGCACTAATGGAATCCCTAAGTAGTCATGTGGATTCCCAACTTCATAATCATCATTAGAAGATGGCTTATGACTTTGAACATGCTGGACAAATCTCGCAACAACACCATCATCCCCCTCTGGAGCCCTGATGGCAAGGTCCCTGTTTGACAACAATTGGAGGTAGTTTGATTCTATTTCCTCCAAGGCATTCTTGATAGTCCACAAGCATCAGCTAGAAACTCCAATCAATACTTCTCCCTATCTTTCCTCGAATTCAACTGACCAAAGGAGATAATCTATAAAATTTTGCGTACTATCAAAGTGAAATAAGGTTTGATCAACCTTATCTTTAGTGACTTGCAACTGTTTCTTCCATTCATGCCTCTCATTAGGCCAAAGGTCATCATCAACTGCATAAAAAGAATTTTCTGATCTGCTCTCAGGAGAAAGAAATATATCATCATGAATACTATGTTCTTCCCTGGATGATGCTCTGCAATCCTCCTCAAAAGAAGACGGAACAGCACTATGATTCAAAGTACAAATATTAGAAGAACCATCTTCTCTATACATGGTTGTTCAATAACAATCTCTACATTACCAATGTAGAGCTTCGTGCCCCTTTCACCTGTGACGCCATAACCTGTAGCCAAGGTTGATGTGCCTGCATCATCAACAACCCATTCTACACTGAGTGGTCTCCTCTGAATGTGAAAGATGCCCAACACAAGTGCATAGAAACACAAACCAACCCTTGACAATCTGCTAGTATAAATCAGAATAGCACCGTGTAAAGTGTAAATCATATCTATGATGGAACAAAAGGCATCTTCAAAGTCATATGATGACAAGGAATTGTCATCAAATCAATCTCTAACACCCAAGTGGTGACTCCAGTCCCTTCAATCCATCCAAACAAACATTGTCCTCAAAGTGTTCTCTAAAAACTCTCTAATCAGCAAAGTGGGACAACCATCAATCATCAAAGCAGGGAGGTTTGGGCAGGAATACTTTTTCCGTCATACATAACTCCACCCAATGACTCCATGACATGAGTCACCCATCCTGAAACCGAAGGGGCAGCAAGAAGCACTTCACCCACAACTTGAGTGTGAATGAAAAAAGACTTCACACTTCTCTTCATCAAGTATTGGGGCTGCCATAGACAATTGAGTCTCTGTTGTAAGTGATGAACACTGAACCAAACTTAACTCCAAGCAAAGCTCACCCACATGGATCTCGGATTATTAAAGGGCCATTTGGGTGCTCTTCAACAAATTCCTAGTAACCTCAAGCTCATGAGAGAGATTATCAACTTCCTCCTCTTTTCCTCTCAATGCATCAAAATATATTTCAGCAAGGTGGAGGAGATGGTCACGATCTGAAAGGAGATTTAGATAGTTTGATTTCATTGCCCCAATACCTTCTTTGATTACCTATAGACTATCTTGAGAAGATTCTTCTTCAATTCCTTTCTGTCTTCTTTCTAGTTGAACCTTCCAAAGGTGATTTTCAATCAGCTTGTGCATTTTATCATGATGAGACAATGCTGCCACAATCTCATCTTCGCTCATCTTCAACTAGTTCTCCAAATTGTGTGGACTATTGGGTTTACGAACAACTTTTGCTTCACATGAAGAAGCATCAGATTGTTCTTGAAGTGCTTGAGTCACACAACTATTTTCTTTTGCGAAATCATGCATACATACTTTCTGATTTGGAATTAGGACAGTGCTATTTCCACCTATAGAATCAACATCAATACCCTCATTTGGTGTTACAACACACGAGGGCTCAGGTTGTTCTTTGTATTCATCATCCAACTCAGCTGATTCACTGGATGATGGCTTGTTTTCTTCCTGTAGAGAAAGTGGAGCCTGTATACCAAATGAGATTAGTTCTTTTACAGGCAACTATTCCTCAGACTTCTCAATTTTCTGCTCAACCAACCTTCTTGTGAAATTGTATGCTGTTGTTGAGACATTTTGTTTTTTTCTCCAGATAACCAACAATTTTGATTGCAACTGCTTGCAAACATCATCACCTTCATTGAGAATCAGGGTCAAGATAGTTAGCATACTTGATTTGACCTTGTCTGAATGGCGTTTCCTAATTTTGGATATGAAACAGTGGAACATCTAAAGAATCAACTCATCACACCCAAGGTCCATCATGAAGAGGCATATCCTGACCTTTGCCATAATTTCCAAATTTTTTATTCTCTGACCAAAGGTAGGGCTTTTGACATCATGTAACCCCTGAAAAGACTCCACAATCAACTGAAGTATTTCTCTCATGGTGTCATCATCATAAGGTGCGTTAGGAGTTGAAATTCTTGCAACTTCACTAATACAAGTGACAATTGTCAGTCTTACCTCTTCACCCTGATGTCTCATCAACACTGGCTTAACCAAAGAGTGCACCAATGAAGACATAGCTTTGCACATCGGTTGGGAAGGTGATTGACCAACTTTGCATAGACTACTTTCCACTTCTTCCAATATGCTGAGAAGAACTACTTTTGGTTTCAAGGTAAGTGTTTTAATTTCTTACCTATAAATTTCAACCTCTCTTGGAAAACCATGGTAGCCTCTTGTTCTTTACACCTTGTATTCAAACTTTTTTCAATAGAAACTGATTTTGCTTCAGAGATTCAAGCAAGGAATTGATGAGATCACTAACAATAGCCATGAAGCCCAAATTGGAATTCTGATCTGTAGTGAAATAACAAAAACCTTTTTTTGATCACCCTTAGGCTGGCAAGATACTCGGCTCTGATACCACTGTAAGATTCCCTTTCAGATAGTATGAAGTTTTTGCAATTTTTCTAGTTTGATTGATGTTCATTTAATCAACCTAAATTGACCATAAGGTATGAATAGCAATAACATTCATTGAAATATTCAACACTCAGGCAACCCTTCCATTACACCATTCCTTAAACTAGTCTGAGCATGATTGCTACTGATCATTAACAGTTTCAGATTTACATCAAAACAACTGTGCTTAGCATATGGCAGATTTGTCTTAGAATAAAATCATAAATGCAAATCAGAAATAATGGTTTACAATGTTCAGAAATCTGATTGCTAACAAAAGAATGAATGCTACAGGTTCAGTTCAATTTTTTTTGAGTTTCTTATAACAGATTTGCAAGTATAGAGAAGACTCAGAATACACAACAACAAGGTATCAACTTTCAGACTTTGAATAGAAACATGCAACTCATATAGGGCTTGATTATTCATTCAAATATAATAAATTTCTCTTTTAGATATTCTGACCTGGGAAGTGCTTTCAAGCACCCTTGTGCAGCTCCAACCCCTTATTAATATCAAAGTCACCACTCATAATTGGCTCGGAAGATATCCAACATAAAGTAGGCTAGCAAGGAGGTCCCAATTAAGCTAAGGCCACCCGAGTTTCCCAAGATCATAGCCTATGACCAGCTTGACCCTGCGTTGAATTCCAACAATTGACGCAACATCTTTTGTCCTTATTCTTGAGTAATTCCAACGCAGGAATTTTTGAAGCTTTTTATTGACACATGGGCTGGAAGAATGTGTTGGATGGCTACACAAGTGAATTCAAACTGTGTGCAGTGAAAATCCTTAATCTAAAAAATGCAAAACAAAAGAATGCAATAAAAAAGGAACACAACAACACCTCGGATTAGGCCTAATTGAAACTAAACAAAATAACAATATAACAACAAGAATGATTATACCTTTGCTAGTCTAGCTTGATGGAATGATTGGCCCTTGATGATGCTCTTGATTTGTGCTCCTTGATGGCAAGCTTGCAATAATGGTGGTGGTTGAATGATGGAAGATGGTAGGTGGGAGTGCAAATGGCTTTGAATGCAAATGCTTGAATGAAAGAGTGCTGCAATAATGGTTAGAATGCTTAACAATCTTCAAAAGTCTTAACCTCTAACTTGAGGCCAAGGTCCTCCATTTAAAGGAAAATGGACGGCTGAGATTGATCCACCATGGACAAGATGAAGGGTTGTGGTGAGTTGAGGACTCACAAGCCCTCACATCTTGCCATGTGGAGGGTGAGATGGAAGAAGTATAGGGTGACTTGGAAAAAGCCATGTGGATTGAAAATGATTTCCTTAAAAAGGGATTCCTTGTCTCCAAGTGGGGCTGAAAGTGACAAGTGAGGACTTTTAGAAAGTCCACTCTTGTCACCATGGGGATTGGAGAGGGCATTGGAGGAATAAAAGTGAATTTAAAATTCACAAACTTGGAATAAACCCATGGATAAGACAAGGTCCTCCAAAAGGAGGTCCTTGTCCCATGTACTTGATGAGACCTTTGAGAGGTCATGGGGAAGACAAATGCATGGAGGGAATAAGTGTGAATTTTTAATTCACATGGGGAAGAGGTCAAACCAAATAAGGTAAGTACCATGAAAAGTTGACTTTCGGACATGCAAGAAAAGGTAAGTGATTAGGATTAAGATTGTGCAAACAGGTGATTAGGCAAATTAATGAGGATTAAAGGCAAGTGGCTAAATATGGAGGATGTGACATTAATCCTAATTAAGGATATGCACATCCTAATGAAGAATTAATTAGATTAACCTAGATTAATGAAAAAGTTATGGAGGATGGGACAAGGAGAGAGAAATAATGAATTTAAAATTAAAGAGGATAATTGACTAAATTAAATAAATTGATTGATTTATTTAATTTAGAGAGGAAATGGTAAAGGATAAAGTATTTAATTAAATACTTTTAGGAACTTTAGAAAACAGGACAATATTAATTAAATATGTCATTTAATTAATATAGACGAATTAGACAAGTAAATGATAGGATTTTGACCATATGGGAGTGGTCAAATTTAGGTGTCTACACAAACTATTACCAATATCCACGATATTATACTTGGGTGTCTCCTTTGGTTTTGGCAGATGGTAATCTTTAGAATTCGTTGTCTTTTATGGACACTTTAACTTATCAAAACCCCACGATTTGGATTTTACTAGCAAGGTTTGTCCTTTCTGCCACCTGAATTACAATTTTTCTCACTAATTTGTCATTATTTGATTGCATAAACTTCCAAAAATAGGCTCCACGATTTGTCTTATGTGGCCTTGGTTCAATAAAATATTCCAACTCCTAGATTTAATATTATCGTCCCTCAAATAGAATCGACCAAGTAGGCATACAACTAGGTCACAAACATTTTTTAATGTTTATTTATAATCTCAGAAATAAACCAGTTATGAGACATTGATCAATATAAATTCAAATATAAAATAAATAGCACCTAGGAATCCTCCAGTCTATAATCTCCAAATACTATAAATCCATGCTTCTTAGACACGCTGATTTCAATTGTTATTCTTCAAATTTATCTCCGAAGGAGATTCATAAATTTTCCTTGTTGCACAAGTGCGAAGCTTGGATGAATCCGCCAACTCCAGCTAGGGAGGAATCTTTCACCACCGAAATTGGAACTCGTAGGAAAACCACCTAGGGTTTCGAACTCCAAAGAGCTCCTCCAAACTTCAAACCCCAAATAAAATAATAATCCAGAATATGAGACAATGAGCTCTCAATTCCTTTTTATAATGCCTTTTTGCTTTTTTAGGGTTTGCCTACCTAAATCACTTAACACAATATTATAAAGTGACTTTATTAATTATACCTTTTAATATTTCTCATTGTCACTTTATAACCCCATAATATTTAATCATTTAATATTAACTTTATATTTGTACCTTTGCCAGGCAACATTAAATAATTAAATATATTAATATCATTTAGGCGAGTTGAAAAATGGGAACATTACACTATGTCAGATGAGGATTGGGATATTCTAGACAGAAAAGCACTGGGAGCCATCTGGTTGTGCTTATCCCGAACAGTAGCGTTTAACATATCTAAAGCAACAACAACTGCTGATTTGATGAGTACATTGAATAAGTTGTATGAAAAGCCCTCAACATCGAATAAGGTATTTCTAATGAAGCGGTTGTTTAACATGAAAATGGCTGAAGGTGGTTCTATATCAAACCACTTGAATGAATTTAATACTGTTACCAGTCAATTATCTTCTGTAAAAGTAGTTTTTGATGATGAGATTCAAGCTCTTTTAATTTTGTGTTCTTTGCCAAAAAGCTGGAATAGCTTGGTTATGGCAGTTAGTAACTCGGTTTTTGGTTCAAATACATTAAAATTTGATGATATTGGTGTAATTTTGAGCGAGGAAACGCAAAGGAAGAGCACGAGTGAGACTCCAATATCGTGTAATGCTTTGAGTGTAGATGATAGGGGAAGATCAAAAGAAAGAGGGAAGAATCCAAGAGGTTGTGAGAAATCACGAGGAAGGTCAAAATCCAAAGGTAGAGATACTGGTTGCTAGTTTTGTGGCAAGGAAGGTTACATTAAAAAGAATTGTTGGTCTTACAAGAAGGCCAAAAATAAACCAAAAGAAGATGAAGCAAATTTTGAATGTATGTGAAGAGGATGCTGTTATTCTTATTTGAACCTCAGAAGAAATAGCAACAAATGTTTGGGTGCTTGATTTGGGAGCATCGTTTCTTGCCACTCCGTGCAAGGAGTATTTCAGAAATCTACAAAGTGGTGACTTCAGTAAGGTTTTTCTTGCAAATAATAAATCTTGTGATATTATTGGCAAAGGGGATATTTTGTTAGTTAACAAATGGAAATAATTGGTTGCTACGGGATGTTAGATATATCCCTCAACTCAAGAAATCTGATTTCAGCTGGACAATTGGCTTCTCAAGGATGTGAAGTCACTTGTGAATCCAATAGATGGAAAGTATCAAAACGGGCCTTGGTAATTGCTTAGGGAAGCTGTAATGACCCTTGCTAGTCTGGATCCGGATTTCAGTTGGCTTATCAAAGTGAATAGCTATTTTTTAGGGGAAAAAGTACTCTCTTACACTTCTAGGGTTTTTCACCTAAAAGGAGAAAGGTCTTTTTACCCACAAAAATTTGGAGTTCAATGCTTTGATACCACTGTAATGTCCTTGGCAAAATCTGACCTTATTTTCACTTCCTTAAGCCTTGGTCATTTCGTCAAACACTTGCCCTTCAACCTTCTAACTTGCTGTTTGACTGTTATGTTTGTATTTTTTCTTGTATGTGATGTTTGCATAAACTGAATGACTTTTAAGAAAGTATTCTAAAGACTGAATTGAAAGTATGATGCAATGACACAACTATCAATAACCTCTTAATGAAGATAAGTGACTGAAAATGCATGAAGTAAACACCTACAACGCATGGACATTATGTCAAATAGTTGGCATACAACCCCAATATGTAGCTACAGCAATAATGCATTTGCTAAATATCTTTAATGCAACTTATATATGCAATAAGAACTCCTGCAGCAAGAAGGTATTTTAACAAATAAGTCATATGCAGCTCCCAACTCCTCTATTGCAGCCTTTGAACTGATTACATTGACTGAAAATGCATAGGCATTATCACAAATAGTTGGCATGCAAATTTCAGTACTGAAACTACTACTACAGCATATTGGTATTATGACAAACACTTATTATGTAACCTTCCAACTTCATAGTTAACAAATATATGTCTCCAAACTGAATTACAATATGCTGATTACAATCTGATATGAAATGTGCAGCTACAGCCACCTTATGGCAGCAACCACTGCAATGCAAAATGACCAATTTAAATGATGCAAACTTAATGAAGAACCTGGAATATAAAGCGCCCTTGTGTAGGTGAATTCGTGGCAGCCTTGAACAAGCAAATGAAGTCTTTTACAAGCCAAATTGACCCTCAATGTGAGCCGCCCCTATTCTGATCAGAATCCTTCAATAATAAATTATTATCAGCGATTAGCAACCTCCTTATGCACCAAGAATCATCGCCCAACACCTAGGAATGAGCCGCTCCCATGCCCATGAGAAATCGATCCATCAAAGGTCTGCAATGAACAAAATCGTGGAACTCTAGTCTGCTGCAAATAACTGAAATGCTGTCACCAAAAGTCCTTCAATCCTCTAAATGCCAAATCGTTTTCCTCCAATGAATGCAACTTATCTTTAATGTCTTCTTCAAATTGAATCATTCAATTGTTCAACAAAAACTGAAAAATGCGTTCTCAAATAACTGCAACAATACATCAGATGTTGCAAAACCCTTATTCAGAAAAGTACAATAATACATCAGCTATTGCACAAGTCAAACCCTTGCAATAATACAATAACTATGGCAAGTTAAATTCTTCAATGAAGCACAATGTAGAAACCTTCGATGGATTTCTCAACTCAAGAATACACACAGGCACCTTTGAAAAGAAAATATTATTTATTCAAAACATCAGTCAGAACCTTATTCTCAAATTGAAAATGGCTCTCCTAGGATAATTGAAGTTTTCTCTCAAATATCACCAATTCCTTGTGTAATCCAAATTTGGCCAAAGGCCATTAAATTTGGTAAAATCGATTCAGCAAAATAAACTTTCTCCACAAATGATGTAGCAATACCTCAGCTGCTACAATCAGGCAAACCTCAGAAATACAATTATAAACCAACAATTGCATCCACTCACTATTCCAAAAGTGCAATAATACAACATCTATTGCACAAGTCAAACCCTTGCAATAATACAACAGCTATGGCAAGTTAAATTCTTCAATGAAGCACAATATAGAAACCCTGGATGGATTTCTCAACTCCAGCTAGGGTTGACCTTTCACAACTGAACTTGACACTTTAGAGTCTTCAAACCCTCGAGCGAGTTAAGCATTCAAGCTTCAGCTTCTTACCACACAAGTACTGAGTAATGAATTCCAAATCAAGTGTGTTGAAATGCTTATCCATGAGCTTCTTAAATAGATTTCTCATTCACTTTTCCAAAAGCTTCTAGAATATAATATTATTTTATTCTTTTAAGTGACTTTATGATATAATATTTATTTTGAGTCACTTAAGTCACATTATCATTAAATTAATTAAATAATAAGTCATTCCTTTTGATATATTTTATTGGAATAAATAAATAATTAATTTAATATACCTCCAATTCGGGGACATGACAGTCCTCTCTTCCCAAAGATTGTTTGCCCTCAAGCAATCCACAATTGCCAATTTAGCTCAACTGCCACATCAACTGATCCCCGGATGTCAACTCATTTGTGCCTGTCCACCAATCACCTGGATCCCAAATGCTCCTACAACATGTGCAAACCCATAACCTTTGTATGTAGCTGGAACCCAAGATACTGTCAAATTCTGTCAACCAATGAAACCATCCAACCAGTAATGGAATTCCTGGATCCCAACTCTATGCATCAACTCTGTCATGCCAACTCCAAGTACTGTGCTGATACACCTCAAGTATCATACCTGGATCCCATTGATAAACTGGAAGTCCTCCAAACTCAACTCCAATTGACTTCCGCTGTGTCACCCTAATACCTCCCCCTAAATTTCTATTTGACCAAATCTCAAAACCCTGCTTCTGGAAGCAACCTACTAGAAAGGGCCAAGTAAGAGACTTGGACTCATCACTTGAAGTCGGGAATGTATTGCACCAGAGTGAACCTGAATACCACATATTCAACCCACCTCTTTGTGCCAACAATGACCTAGTCAAGTCTTGTGTATGTGGGCTGAAAACAAACTGATGGCACACCTCAAGATGCAATCGGGGTGAAACTCTCTTGACTGTGCTAATGGACAACCAGAGTAGTCGAGTGTAACCCATCCTGTACCGTCATCCTCAGAAGGAGACTCACCACTCTTAATAGGATGAGTTGGTCTTGCAACAACATCATCAAGACCTCTCTCAGAAAACAACTGCGAATGTTCTGACTCACCTACATCATGAATGCCATCTACTACTTGAAAAGAGGTTGGATCAATACCAAAACCCAACGTGCAAAACCTGGAAGGCATCATCTCCTTCTGATAAAACTGTCCCATATCAGCCTCCAAAGTATCGAAGAAGAGGCTAGTGCTCAAACCTCTATTGACACTTGTATCCATAGTCAACACTGACATGTCTATATCACCATCAATCCAGTCCACCTTGAGTGGTCTTCTGGAGATGTGAAGAATGCCAATCGTAGGTGCAAAGAAACATATACCAACATCTAACAAGCTGCTGGCATGAATAAGGACGACACGTGTAGTCTGCTAATCAAGTCCATGATAGAGCCAAGGGTATTACTACTGCCAAGAGAGGATAAAATCTCATCATTAATCTGACCCCTAACACCAAGGTGACAATCCCAACTCCATCTATCCACCTCAATTGTTGTTGCCTTCAAAGAAGTACTGTCAACACTCAATGAAGTATGAGGTAGAACACATGGTATAGATGGAATAAACCTGTCCACATGCCTAAATCCAAACCATAGACTAGAATCAACTGGTAGCTCAAGCAAACTCCTCTCAAGAGTTACACATCTATCACCAACTGACACTGCACATGTATCTTGAGTGTGAACACTAGGTGATCTCACACTGCTATCCTTCTCCTATAAACTGGCTGCCATAGATTACTAGGTCACTGCTGAACATGATGTACATCTAGCCAAACTCAGCTCTAAGAAAAGCTCATCAACATGACTCTCGGAATCCTGAAGTGCCAATTGGGTACTCACTAAAGAATCCCTGGTAGCCATAAGCTCGTGAGTGAGATTATCTACTTCATCTTCCTTCCTTCTCAAAGCATCAGAATAGACCTCAATGAGGTTGAGAAGGTGATCACGGTTTGAAAGAAGGTGCAAATAGTTAGTCTTCATTGTTCCCATACCTTCTTTGATCTCCTGTAAATTGTCATGAGAAGACTCTGCTTCCAATCCCTTTTGTCTTCTCTCCAACTGAACCATCCAAAGGTGATTCTCAATTAGTTTGTGCATTTTGTCATAATGTGATAATGCTGCCACAATCCCATCCTCATTCACCTTCAACTGGTTCCTGAAACTGTGCGGACTATGGGGTGTATGACTAGCTTCTATTCCACATGGAGAAGCTTCTAATTGTGCCTGAAATTCTTTTTCCGCAAAGTTTTGTATGCTCTCATGCTGATCTGGAATTAGGATAGTGCTAATCCCATCTGTAAAATCATCATCAACGTCCTGAGCAGGTGTCCAAATACAAGAGGACTGATGGTTCTCTATGTACTCATCATCATCCCGCTCAATTGAACCATCAGGTGATGGCATGCTATCCTCATGAAGAGAAGATGGAACTTGTAACCCAAGTGAGATCAATTCCCCTGTAGTCAGTTGTTCCTTGAACTTATCAATTTTCTACTCAACCAACCA